>CAUDMG010003292.1:195725-518225 GCA_958450375.1 Homarus gammarus | reverse complement strand
TTCGGCTGCTGGGGGGCGGGGATGCTGGTGGGTCTCCTGCCGATGATGGGGTGGCACGAGGAGTACAAAGCCTCCTGCGTCTTCACCCAGGTCATGAACTACGACTACCTGGTCTTCCTCTACTTCTGCACCATCATCGGCCCGGGTCTCCTCATGGCGGTCTTCTACACCCACATCTACACCGTCGTTCTCAAGCAGGTGTGTGGGTGTGTGTCCAAGGGATGGTGATGGTGTTACAGGTGTGTAGGGTCAGGAGGGTGATGACCTCAGGTGTGTAGGGTCAGGAGGGTGATGACCTCAGGTGTGTAGGGTCAGGAGGGTGATGACCTCAGGTGTGTAGGGTCAGGAGGGTGATGACCTCAGGTGTGTAGGTGGAAGGTGGGATTAATTATTACAGGTGTGTAGTAGTTAGGTGTAGCGACAGGACGTTTGATAATTACAGATATGAAGCTCCGAAAAGTGTGATAATTGCACATATGTAATGTGGGTGTGGTAATTACACACATGAAGCCCCGGGAGGTGTGGCTGGGCTTTTACACATATGTTGCTCCAGGTAGGTAGTGTGTTTAATTACACATATGTTGCTTAACACAACTTAATCTCATCCTAATGTTATACAATGAAACCAAACATAAGTAACCGGACTAGTGAAGCACTCTGGTAACATAACATAACAGAGACCAACAACACCCGCTGATGGGGACCACAGTGCCTCAACTTGTACAAGAAGCTCGTGTTCCCTTTATGATAGCTTTATTACCAGAGTATTTCACAAGCTAATTTTTGCGTCCTCAAGTGCGTAAGATATCAACACCTAAAACTTACTCTAACTTAAAATATCATAAATATAAATACGATACATTAAACACTAAGGAATTGTCGTGACTTGTCGTGTCCGCCCATAGATGTAATGTTGTGTAAAAGTTGAGCTTTCATCCTGTGTGTGGTTGGTGACCCCAGGATAAGGTGTTGTGTGTCTGGTGCTAGAGTTTGTGGTGAGGACGAGTGGCATCGTTACAGGCACACTGTGGCTCCTTCCTACTTTACACTTTCCTCCAAGTCTCATGATTGGTCCGTATTAACATCCATTCAGATTATGTCTTGTGGGGCAAGAAATTTGAAATATTTGTCATTAGTTCGACTGATTACTGATCATACGAAATTTACTGCTTAAAATTTGTTTAAAAAATAATCTCACTTAAGTTTACAATATAGAATTTTCGTCCTTAAGATCTTATATTGTTATCAAGTGTTATATTGTTATCAAGTGTTATCAGGAGTTATATTGTTATCACGTATTATATTGTTATCAAGTGCTGAGCTTCAACAACTAAGGTCTTTAAGTGGGTACAGTAACCCACTGACCTCCACCCACAGTCCGTGGAAATATTACTTAGGCAGAAAACCAGTGTTAAGTTAAATGCCATATTGAATGTAATTAATATTTATTCCGTGGTGTAAAGGTGAAGTAGTTAGTTACGAGGACTTCTTCACTTTACGAACATTGAAGAATCCTGAGACGGAAGTTAATTGTATTGACAAACTTCTCTTGAGGTGACGCAGGCAGGTAGTAACTCACGAGAGGCGAGAATTAGCAACAACAAACCCGCTTAACTACCTCGTGAAGTAATTAGCTCTTATAGTGGTGGCAGCCAATCCGGCGACGCGCTCATGCTCCAGGGTGTATTTAACAAGCTCGTCCACTCAGAGGATAAGGCTGGAGCTCTCTCTCTCTCTCTCCCCTTCCCCCGTTCTGACCTTTTGAAGTTGCCTTAAGCTTCACTGGTTTAGAGGGGAGGGGAGAGGCTCTTTGAGGAGTAATTATGTTCTATTATGTAGTGTTTGTCTGCTGTCCTTGTGAGTGTTTGTCTGCTGGCCGTGTGAGTGTTTGTCTGCTGGCCTTGTGAGTGTTTGTCTGCTAGCCGTGTGAGTGTTTGTCTGCTGGCCGTGTGAGTGTTTGTCTGCTGGCCGTGTGAGTGTTTGTCTGCTGGCCTTGTGAGTGTTTGTCTGCTAGCCGTGTGGGTATTTGTCTGCTGGCCGTGTGAGTGTTTGTCTGCTGGCCTTGTGAGTGTTTGTCTGCTGGCCTTGTGAGTGTTTGTCTGCTGGCCTTGTGAGTGTTTGTCTGCTGGCCGTGTGAGTGTTTGTCTGCTGTCCTTGTGAGTGTTTGTCTGCTGGCCTTGTGAGTGTTTGTCTGCTGGCCTTGTGAGTGTTTGTCTGCTAGCCGTGTGGGTGTTTGTCTGCTGGCCGTGTGAGTGTTTTTCTGCTGTCCTTGTGAGTGTTTGTCTGCTGGCCGTGTGAGTGTTTGTCTGCTGGCCGTGTGAGTGTTTGTCTGCTGGCCTTGTGAGTGTTTGTCTGCTGGCCGTGTGAGTGTTTGTCTGCTGGCCGTGTGAGTGTTTGTCTGCTGGCCGTGTGAGTGTTTGTCTGCTGGCCGTGTGAGTGTTTGTCTGCTGGCCTTGTGAGTGTTTGTCTGCTGGTCTTGTGAGTGTTTGTCTGCTGGTCTTGTGAGTGTTTGTCTGCTGGCCTTGTGAGTGTTTGTCTGCTGGCCTTGTGAGTGTTTGTCTGCTGGCCTTGTGAGTGTTTGTCTGCTGTCCTTGTGAGTGTTTGTCTGCTAGCCGTGTGAGTGTTTGTCTGTTGGCCGTGTGAGTGTTTGTCTGCTGTCCTTGTGAGTGTTTGTCTGCTGGCCGTATGAGTGTTTGTCTGCTGTCCTTGTAAGTGTTTGTCTGCTGGTCGTGTGAGTGTTTGTGTGCTGGCCGTGTGAGTGTTTTTCTGCTGTCCTTGTGAGTGTTTGTCTGCTGTCCTTGTGAGTGTTTGTCTGCTGTCCTTGTGAGTGTTTGTCTGCTGGCCTTGTGAGTGTTTGTCTGCTGGCCTTGTGAGTGTTTGTCTGCTGGCCTTGTGAGTGTTTGTCTGCTGGCCTTGTGAGTGTTTGTCTGCTGTCCTTGTGAGTGTTTGTCTGCTGTCCTTGTGAGTGTTTGTCTGCTGTCCTTGTGAGTGTTTGTCTGCTGGCCTTGTGAGTGTTTGTCTGCTAGCCGTGTGAGTGTTTGTCTGCTGGCCGTGTGAGTCTTTGTGTGTATAAAGTGTACTCATGCCGTGTGTTGTGAGCGGGGATGGTACCGTGGGTTAATTGGTGTGAGAACTGACCCTTAAGGCGTGGTGTAGCGGTACAGTATAGGTACACCACTCAACTCTTTATCTTAGGGTACAGCTGATTGACACCCCAGGTACCTCTGCTCCCCCCCCCCCCTCCCCCAGCAGTGAAGGAGCCCCAAGCTTTCCTGATAGTGAAGTGAGCACTGTAGGGTGTAGTACCGGGAGAAACTACTGGATCCTTGTGTACCGGAGGCTTTATCTATGCCCCCCCCCCCCTACTGGCCGCTAGACTAATGGTACACCAGTTTCATTATTTCACTTTACGGAGGTTGTATATTACGTCGTACGCCCGCCTGGTGGCCATAACTAAAATACCTCCCGGTCAGTTAGTCGGTGTACCACTCATTTGTCTGTTGTAACTCACTATATTCTTTTTTATTCTCCCTTTCCTCACCTTCACTAAACATCATCAAGCCCCCAGTTAGTGTACCTGGTGACCCATGATTGGCTGGGTGACACACTATCTATCCCATGATTGGTTTGGCTGGCTGGCTGGCATGCTGGTGTCATATAGTTGAGAGGAAACCCATTACACTAATGTTGTCACCTTTACGGCCACTGTTTGAGCAGTCTCACCAGGTCATTACACCCCCGGGAATCACCACCACCACCCCCCTCCCCCCCCCCCCCCCACCAGTAACAATACAGTGATTACTCTCCCCACGGCAGCGGTGATTACTTGAAGGACGTCGTTGGCATCTCGTTTAATTAGTGACGCCGATCGTTTTCAAGAGGTTAATCATGGTTTGATTTTAATTGGAGGTGATTTTTAAGTACTTATAATGCATTTTGTGTTCTAAATCCTTGGACCTTACTGTCCCTCGACGCCCTGGACATGTTGGACGGGCGCAGTGAACGACCATAAATTACCAAAGACTCATAAATGACCAAGAGAAAGGTTAAAAATCACGTATGACAGCTAATAATTCACTTTGTATTTCATTACGCGAATAGTGCCGAGGAGAACGAAGAAGAATTCCAGCATTTTATTTCAAAGTTTGTTTTTTCTTTCTGTCCGAAAACATTAAATGATTCTCTCAACGCTTTTCAGAAAACATAAATCGTCCATTTCTCACACACACACACGCACACACACACACAAGAACGGATCTAAAAAGCGTACATTATTCCCGTTGACGTTTTTGTGACGGGTAAACTGATTCCAATAGCTGTGACTCTTGTCTTTTGAAGCTCTATGGTGACTGTTGGTATCCTTTGACAACCGACCTCTGAGTGTATCTGTGTGTGTGTGTGCAGCTGTGGTGGAGTAGTGGAGTGTGTGCAGCTGTGGTGGAGTAGTGGAGTGTGTGCAGCTGTGGTGGAGTAGTGGAGTGTGTGCAGCTGTGGTGGGGTAGTGGAGTGTGTGCAGCTGTGGTGGAGTAGTGGAGTGTGTGCAGCTGTGAGCCCTCTCCCTCTCCACTTTAACATGCACTTTGATAATAATCTTTCATATCATAACAGGAATTATATCTCCACTGTGTATAATCCTAACCTATAACTTACCCTAACAGAGAAAAACTGTCAAGTGTCTTAAAGTTGCAGGAAAATATTAATATGTGTTGTGTTCGTTTTCCTGACCAGTGTTACTAATCCGCTTGTGAAGAATCATAGAAATGTGATCTTTTTCTTCTAATCTTCTTTTTATCTTTCTGTTATGTTAAATATTTGTAATACATCCTGGAGCTAATGTTTCCAAAGTTACTCTAATCTTACTTCAAACTAACAGACAGACAGGCACCGTAGAAGTGTCTCAATCTTAACATGAAAATATGAATCTGTGTCCTCATCTGCTGTTGAGTTGATGTTTTGTTTATATGTGTTTGTTGACATCCTTGGGCTGATGTTTCAGGTACTGTAGATCTTCAGTGAGCTGTGGCTGTGTGTGTGTGCTGGGGAGAGACATAATATTATAATCGCTTAAGTAAGTGTTGTGTACATACTGTATATTGACCTCCGCTCACCACCTTCCATCCACTTCCAGACGAAACTTTCAGTGAAATCGGAGCACGGGACGGTAAGCCAAGGGATAGTGAGGCTTGTTGCACAGCGTCTTAGGACTGATTTTAGTTTCTGCCTGACCTTCTTAGACACTTCTTGTATACAATATAGTGAATGCCTTACCGAACTCTGACACCCAACACAGTATTATATCTTTATTTTGCCGTTTGACCCTTGATTTTTTTTTCCCACTGTCTGTTTGTTTGTTAATTTGATTTGTTGCTGTTATTTGTGAATGTTTTAAGTGTTTTGTTGTGTTTGTACTTGTGTTTTATTGTCAGCCTTCAACGCCTTAAATTATTTCTTATCTGAGATGAAATTATCACTCTGGCAGCTTCACTTTCCTTCCTCCTCACGGCAGAGTAGAGGCAGGTTATGGCAGGCACCTGTAGTCCTACACTGTAGCACTGTTGTAGGCAGTCCTGCTTGTATTCTCACTGGGTTATGCCACCCCCCCCACCCTGATTCAACCTTTTGTGTGTTGACTTAAAAGCACAATGTTTATAGTTATGAAAGTTGGTCTATTTTTTAACACTTTTTTTTTTTTACTTTAAAGGCACAATTTATTTTAGTTTTAAAGTCTAGGATTATACTGTACATTGTTATTTTAAGTCGGAGGTTTATCATATTACTAATACAGATAGCGATTTATTTACTTTGTATATATACATAGCACATATTTTGAGATGGTAAATATAAGAGGGTATACCTATGTGCGAGTATACTGTATACTGAAAGGTATATTTCTCAGCATAATTAGTATGATTGATACTATTTTAAGTATGAAATATATACCCCATAATACTCACACTAAGTATACCCCATTATACTAGTTTAGAAGACTCAGGTTTATATATCAGTGTAACATACCTTCATTTGAGTAGAATTATATCCGTACCCCTTTTAATATAATATTTTAGGGTATATTCTCCCCCCTTATATGCTTTCAAGGAATGTTCGTCCTCTTTCGACAAATATAACGGTATATCTCTACCCCCAGGTATATCAATGTCACACTCCCTCCGTTTGGGTATAAGGGCTACGGTATATCAGTCAACATTTATCTCTGCCATTTATTATATTTCATCGTGATTATTTGACTTTGTTTATTTTCCTCTGGCTCCTGTTCCGTATCTTATCCTTCTATCTTATTATCTTCATTCTCTTATTTATTTCTTCATTATCTTATCTCTCTTTCTCTCTTGCCTTATTTCTCTTGTTATCTTTTCTTTCTTGTCATTATCTTATTCTCTTCCTTATCTCACCTTCTCTATACCTTATCTATTACACTTCGTTTTACCTGTTCCACCCCCCCCCCCACCCATTTACCTGTTCCACCCCCCCCACCCACCCATTTACCTGTTCCACCCCCCCCCCACCCATTTACCTGTATATGTCTTGGTTTTGTATTATTGTGTAGTTATTTATTCGTTTTTATTCTTTGTTGTTATTGTTGTTTTTGTTATTGTTGTTGTTGTTATTGCTGTTGTTGTTATTTTTATTGTTATTGTTGTTTTTGTTATTGTTATATGTTTTTTTTTTTTTCTTGTCGAGACGGAATTTTGGTGATAGCAATTCATTGATTTTGTTGTTGTTTTGTGTTTGTTGTATTTACTGTTGTGGTTGGAGAGTGTTGTTGTTGTATGTTGTGGGTTTTTGTGTGTTTGTTTGATGGTTATGAGTTGTTGTTGTTTTTTTTATTGTATTTGTTAGCTGTTGATGAATTAGTTGTTGTGGTGGTGGTTGCTATTGATGTCGTGGTTGTTGTTATGTGGTGGTTGTTATTGATGTTGTGGTGGTTGTATTTGGTGATTGTTGTTGTGGTTGTATTATTAATTAGCTATTGTTGTAATTCAGTTGTAGTACAGTACATAAATTTGGTGGTTATTGATGTAGTTATCGTAGTTGTTGCAGTAGTTGTAATTGATGGTTGTTATTGATGTCATGGTGGTTGTAGTTGTCGTGGTTATTTATGTATCCTATTTATATGAGGTAAAATTAGGTTAATAAAATAGAGATTGATGCACAACTCATACATAAACCGATTGATTGAGGTTAAGTTGTATTACACACGGTAGTTTGATGCACTGTATGTAAGTTACTCTTGAAATATATTGAGGTAGGAGCCTAGTAATGGTGGTGGTGTGTGGGTGACCCTTAACCTAACCTAAATGACCTGACCTAACCTAACTTAACCCAAATCCTAATCTAAGGTAACATCTGAACCTTACGTAGTCTTAATCTATCTTCAACCTAACTTAACCTAACCTCACCTAATCTAACCTCACTTAAACCTAGCCTCACCTAAACCTAACCTAACCTCACCTAAACCTAACATCACCTAACCTAACCTCACTTAAACCTAGCCTCACTTAAACCTAACCTAACCTCACCTAAACCTAACCTCACCTCAACCTAACCTAACCTAACCTAAACCTAACCTCACCTAACCTAACCTAACCTCAACCTAACCTAACCCACTCAACTATTTTAATACTGGAAGTGTTGTTTTTGTTTGTCGTGTACGAAATTATCTAATTGGATTCTGTCCACGAAGTTTGCTTCGAGAAAGTGAATAATCTGATGAATTTTCGCTCAAAGAGGAAAGAATTCACGAGGCGTGTTGGCATTCCGAACTAGGAAGAGAGTTGATGCCTGTAAGACCCGCCCGTCTAGTGGAAGGAGTTGATGCCTGTAAGAGCCGCCCGTCTAGTGGAAGAAGTTGATGCCTGTAAGAGCCGCCCGTCTAGTGGAAGAAGTTGATGCCTGTAAGAGCCGCCCTTCTAGTGGAAGAAGTTGATGCCTGTAAGAGCCGCCCTTCTAGTGGAAGAAGTTGATGCCTGTAAGAGCCGCCCGTCTAGTGGAAGAAGTTGATGCCTGTAAGAGCCGCCCGTCTAGTGGAAGAAGTTGATGCCTGTAAGAGCCGCCCGTCTAGTGGAAGAAGTTGATGCCTGTAAGAGCCGCCCTTCTAGTGGAAGAAGTTGATGCCTGTAAGAGCCGCCCTTCTAGTGGAAGGAGTTGATGCCTGTAAGAGCCGCCCGTCTAGTGGAAGAAGTTGATGCCTGTAAGAGCCGCCCGTCTAGTGGAAGAAGTTGATGCCTGTAAGAGCCGCCCGTCTAGTGGAAGAAGTTGATGCCTGTAAGAGCCGCCCGTCTAGTGGAAGAAGTTGATGCCTGTAAGAGCCGCCCGTCTAGTGGAAGAAGTTGATGCCTGTAAGAGCCGCCCGTCTAGTGGAAGAAGTTGATGCCTGTAAGAGCCGCCCGTCTAGTGGAAGAAGTTGATGCCTGTAAGAGCCGCCCGTCTAGTGGAAGAAGTTGATGCCTGTAAGAGCCGCCCGTCTAGTGGAAGAAGTTGATGCCTGTAAGAGCCGCCCGTCTAGTGGAAGAAGTTGATGCCTGTAAGAGCCGCCCGTCTAGTGGAAGAAGTTGATGCCTGTAAGAGCCGCCCGTCTAGTGGAAGAAGTTGATGCCTGTAAGAGCCGCCCGTCTAGTGGAAGAAGTTGATGCCTGTAAGAGCCGCCCGTCTAGTGGAAGAAGTTGATGCCTGTAAGAGCCGCCCGTCTAGTGGAAGAAGTTGATGCCTGTAAGAGCCGCCCGTCTAGTGGAAGAAGTTGATGCCTGTAAGAGCCGCCCGTCTAGTGGAAGAAGTTGATGCCTGTAAGAGCCGCCCGTCTAGTGGAAGAAGTTGATGCCTGTAAGAGCCGCCCGTCTAGTGGAAGAAGTTGATGCCTGTAAGAGCCGCCCGTCTAGTGGAAGAAGTTGATGCCTGTAAGAGCCGCCCGTCTAGTGGAAGAAGTTGATGCCTGTAAGAGCCGCCCGTCTAGTGGAAGAAGTTGATGCCTGTAAGAGCCGCCCGTCTAGTGGAAGAAGTTGATGCCTGTAAGAGCCGCCCGTCTAGTGGAAGAAGTTGATGCCTGTAAGAGCCGCCCGTCTAGTGGAAGAAGGTGATGCTGTAAGAGCCGCCCGTCTAGTGGAAGAGTTGATGCCTGTAAGAGCCGCCCGTCTAGTGGAAGAAGTTGATGCCTGTAAGAGCCGCCCGTCTAGTGGAAGAAGTTGATGCCTGTAAGAGCCGCCCGTCTAGTGGAAGAAGTTGATGCCTGTAAGAGCCGCCCGTCTAGTGGAAGAAGTTGATGCCTGTAAGAGCCGCCCGTCTAGTGGAAGAAGTTGATGCCTGTAAGAGCCGCCCGTCTAGTGGAAGAAGTTGATGCCTGTAAGAGCCGCCCGTCTAGTGGAAGAAGTTGATGCCTGTAAGAGCCGCCCGTCTAGTGGAAGAAGTTGATGCCTGTAAGAGCCGCCCGTCTAGTGGAAGAAGTTGATGCCTGTAAGAGCCGCCCGTCTAGTGGAAGAAGTTGATGCCTGTAAGAGCCGCCCGTCTAGTGGAAGAAGTTGATGCCTGTAAGAGCCGCCCGTCTAGTGGAAGAAGTTGATGCCTGTAAGAGCCGCCCGTCTAGTGGAAGAAGTTGATGCCTGTAAGAGCCCCCGTCAAGTGGAAGAAGTTGTTGGCGGTTAGAGCCGCCCGTCTAGTGGAAGAAGTGATGCCTGTAAGAGCGCCCGTCTAGTGGAAGAAGTTGATGCCTGTAAGAGCCGCCCGTCTAGTGGAAGAAGTTGATGCCTGTAAGAGCCGCCCGTCTAGTGGAAGAAGTTGATGCCTGTAAGAGCCGCCCGTCTAGTGGAAGAAGTTGATGCCTGTAAGAGCCGCCCGTCTAGTGGAAGAAGTTGATGCCTGTAAGAGCCGCCCTTCTAGTGGAAGAAGTTGATGCCTGTAAGAGCCGCCCTTCTAGTGGAAGAAGTTGATGCCTGTAAGAGCCGCCCGTCTAGTGGAAGAAGTTGATGCCTGTAAGAGCCGCCCGTCTAGTGGAAGAAGTTGATGCCTGTAAGAGCCGCCCTTCTAGTGGAAGAAGTTGATGCCTGTAAGAGCCGCCCTTCTAGTGGAAGAAGTTGATGCCTGTAAGAGCCGCCCGTCTAGTGGAAGAAGTTGATGCCTGTAAGAGCCGCCCTTCTAGTGGAAGAAGTTGATGCCTGTAAGAGCCGCCCGTCTAGTGGAAGAAGTTGATGCCTGTAAGAGCCGCCCGTCTAGTGGAAGAAGTTGATGCCTGTAAGAGCCGCCCGTCTAGTGGAAGAAGTTGATGCCTGTAAGAGCCGCCCGTCTAGTGGAAGAAGTTGATGCCTGTAAGAGCCGCCCGTCTAGTGGAAGAAGTTGATGCCTGTAAGAGCCGCCCGTCTAGTGGAAGAAGTTGATGCCTGTAAGAGCCGCCCGTCTAGTGGAAGAAGTTGATGCCTGTAAGAGCCGCCCGTCTAGTGGAAGAGTTGATGCCTGTAAGAGCCGCCCGTCTAGTGGAAGAAGTTGATGCCTGTAAGAGCCGCCCGTCTAGTGGAAGAAGTTGATGCCTGTAAGAGCCGCCCGTCTAGTGGAAGAAGTTGATGCCTGTAAGAGCCGCCCGTCTAGTGGAAGAAGTTGATGCCTGTAAGAGCCGCCCGTCTAGTGGAAGAAGTTGATGCCTGTAAGAGCCGCCCGTCTAGTGGAAGAAGTTGATGCCTGTAAGAGCCGCCCGTCTAGTGGAAGAAGTTGATGCCTGTAAGAGCCGCCCGTCTAGTGGAAGGAGTTGATGCCTGTAAGAGCCGCCCGTCTAGTGGAAGAAGTTGATGCCTGTAAGAGCCGCCCGTCTAGTGGAAGAAGTTGATGCCTGTAAGAGCCGCCCGTCTAGTGGAAGAAGTTGATGCCTGTAAGAGCCGCCCGTCTAGTGGAAGAAGTTGATGCCTGTAAGAGCCGCCCGTCTAGTGGAAGAAGTTGATGCCTGTAAGAGCCGCCCGTCTAGTGGAAGAAGTTGATGCCTGTAAGAGCCGCCCGTCTAGTGGAAGAAGTTGATGCCTGTAAGAGCCGCCCGTCTAGTGGAAGAAGTTGATGCCTGTAAGAGCCGCCCGTCTAGTGGAAGAAGTTGATGCCTGTAAGAGCCGCCCGTCTAGTGGAAGACGTTGATGCCTGTAAGAGCCGCCCGTCTAGTGGAAGAAGTTGATGCCTGTAAGAGCCGCCCGTCTAGTGGAAGAAGTTGATGCCTGTAAGAGCCGCCCGTCTAGTGGAAGAAGTTGATGCCTGTAAGAGCCGCCCGTCTAGTGGAAGAAGTTGATGCCTGTAAGAGCCGCCCGTCTAGTGGAAGAAGTTGATGCCTGTAAGAGCCGCCCGTCTAGTGGAAGAAGTTGATGCCTGTAAGAGCCGCCCGTCTAGTGGAAGAAGTTGATGCCTGTAAGAGCCGCCCGTCTAGTGGAAGAAGTTGATGCCTGTAAGAGCCGCCCGTCTAGTGGAAGAAGTTGATGCCTGTAAGAGCCGCCCGTCTAGTGGAAGAAGTTGATGCCTGTAAGAGCCGCCCGTCTAGTGGAAGAAGTTGATGCCTGTAAGAGCCGCCCGTCTAGTGGAAGAAGTTGATGCCTGTAAGAGCCGCCCGTCTAGTGGAAGAAGTTGATGCCTGTAAGAGCCGCCCGTCTAGTGGAAGAAGTTGATGCCTGTAAGAGCTGCCCGTCTAGTGGAAGAAGTTGATGCCTGTAAGAGCCGCCCGTCTAGTGGAAGAAGTTGATGCCTGTAAGAGCTGCCCGTCTAGTGGAAGAAGTTGATGCCTGTAAGAGCCGCCCGTCTAGTGGAAGAAGTTGATGCCTGTAAGAGCTGCCCGTCTAGTGGAAGAAGTTGATGCCTGTAAGAGCCGCCCGTCTAGTGGAAGAAGTTGATGCCTGTAAGAGCTGCCCGTCTAGTGGAAGAAGTTGATGCCTGTAAGAGCCGCCCTTCTAGTGGAAGAAGTTGATGCCTGTAAGAGCCGCCCTTCTAGTGGAAGAAGTTGATGCCTGTAAGAGCCGCCCGTCTAGTGGAAGAAGTTGATGCCTGTAAGAGCCGCCCGTCTAGTGGAAGAAGTTGATGCCTGTAAGAGCTGCCCGTCTAGTGGAAGAAGTTGATGCCTGTAAGAGCCGCCCGTCTAGTGGAAGATAAAACTATGCTCTTCTAACCTATCTTTGCTTCAAGACTTCTAGCGCTGGGAAAGACAAAGTTATGTTTGTGTACTGAGGCGCCGAGGGAACATACTGTAGCAAGAGATTAGGTATTTGAACGACGAAGTTTGTGTTTGATTTACATTCCGTCCGATATATTAACAAGAGAACGAGGAGATGTGATTGACTGAAAGCTGTCTTGTGAGTTGTATGTTTGTATGTCCGTTGTTTTAGGTTCGTAGGTTAAATAATAATAATAATAAATTGTGGGGAGAAACTCTCAAAAATTAAAATCGCAATCACACAGATGTAAGTAATTGGTTTTAAATAAAAATAATATTACCTCACAGTCATACAAACAAAATCATGTTAAAAACAAGTAATTTTCACACACACACACACACACACACACACACAGCAGGTTGACAAGCTGTGTGTTACCCAGACCGTCACGTACCACCACACCACCAGCCCACCATCGAGAGGAATTAACTTCAGCTTATCCGAGTATCGCCTCGACCCAGTTTCTCAAGTATTCGACTTCCCATTGGTCCTTGCGACTGAGAATTTAGATCACGATATTTATGAATCTTTTGAGAATTTTGTAGGGATTCGGATCTTGTATATTTGAATCTTGTGGGGATTCGGATCATACGTCTTATGAACTTTTTTTTTGAGATTTCGTGTCTTGGTATAAAGCTACAGTTTCTTCACTCTGTAGATGGTATCAAGAGAGGCAAAGGCGCACATCCTCTAAACTTTGACTTGTTACTGCGTTAGTTTCCTGAATCACAGTCTCTCTTATCGGGGGGTAAAATCTAGGAGTGACTAATAAAAGTTTTGGTAGAAGTTACGGGTTTGTAAGTCTCCAATATGTTGCTAAAGGCGAGAGGAAGAATAAGGTCTTGTAAGGTCTGAGAAGGGACATATTTTTGTGGTATTCTATAGTGACGGGGAAAAGTTGTCTATGACGCTCTATGGACGTACAGTTAGCAGTATATCAGCCTCAGACCCGCACTAAGGAGAAGTCTTATGTTATATGTTCCCCGGTCGGTGTTCGGTCAACGTCGTTCTAAGTATAATGTCATTGTGGACGATGTTTTTGTATTGTGTCATAAGGTGGACAGTGAGGTGCGCTCTTATTGGTCTGGTGTCATAAAGAAAATTCCACGTCTGGACTCACCATTAAGGGAAGCTTACTAATCCCCTGATTCCAAGCTTAACCACAAATCAAGCTTTATGCAACCACATCCTTCCCTAATTTAAATACCCCTGACAACCAAGATAACCTAACTTAGCCCCCCTGAAAACCTAACTTAACCCCTGACAACCGAACTTACCCCCTGACAACCTAACTTACCCCCTGACAACCTAACTTTCCCCTTGACAACCTAACTTACACCCTGACAACCTAACTTTCCCCTTGACAACCTAACTTACACCCTGACAACCTAACTTACCCCCTGACAACCTAACTTTCCCCCTGACAACCTAACTTACACCCTGACAACCTAACTTACCCCCTGACAACCTAACTTACCCCTTGACAACCGAACTTACCCCCTGACAACCTAACTTACCCCCTGACAACCTAACTTACCCCTGACAACCTAACTTACCCCCTGACAACCTAACTTACCCCCTGACAACCTAACTTACACCCTGACAACCTAACTTACACCCTGACAACCTAACTTACACCCTGACAACCTAACTTACACCCTGACAACCTAACTTACACCCTGACAACCTAACTTACACCCTGACAACCTAACTTGTCCCCTGACAACCTAACTTACACCCTGACAACCTAACTTACACCCTGACAACCTAACTTACACCCTGACAACCTAACTTGTCCCCTGACAACCTAACTTACACCCTGACAACCTAACTTACCCCCTGACAACCTAACTTTCCCCTTGACAACCTAACTTACCCCCTGACAACCTAACTTACACCCCTGACAACCTAACTTACACCCTAACAACCTAACTTACACCTCATTAACTCTTCAGATTAGTTTGGTACAGATTTTAAATTATTCGACACGTCTTGAGTCTCGCGTATATATTCACATTTCGCTATGATATTTTATTGTTGAGTTGTTATAATCTCATTAGTGTAATGTTTATTAGTAACTCTTATACATCTCTGTATTCTCATTTCTTGATTCCCTTTATTTTATTTACTCTGACATTCACAAACAAATCCATACGAGATCTTTTATGGTGGCATCATAAGTGGTTGTTCAAAAGCTCTTCCACAGGTTGAGGCAAAACTGTCTTGTTTCTTTGCCCACAACAAGAGAAATTCCCACCAAAACGAACATACATTTTTCTGTCTCGTAACCTGGAACCAAATAAGTTCCAAGTTCTCTCAGAGTTTATTGGCAGCCTCGAATGTCTCTTGGACTGTCTAGCATCGAATATCTGGTGACCCGTCATCATATCCGCCCACCAGCACGTCGGGGGTCGGTTACACATCATTACTCACAAGCCCTTAGCTGCATGGACGACACCGGCTTCTGTTTTCTTGGCCTTGTTGCTCGGGATACGGTTCTGCAAGTGCACTAAATGTTTGTGTTTTTTTTTGGGGGGGGGGGGGGGGGGGAGAGAGGAATTGATTAGTTCAGTATTGTTTTCCTATGTTCTCAGTATTGCTTGTGGTGCATCTTAGACTAGTTGTAGATAATAGTATATATTTTATAAGTCTTGTGGTGATTAAATTCCAAAATGGCAATAGTGCTCCTTGGGACGTGTTCGATATATTGTTATATTATAAAATCTAATACTGTATCTTTTTTTATCTAATTTCTTATCATTCACCTTATTTATTATTATTTATATATCAAACGTGTTTTTATCCATCATTCATTAAAAAGAAAAAAAACTTTAGATTACATTTAAAATATTTCTTAAAAACCAAACGTTGACCTCAAAACAAAATCTACCATGAGCGCATATTGACTCCACCCGCTGGCCAGACTGTAGCAAGCCAACACATCTGAAGACATCTGCACAGGCTCCAGATCCCCACAATACCTGTAGCATAGACCCACTAATAAAGTATGATTTGGTCATTAAGGTAAGGTTAGGTTAGGCTATAACGATCATCAGATTATAACCCGTCAATTGTTATATAATTTACGTCACAAATCGCTACCATATTATACTAAATTTTACAGACAGTGAGCAACACCAACCCACCCACCCCCTCCAAACCCACCCCCTCCAAACCCCACCTGCTCCAAACCCACCACCTCCAAACCCACCCCCTCCAAACCCTACTCTTTATAGCGGTAACAATAGTGATACAACCTGGACTCTCTCACCTGGACAGTAGGTTATGTGTGTTCCCAGAAGGACCTCAGGTAAAGACATTGACTACTGTTTGGTCTCGGGAGAACCTATCCCCCCTCTCAGTGACGTCCCCCCCCCCCCCCAGAACCCTTTCCCTCTTGTGTTTATTGAGTAAGGTTCTCTCTCTCTCTCTCTCTCTCTCTCTCTCTCTCTCTCTCTCTCTCTCTTAGATATCGTAAATTTAACGACATCCCGCGACAGATGATAGCGTTTACGATAATAACTTAAGGGGATACCGTACCTAACTTTTACGATAGCTTAACGATGTCGCACTTTCCCGCTACAGTTATAATTAAAGTTTTCTCAGACGTACACACAAATTGAATCTTTCTTTGTTATGATAATTTCTTCGAATTTTGTGTCACTCCAGAACTTAAATTGATCATCGGAGTCAAATAAACTTTTTTGGTGGGTCATTTTTCGTCACTTTAAATATTTTATCTTTGTATTTTATTTCACTTTAAAAGAAAATTCACATATTTTTACATCATTGTATAGGCATTTACTATACCCAGCACACCCCCTTCAACCCCACCCCACCAACCCCACCCCCTTCAACCCCACCCCCTTCAACCCCACCCCACCAACCCCACCCCCTTCAACCCCACCCCACCAACCCCAGCCCACCAACCCCACCCCACCAACCCCACCCCGTCCAACCCCACCCCACCAACCCCACCCCGTCCAACCCCACCCCACCAACCCCACCCCGTCCAACCCCACCCCACCAACCCCACCCCACCCCAGCTCCACCCCGTTCAACCCCCCCCCAGCCCCACCCCGTCCCATCCCACCCCGTACGTCAGCCATATACAAGACTTATGTTTCACAGGACTAACATACGTATTTCCAATCCTTTACATAAAGACGAAAAATCCTCCGTATCAAGTCTCTTCCGTCTGTTTCTGTAATCTGTCTAATTTTTGTCCCGTTGCCTGTCCCTTTTTTCTGTACACCTGTCCCTAATCTGTCAATATTTGCCCCGTCTACCGTAATTTCTTTTTATCTTCTCGTTCGTTATCTCTCTTCTTTCTTCTTTTAATCTTTCCTTGATATTCTCTCTCTCTCTCTCTCTCTCTCTCTCTCTCTCTCTCTCTCTCTCTCTCTCTCTCTCTCTTTTAGTTTCTGTTTTCTGTAATTTACTTGTTTTTCCCCCCTAATCTCTGTGTGTGTGTTTGTTTGTTTTACTCTTTTATTTCCCTTGTTTTTAATTGTCTATTTTTTTTTTTGGTTATCTTATTTCCTCTGTTTGTCTGTTAGTGTTGTATTTTCTTCAAATTTGTTCTCTTTTCCCTTCATCTATTGTAATTGTCTTTTCTTTCTTACTCCCTTAATTTATTTCTCTGTCTTGTCTTTTCTACATATGATACTTCTTTATTTTCCTCTCGTGTTTTATGATTTAGCTTTATTACGTATTATTTATCCATCTTTCGCTTCGCTTCATTATTCAGTGAAACCTCGATTTAACTGGGTATAAGGAGAGGAAAGTCCATTATATCAAGGGGTCCATTAGATGTGACTCCCCCCCCCCTTCCCTCATTATATATAGAGATAATTTCGTTATATCGATGTTTCACTGTTATGTATTTACCTTTAATTTATCTGTCTTTGTATTTTATCACTGTCCATCTCCTGCAGCTTCGTCAGATAGCAGCCCACGAGCCCCAGGCAGACGCTGCGTCCTTAGTGGGTCCTGCTGGCGGCAGTCAGAAGCAACGATCTAGCTTCTTCAGGACTCAGAGCCGCGGGCAGGTCAGCGAGTCTTCCTCAATCAAGTACGATCAGAGGCGAGGCAGCACTAACACCAACATTGTCCAGCCGGTGAGTAGAGTGTGTGTGTGTGTGTGTGTGTGTGTGAGAGAGAGAGAGAGAGAGAGAGAGAGAGAGAGAGAGAGAGAGAGAGAGAGAGTCATGCAGCCAGTACCATTACAGTCTCAACAGGTGGGTGACACACACACACACACACATTCACGACACATGGGTGAGTTAGTGTGTATAAGTGCGTGTGTGTATAGTCAGTGTTTCATGTGCATTTGTTGGATGACTATACTGTATATTTGTTCTTTTCTGAGTGTGTGTGTGTCAGATAGAGGTGAGATATTCTAGTATATTTTATTTCTTTTTGTTTTCTTAAGTTCATAAATAACTTGATGGTCTTTTGTCGTAATATTAAAGGGTGTCATAGTACCTACACTATATAAAGCCCCCAGCGTCACAATACGTCTTTTGACTTAATCGTTACATGGTTGAAGGTCTTCAGCAGGTGAACTTGTGGTACAAATCAAGATCTTGTTCATTGACGGACGACTGTCTTGTGTATAGAAGCCTATATAGGGTATACCTTGTTTGTTGAAGCCCACCTTGTTTACAGGAGCCCACCTTGTTTACAGGAGCCCACCTTGTTTACAGGAACCCACCTTGTTTACAGGAGCCCACCTTGTTTACAGGAGCCCACCTTTTTGCAGAAGCCCATCTTGCCTATTGAAGCTCACCCTGTATGCTGACACTCACCTTGTTTACTGAAGCTACCTTCCTTACACAAACCAACTTTACAAACAGTAACCCACTTGTTTACATACCAGACTTGTTGACCCCTTCCCCCCCCCCCCCCCCCCCTGGATGGTCGTCTATGTAACACAAATATTTTCCCATGTAAACATTGTCTTTATTGAGGTGAATGACCAATGCTAGTGACCAAGTCAATAGATCATAGTAGTTCATGAAGAAGTAATTGCCATGCATGTTGAGAACTAACTGTTTCATTTTGAGGTAGTTTAGAACATGTCTTAAACGTGTGTAGTCGAGGGGTTACTTGGTGGCTGTATGTAAATAATGTGTTCGGTGTGTTGGTTAACTAAAAAGTGTCTGCCGTATATATCATTTCATCCTACCTCATGACATAGTGTCCAGAGTACAGTGTTAATTTGTTTTATTATCAACTCTACTTTTTTTTCTTCATCTACTTTCTCTTTTCTTCCTGTAGCTTCCTTTAACTTCAGATATACTATACATAGACTGAGGCCTTTCAGGTTTATCATTTCTTGTTAACACTGAAGAAAAAAATCTCACTTCTTTCTCAATATTTAAATGAATATTTCTTCTGCTTTGGTAGGAAGTTTACGATAGTTCCAAATATGACTTTAATGTTATGTTTATTCAGTGTTCAGGGTCTCTGCTGTCAGTGCCTTTTTATTCTGCAATGAAATTTCACCATTTTTGCTCTTTCACATTCTCATTCATATTTCTTTTTTTTTTCTCTCTGTAGCTGCAAATTCCTGGGAGCTCCAAATCATCTCAGTCTAAACACTTCTATGCTGGCTTGTCACAACTCTCTCACCACAACCTTCCATCTCTCCACCACTATACTCTCTCTCACCACCATCAGGAAGATCCCCAACTGTCACCTTCTTCCTCCCACCTCAAGCTTCCTTACTCAGATCTGCACCAACCTGTCCAACAACACCCCCACCACTGCCATCACCAAGAGGAGAGTCTCCATCACTGTCTTCTTCGCTTGCACTTCGAGGGAGCTCTGAGGAGAAGTACCGAGGAGATACACAAAGATTCGCAGGAAAATGTAGGTAACGGCAGCAACAGGATCAAAGAAAACGGAGACTGTAGGAACACAGAGAACAGTGACCGGAGGAACTTAGACAAAAGCACTGACTGTGAGGGCACAGATAAGAGATATCACATCAGCAACTCAGATAATGGCGACCGCGGAAGTATAGAAAACTCAGAAAACAGTAGTAACTCAGAAAACTGTGATGGCGAAAGTGGCGAAAGTAAAAATAGTGATAAAACGGTGCAGAGTGGCGACACAGACACATACACAAGAACAATAAATGAGAGAGCAGGAAGCACAAGTCACGAGTACCATCCTCTCCTGACACCGGGTAGAACACCCAATATAGTTGTGGAGGAGGGAAGCTCTTACTCAAAGATGAAACAGTTACTGCCATCCTCTGGTGTCGCAGGGCTTCCTGGTACTCCTGGGAGAGCCAAATCTAAATGGAAGATAGTAATGTTAAAGATCAGGACCCGTAGCACGGAAGATGATATTAAGAGCCCCTTGAGACTGGGTAGTGAAGGCGGGTCTAGACGAAGCAGCATGCTCTCCCACGTCCTGTACCAGGTCAGTTTAGGTCAGAGGTCACTTCAAGTCATAGATCAGCCAACATAATAGACTGGTCAAATCTCTCACGTATTTGGTTATAGCTAAATTAGCTCGAGTATTCTGGGACGTGACCGTGAATAATGAAGAACTTGGTAAGAGCTGACGTGTATGGTACAGAAACCTCGAGGCGATAACTGTCTTGTGGCCACGTCTGGGTACAGCTGAGGAAAAAATTCCTCGGACACTTTGGGCAATATCTACTTAAGGGACTTGTAAGGCTGAGAAACTGGCATTTTAACATCTATTGACTCAGATTTGTCTTAGTAATATTGTTTCTTTCTAAAAATAATTTATCAGCGTTCATTCATCACATACTGTATATGACCCACAAGCAGTGCCGGATTTAGACCTGTGGAGGCCCATGGGCAGCCTCTTTGTGGAGGCCCCTCTCATTATAACTACCCAAGAGGGTGGGGTGTCGAGTGAAGCGAGCCTAAACATCTGAGAGTTCCGGGGGGCGCTGTAAGCCCCCCGGGAAATTTTTGAAATTTGAACACTTCGTTGGAGAATTTTGAAGCCATATGCAGTTATATTGAGGAAATTAGAACATTGAGAAATTTTTAATTAACTGTATATTTATTGATAGTGTACAAATTCCCAACACACACACACACACACACACAAAAGTGAGACATGGCTGGAGTCGACCAGCCCTGATATAGCTACTACCGCACATGTCAAAAATTTTCAAGAGACTTCACAGAGAAGAATATATTATTAGTTATTACAGAGAGATGATTCTTTGCATTATTAATCAGATAAACCTCTACTCAAATAATGGTACTGTCCAAGAATGCATGTATAGGCTTCTTTAAGTCCAAGGTCAGATGTAATATGTGGAGGCCCCTGGGCAGCTGCCCACTTTGCCCACTCCTGAATCCGGCCCTGCCCACAAGTCCATATCAAATACGTACAGATGTTCCTGTGAATTATCTGGTCAGCAGTTAAGACAGCGTGATATAATTTAGCTTTAGAATACTATTTTTTTGTGTTAATGGGACTCCTTACACCAGCCCCATAATAAAAGCTAATGATTCTTCAAGCTCATTAGGTTATATTGGTCTCTCAATCAAAGCGTGCGTCAGGTGCAGTGTATCACGAGGTCTCTGGCCGCTTAGATTCATAGTTTCTTGCGTTACAAGTGTCTATTAAAGAGCTTATTAAACTCGTATGCGCTTAATGTTTACCGAGGAAGTTCGTAAAAAGAATAAAACTGGAAAGAAAACAAAGACGAGTAATTCCTTCTTTTAATATTTGTGGGTGCTATGACGCAGCGGACACCACCAAGCCCCGCCCACTCTTCCCTCACCAACCGATAAGCAATTAACAATCAGTTATTCATATTGATTTTAACCCAGAACTCTAGAATGTAAAGTGTTAATTACATATCACTATGCCAGAATTAACATTATAATAATTTAAATTGTGAGTACATGAATTAAATCACGGTAATCAGTGCTGGCTGGACCCACTCAGGCAACATGTTCAACGGTTGGTGAATAGTTTTACTCTATTAATTATCTAACTTTTTTGCCTGACTCCCTTTTGTCTTTACCTCTATATTTCTATATTAATCCATTTATTAGATATTAAGTGTTTCTAAAGGATTCTATCTTGCATATAATGTATGTGTGTACAGTACTGTATGTTTGTCTAGATGCATGATGTTAGTCAGTGTTTTACCCCTCCCTCCCTCCCTCCCTCCCTCCTTCCTTCCTTCCCTTTCTTTTCAATTTGGTGTCTCAAAGATTTGTACATAAAGTTAGTTACCATAAACCTATGAAAATCATAATCTTTGTCTTGTAAATTTATGTGTGAATCAGATGCATCTTCACAGCCCCAGTTATAAAAGGTGGACAAATTAACCTTAATATTAACCCATGATTTATTTCACCTTAAGATTAACCACCTAAAACCTAACTTATCTACACCTCCACTCCATCCATTGAGCATTAGGGTGTTTGATCATTAAGTAAAATTAACTAAGGGGTTAATCTTCAGGTAACCCCATATTGGCTTAATTAGATGCATTCTTATACTCTGCATTAATCTTTCAATAAGATTCATATTACGCACATTTGAGGATCTCAAGACTAGTTAATGTTTCTCCAGCAAAAATAATAAATAAATAAATAAATAATTCACCATAGATCCATATTGCCTTATCGCTATCCGCCTCCACCTTTTTTGGGTCAGATCTGTCCGTCACCTGATAACTCTCACTTAATTTCCCAGGTGACTTCTTAACACCCACAGGTCATATGTCACCTGACCCACCACTAGGGGAGGGGAGGGGGGGGGGTTGTGGGGGAACTACTACGTTTTATCGTAAAAATAACGACTGAACTATTACCCATCATTCTGGTACAGGAGGCCAAAATAGGGATTTTGTTCAAAATTCATACAAAGTTACTATTTTACGTGTTGGTTAAGGATCTGTGTTCAGAATGTTAAAATTAGAGTAATTAGTGTTAGTTAATAAGCTTTGAACTTATTTAATACTTATATAATATTTAAAACGTCTATACGTTAGTTTTCACTTTCCCTAAAAATGTTGTGTGATGTAAAAAATAGCCTGGAGATGTGAGGTGTCTCGTAAGAAATCTGGTCTCCTTTTTGCATTATTGTTTGAAAAAGCAGGACAGAAAGATGCTCACCTGTTCAATTAGATGAATGATTTATTGTACGAACTTTGGAGAATCCCAACCTACTGCTGTGGTAGCAAAGACACAGGTGAGGAGTAAAGTTCTCTCACTGACACTGTTTCCTTTGCTACCACATAATTTGGCTCACCAGCTTATGAGTATTTCACCCAAATTCTAAAGCTCACCAAACTCCCTCCTCTGGGTAGTGTTTGGGTTGTTAATATCTGGGTGAAATAACCTGGGGAGTGAATCTTCAGGTGATCTTCTAAATGTTACTTCTCAACCCAGCTAATCCTGCCATAATAGCTTCGTTTCCTGTACAATATACTGCAGTATTTAGAAAAAGCTAGCCAACCTTTTTTTCACTTCCTGTATACTAGATAAAATACTCTATGCATGGAAAAACTTATACTTTCTAAAAGACGTAATGTTTTGTCCCCTTTTTTTCTTTATTAGTTGCAAGGCTAATTAAACCAGATAGAACAAGTGTTATTTATATGCATTTTACCCTAAACACAGACTAAATCAGTTTTTCCCTGTAGAGTTTGACAGTTTCATAACTACTGTAAAATTTCCACTCGTAGTATTAACACTAAAAAAGATCAGTGTCTCCATTTAAATGTTTTATTTCATTATTATTATTATCATCATCATTATCATCATGATCATTTTATAATATTATTATTGTTTTGTTGTTATTGTAGTTGTAGTCAGTTTCTCCTTGAACTCTACTAACAACTGATCATCACTCCTTCAGTACGGTGTCAGAGGTGAAACATTATCCAAACCATGAATATTTTTACCTACTGTTCGGTATTAAGGAAACGTGTTGCGTTAGCTTCTCGGTATTGTTATTTTCTTTGTCTGATACGAAGTGCTGTACAGTTCTTTGTCACTAAGTCTCATTATGGCCAAATACAACAACCACCATCACTTCATCCTCCTCCTCCTCTGATCCACCTCTTAACCCACCAAAAAAGTTCTTGTGTTTTGTTTTGCTAAGTGGAAGTATTGTGTCCTTATATTTTGCCATCTTAGTCAATGGCCCCACTACTTTTATTACATCACAGACCCAGTCGATTACCTTCCCCCTCCTCCGGCAGGTGACGCACGTCAGCAAGCGAGAGGTGAAGGCCGCCAAGAGTCTGAGCATCATCGTGTTGTTCTTTATGATCAGCTGGTTCCCTCTCTACACCATAAACTGTGTCCAGGCGTTTTGTGATGATTGTAAGGTTCATCCAGACCTCATGTTCTTCACAATCATCCTCACTCACCTCAACTCTGCCATCAACCCCTTCCTCTATGCTTACCACATGAAGGTAATACTGCCTGCAGGTAACCATTTGTTAATATGCTGATGAGTTGTAGGTGTTTCTCTACAGATTCCTAAATATATTATAGGATTTTGTATACAATAGCTGTTATGGTTTTAAATAAATGTTTGGTGTTCATTGTATTTGGTAAGGGTTTTCGTACAGTATATACTGTATGTGCTAAGGGGGGTTCCATGTAGCCTGATCTGGTTGTGTATGTGTGTTGAGGGGATGTTATATCTGATAAGAGTTCCATTTACAGTACTGTCATTGTCAAAGGCGTTTGTACACGTATATATGGTTTGGATGACCAAAATTAACTTCATTCCTCACCCACAGGACTTCCGGAATGCTCTCAAGATGTTCATCTTACACCGCCTGCTGCGTCGGCCAGTGGACTTAGATTATGCGTATGGTCGCAGCTTGGTGTCCCCACATCACTCCACTCTTTACCGGGTCAACGTGACAGGCGCAGCCCCCTTAACCAACCTGCACACACCTCATGCTCAGGCCACTCCCATAACTGGTTCCCTCTCGCCCCTCCCAGGCACACCTATAGGGGAACTCAGGTCTCAGTCCTCCACTATGTGCAGTTGCGGTCCTATTTCCTCTCCCCGGAATGTGTCACCCTCCTTGTCTTTCCCTCCTTCTCCTAATATGCCAATGAGCACATCTAGAACCATCCAGGACACTCCTTCATTAGCCTTGCGCCCACGAGCCGCCACAATCACCTCTCACACATCGCCAGCCTCAACGAGGACACCCATGGCTACTGCAGATGATCCCTCACAGCCTCTGCTTTCATTAACTGCTCCACTACAGCAAACACGAATGTCCGCCACACTTCCTGCTGCGACACTTCCACCATTCTCACTGTCACACACAGTAGATCCTGTGGTACCAACTCAACACAATATCACAGCTCCACATCTTGACAACCTGACAGTGTGTGTTGTTGACATGAATTCAACCAAAAGTGATGTCAGCAGAGAGCCAACTGTTAATTCTTGTTCAACAACAACTTGTGATGTTGTTCAAGAGGATGTGAGTGGCATTATGATTTCGGGAATAACTGCAACACCCTCAGTGCTGACAAGTGACACTGGTCTGCCTGTTTCAAGAGACCAGATGGAAACTGATATTTCTACTCACTCACTGTCTGCTGTTACTGCTTGCTCTTCATCAGTGTTATCTGCTATTACAAGCAGCTCTGATTTTGTCGGTAATGAAACTAGATGTGATGCCATTGAGGATCAAGTATTGGAATATATATCATGTAAAAAAAAAATGAATAATTGCACTTTAAAGCCAAATATGTCATCATGTGAAACATTACAAAGTATCCATTCTTGCATTGAAACCAATTTTTCAAATACCAGTAATCTCACCAGATGTGGAAGTAAAAAAGAAAAACAAGAAGAGACCGATTCCACCACACAATTAACAAAGCAACAGAAGGAAAGTGAAACACAAATTGAGGAGGTTATCAAGGCAGGTGATGGCAGGGGGGTGCCTCAACCCACAAAAGACACTTCCGCTACAATTCCAAACGGCAATGTTTGGAATTCTCCTGCAGTGCCTTTGGATACAAATGGTTCCAAGACACAGAGTGAGGATTACACAACATGTGATGCTTCCAGTTTCCCTTGTTTGGGATCCACTATAGAGCAAAAGAAATTAGGGACACCTCGGGAAGGTCTGAATCCCCGGGTGACTGATGGATGCCACACTGAGCAGTCGGGTTTATCAAAACAACTTAGTAAATACCTACCAGAAATACTAAGAAGGAGAGAGAGTGGACTCAGAAGCAAAAATACAAGAAAAACTAAGAACTGGTGGGCAGAGATGATGAGACAACGGTCTTACCACGGTATCTCTCTCGAGTTGAAAAATTCTAAACATGTGAAGAGAGCTCAGAGCATCAGTGGTGCCATAGAAACTTAATTCTTTACAATACAATATTGTTACAATTCATTCGTATGCTACTTTTCTCTGATATTGTATACTGTCTCTACATCTTCAAGCAGTGTGATCATCAAAATGCATGCTGAACATTTTTCAAGTGCTTACAATAATTAATACAAGTTCAAACTGGTATCAGTGTTCATTAAACTCTGGCGAGTCCTCATCACTAGCATTTAACTTTAATACAAGGGAGATTAGACAACACAAAAATTCTTGAAATTTCTGTAATGTGAATAATGATGAAAGGACATTTTCTAAATATTTTTAAAGCTTGGAAAGATTTATAAAGTGGTAATAATCACAAACTTATGAGCTTCTGACAATATAAGGAGTATCAGTGTTGTTAATGTGCCCAGAACTTTTGTTGCTACTGAGTAATTATCAGAAACTTTGCCACAAAGTCAGCCAGTTATTACAACAACAATGTTTATGGTAACTATCTTTGTTTACTTGAACTATCATCATGTAGGTTGTCTTGATACACATTTTATTCTCAGAATTTTTATTGAAAAATAACTTTTAACATTAATGGTTTAAACCTCATTGTTGCTATATATCATAATATGTACAGAATCCTTTTGCCTTCACCAGGTCGAATGCACTGCCGGCCCCACTGCCTCCTAATGTACTGAAAAAAAAAGGCTCAGTCTACAATGTGCTGTATAGTATCCACACTACCCTTAATGGACCACCAGGCCTTCAGGACCCATTTTCACCTTCGCTTGTTACAACTGCAGGAAAGTTCTTATCTGCTAATTGTGTTCCTTTTACAACATAATCTTGACAGATCCTACAGATAACACGGGATCCCTTAATCACTGGGTCTAAAAGTTAACCAAAGTCGTAGTTTTACTGTAGAATGATAATCCAACTCTGGTTCTTGGTGTGGAATAATTTTTTCCCAGATTTTTGTACCAAAACATTTATTTTATACAGTCATGTTATCTCTCACTCGTCCCTTGCTCGCTACCTCCAATGTTTACTGGACAAAGAATGATTCACACATGTTCTGTTGTGAGCGTTGGGTGTTCTTATTGATCTTAGAATGCTTACGGTTTACATCATGAATGCTTGGCCGAATTTTGCACTGTGGATGAACCAGATGTTTGTATTGTTCATTTTGTGTATGAAGTGTACAGTTCAGTATGAAATCTTAGTGTTGGAACATATATTTAGAATGAATCAGAAGTATTTCAGGAACCTCTTTTTAGGTTTACAAATATAACAGTTTTTTGTATAAGAACTTGGACAGAGTCTTGTGCTTGGCTTCTTGGTCTCACACATTATATACAGCTGATGTAAAGTGCACTCATAACCTGTATTTATCAGACAGGTAGAGATCAGTAGCATAACGTTTCTAGTCTTCCTCAATTTCATGACTTTAGAAATCTCATAAAAACATTTAAAACTACGAGTTATGGTATTAAGGTATTGTATCAGGGGTTTGAAACCAGAGTGTTTGTGTAAAGCTACCACAATTCGGGTGTGTTGGAATAATTTTCTCATTAAATCTCGTGGATTTTTATACATGAATAAGTTCAGGGATCTAAAGTTAGCATGATATGGATTTTAGGCCCATAGACACCCTATAAAAGTCTTCTACACACACACACACACACACACACACACAAGTATGTGACTGCGTAGTGGCGGGTTAAACATCAGCTGTTGAGGAGCTGGTTTGCAACACTCACAATCAATTTTGTGGGTAAATATCAGATGTTCACCTCCTCACCACAATCTCCTTCACCACCTCCACCCATGCACATCCACTACCTCCATTATCACCACCTAAATCACAGTTTCAGTGATGGGTTAGAATCAAGGCAGCTTCAGAGCAGAGCCGTGTGATGTCCACTGTCTCCCTCCTGCCTCCAACCCACCCATCCATCCATCCATCCATCCATCCACGCACTCCATCTCAATCTACAATTGTCACTACTCTTAATCAAACGACTGTCATTATTGATATAATATTGCTTAATTGTTATTCATTAATTAGTAAATACAGTACAGGGTATACGTTACTTTAATAATCTACTTTTATTTATACCTGTACCCTTCACATACATCATCAGGAATGCATCTCCTTATAAACTACAGTGCATTTCAACATAGTGACAGTGCAAAAAGTAGGATTTACTGGGAGTGAATACACTGGTTTATTACAAGTTATTGATAATTTTTACAATGGTTGGGACTGGGCTGTTCTTATAGCGATCAGTTCGTGCACTTATGGGCTGGATGCGGTTGTGGTGTTGAACAGCAATTCTCAGGCTAGGGATCTCAGGTGGTAGTAGGATCCGGTGTCGAGGATGGCGCAGAAACTTCTTACCAAATTTGCAGATGAGGTCGTGGTTATGGTCAGTGAGATTCGAAAGGGTCAGTGTGTTGAGCGCTTCTTGATATGTGGAGTAAGAAGGGGAGAGAATAATCTTGCATGCCCTCTTTTGCACTTTTTCTAGGTGTTTACGTTGTGTGGCATTTAGGGAGGAAGACTAGGTAGGGGAGGCATAGGTGAGCTTGGGAAGTATGAATGTTGAGTAGACACTGAGGAGCTCGGGTGCAGGAACTCCGAGGGACTTGAGTCGGCTTGAGGAGATGGAGACGGAAACTGGAGGATTTGACAACTTCACTGACGTGTGGTTTCCAATTTAGTTTGTTGTCTATGGTGACGCCGAGGAGCTTAGTGGAATCTACAACCTGGAGTGTGTTCGGACCTAAAGTAATGGAAGGGGGTGGGACAATGTCGGAGGAGAGGTTGATGTGCATAACCATGGTCTTGGTATGGTTGATGGTGACGTGGTTGTTGGTGGCCCAGTTTTGGAGACTGTTCAATAAATCCTGAAGGGCGGTATAGTCGGGAGCAGAATTGTTGACGCTGATCCCAATGGTGGAGTCGTCGACATATTTCCAGCGAGCAGGGGTTTCTCTTAGGGCATCATTGACAAGCATAAGGAAGCAGAGTGTTCCTATCTTGGTGCCTTGGGGGACGCCACAGGTGAGTGACTGAAAGGTGGAGACAGCCCCTCGGAAGAGTACAGCTTGGCGTCGGTCACTGAGGAAGTCTAGAAGCCATGGTATAAGACTTCTCCGAAGCCCGAGGTCAATATCTTTGTTGATGATTAAATTGTGGTCGACTAGGTCGAATGCTTTAGTGAAATCAATGAAGGCGACAGCTACAGACTTTTTCGTTTCTCGAGATGGCGGTATATGTAATCGAAAAAGCTGACAAGACAGTGAGTGGTGGAGGAAGTTTTCATAGTGCCAAATTGCTGAGGGTCTACGACTCCTGCAATATCAGCATAAGCCGAGTCGAACACAAAGCTTTCACAGATTAGGCTGGGTATTGGGGTGATTGCAATAGGTCGTAGCTGATTTAAGGATTGTGGGCTGGTTGACTTGGGCACTGGTGATACATAAGAGGTCTTCCAGTCAGCTGGGCATCTGGCTTGACTGAGAGAAGCATTGATGATGGAGCATAGGGGTTTAGCAAGCTCCGGGGAGAACTCCTTGAAGAGTTTCATTGGTAAGTCAATGGGGGTGGTGGAGCGTTTTAACTTTAGTTTGTCCAGACGTTTTGCTACTTCAAATTCTTCTACTAAGTCAGTGGGAAGGGGGGCTGGTAGGTAAGCAGGGAGAGTGGTTGTGTCAAGCCGGGGAGGCGTCTGGCATATAGTAGCGAAATGGTTATTTGATTGCTCAGCTGCGCCAACATTAGGGTGATGGCTAAGGAAGGGGAGGGGGTGTGTCTTATTGTTTAGTCCACAGAGCTCTTTAAGCTTACCATACCATTGACTGATGTTGGTCTGCTTCAGGTGTTGCAGTTTGGTTGGGTAGTGAGACTTCTTTGCCGTGTGTATTTCGCGGATGACTCAGTTGCGAAGGGACCTGTAGCGGATGTGGTCATTGAGATAAAAGGCTCTGCCTCTCTGTTGCACAAGTCTTTTGATCCGAGGTGTGATCCAGGGCATCACCTTAAGCCAACAGTAACATCATCACTACAACACAACATTAACATCACTTTAAGCCAACACTAACATCATCACTACAAAACACTAACATCACCACAACACATCACTAACATCACCACTACAACACAACACTAACATCATCACTACAAAACACTAACATCACTACAACACAACACTAACATCACTACAATACAACACTAACATCACTACAACACAACACTAACATCATCACTACAAAACACTTAACATCACTACAACACATCACTAACATCATCACTACAACACTAACATCACTTTAAGCCAACACTAACATCATCACTACACAACACTAACATCACTACAACACAACACTAACATCATCACTACAAAACACTAACATCACTACAACACATCACTAACATCATCACTACAACATTAACATCACTTTAAGCCAACACTAACATCATCACTACAAAACACTAACATCACTACAACACAACACTAACATTATCACTATAACACTAACATCACTTTCAGCCAACACTAACATCATCACTACAAAACACTAACATCACTACAACACATCACTAACATCACTTTAAGCCAACACTAACATCATCACTACAAAACACTAACATCACTACAACACATCACTAACATCACTTTAAGCCAACACTAACATCATCACTACAAAACACTAACATCACTACAACACAACACTAACATCACCTAAAGCCAACACTACCATCACTTTAAGCCAACACTAACATCATCACTACAACACAACACTAACATCACCTAAAGCCAACACTAACATCATCACTACAACACAACACTAACATCACTTTAAGCCAACACTAACATCATCACTACAAAACACTAACATCACTACAACACATCACAAACATCATCACTACAACACAACACTAACATCACTATAAGCCAACACTAACATCACTACAACACATCACTAACATCATCACTACAACACAACACTAACATCACTTTAAGCCAACACTAACATCATCACTACAACACAACAATAACATCACTTTAAGCCAACACTAACATCATCACTACAAAATACTAACATCACTACAATACAACACTAACATTACTTTAACAGAACCTCTTACTATATTTTTTGACATCTCACTAATTCTTGTTTACTACTGTACATTAATTTAAGACATCACTGATGAAAACTTTGAATAAAATGGCAAAGACTCGACCTGAACAACGATTCAACGGCAAGAAGGAATTCCTTAAATTCCTTGAAGAAAAAGTAATTTTCACCGGTATTTCGACACAATTGATCTTACGGGAAGATTTAGTCCGCGAGTATAAGAAGTACTGTGATGGCCAAGGCATCTCCCCGGCTTCAGTTGTTAATATTGGACGGTTAATGTCCAAGTTAGGTGCGAAATGCAATGTGCGCGTGGGGGGCTCTCACGGCGTCGGCCAGAAGTACGCCTTCCCAGGCGTCGTCTTTCAGCCTTGTGTGGAAGTCCTTGCCTCGTGCTCGTAGCGAGCTGTAAAAAGCAAAAAACGCAAATTAGACCTGGAAAACGTCAAGCAGCCAAAACGAGTTAAAACGTCAGCTGAAAAAAAGGAAGACTTTTCGTCATTTTTCGAGAAGTTTCTCTCTCCTTCATCCGACAGTAACGACATAGTAGGTCGACACGACCTATTTCAAGAATATAACACGTACTGTCAACAAAATGGGCTTCAGGAGATACACAAGTTCAAGATCGGACGTTTAATGGCCACCCGAGGTCTGGAGTTCACCACGAGGGAAGGACCAGAAAATAAGCGACTGTATTATTATAAATGCTTAAAATGGACTGACAGTGGAATGTGTAAAGATATTCCTAAACCACCAAGACCTTGCAAAACACTCCACCACCACGTGAAACTCGACCAGATCTCACCTGTCCTAATCGAGGTCGAACCCGACATATTCGAGGTCGAACCCGACCTGTTCGAGGTCGAACCCGACCTGGTGGAGGTCGAACCCGACCTGGTCGAGGTCGAACCCGACTTGGTCAAGGTCGAACCCGACCAACACACACCCAACGTGGCCAAGGTCGAACCCGACCAGGCCGAGGTCGAACCCGAACCCGACCAGGCCGAGGTCGAACCCGACCAGGCCGAGGTTGAACCGGACCAACACACAACCAACGTGGCCAAGGTTGAACCCGACCAACACACGACTAACGTGGCCAAGGTCGATCCCGGCCAGGATGAGGTCGAACCCAACCAGGACTTTTACGACCAGTCTCAATTCCTAGCGGACCTGGCCGAGATCTCACCCGACCAACACACACCCAACGTGGCCATGATCTCACCCGACCAACACACACCCAACGTGGCCAAGATCGAACCCGACCAAAATACACCTAACGTGGCCAAGGTCACACCAGAAGAAACACCCCAAAAATTTGACCTCAATCTGTACGAAATCTTAGACCAAATGTGGGAGGAATATGATTGCGGGGGTCTCTGATTCTCCTAAATAAAAATTTTCATTTATTATTAAATACTTTAATTTTCCTTATAAACATCACAATTGTCAGTCATTTTTTTCTTTTTCAGCTTAACCCACAAGTACATAATTTATAATAAAAACTGTTGCCCCGACAATGAGTCAAAACTATATACAATATTGTTTCTCTTACCGTTGACAACACAACATACATACAGGCACAGCCCAGAATATATGGTTTCTCACTCTTGATCTTTTTTTATTTTTTATTTCTTTATGGTTCTTTATTAGTATTATTTATTATAATTATTATTACATTATTATTATTATTATTATTATTATTATTATTAATATTATTATTAATATTATTGTTTTCATTATTGTTTTTTTACTTTAATTTTTGTATATTTTATTAAAAAATTTACTTGTCTGAATTATTATTATTATTATTATTATTATTATTATTATTATTATTATTATTATTATTATTATTTCGCCCCCCAGGCCCTCATCCCAGGAATTTTCCTGGTACAGTGAGTTCTGCTATAACTCTTGTTTTGACAACGTGAATTGGCTCTAATGCGATTTATGAATAGAGGAACGATATTTGTATAACGCGAACGCTTGTTTGCTGTAACGCGATTTTTGCTTACTATTTCTCCAATTTTGTGGTATTAACTGTGAATATGGTAAAGAAGAATATCTCCAAGAAGCGTTCTGGTGATTGCATTCCCAGTGATGATAGTAAAAGAAAGGCTATAACCCTTGAAGAGAAGCTCTATGTTATCTACCTCAAAATCACCATTCTCCCCCATCAAGTTATATTCATATTTTTTCAAGGTAAAGTGTTACATTTACTGTATGATTTCATTATTAGATATGAATGTAACATTTATTTAGACTGTGCTATCCTTTGTGTTAGGCTAACTACTAAATTTTTTTCGATTTCGAGTAGTAATCTGCACCTAACCCTATTTTCTCCATAAGCCCTGTTATTTCTATTACGCGAATTTCTATAACACGAAGTTGTACAAGAACACAACTCATATATCAAAACACCAACACCTCCAACAACAACAATAATAATAATAATAAATAATAACAATGTTCGTAAAATAATAATTTAAAAATAATAGTTACATCAATAATATAAATGAATAAACCACACAAAAAAAATAATAATAATGAAACTTAAAAAAATCGGCAGCTCACTAATAAAAAACAAGAAAAATGTTGTTTGTGTGTAAGTGAATGTGTAGAGTATTGAGAGTAAGTAAGGCCAGGGAGAGTGAGGGGAGGGAGGGTAAACAAAGAGTAAGGGGAAGAGAGAGTGAGCAGAGGGAGGTAATGGGGGAAGACAGAGAGAAGAGTGAGTGAGGGAGGGGTAGTGAGTGAGAGGAGGGAGGGAATGGGGGAAGACAGAGAGAAGAGTGAGTGAGGGAGGGGTAGTGAGTGAGAGGAGGGAGGTAATGGGGGAAGACAGAGAGAAGAGTGAGTGAGGGAGGGGTAGTGAGTGAGAGGAGGGAGGTAATGGGGAAAGACAGAGAGAAGAGTGAGTGAGGGAGGGGTAGTGAGTGAGAGGAGGGAGGGAATGGGGAAAGACAGAGAGAAGAGTGAGTGAGGGAGGGGTAGTGAGTGAGAGGAGGGAGGGAATGGGGAAAGACAGAGAGAAGAGTGAGTGAGGGAGGGGTAGTGAGTGAGAGGAGGGAGGGAATGGGGGAAGACAGAGAGAAGAGTGAGTGAGGGAGGGGTAGTGAGTGAGAGGAGGGAGGGAATGGGGGAAGACAGAGAGAAGAGTGAGTGAGGGAGGGGTAGTGAGTGAGAGGAGGGAGGGAATGGGGGAAGACAGCGAGAAGAGTGAGTGAGGGAGGGGTAGTGAGTGAGAGGAGGAAGGGAATGGGGGAAGACAGAGAGAAGAGTGAGTGAGAGGAGGGAGGGAATGGGGGAAGACAGAGAGAAGAGTGAGTGAGGGAGGGGTAGGGTCAGATTACTGTACACTCTAATGGGTTTCTGTGGGAAGAGATTTGTTGTGTTTTATTTTGAGAACCGTAAAAAAGTTTGGTTTGGGGCAGAGTGTGTGTGTGTGTGTGTGTGTGTGTGTGTGTGTGTGTGTGTGTGTGTCACTACAACACAACATTAACATCACCTTAAGCCAACACTAACATCATCACTACAAAACACTAACATCATCACTACAACACAACACTAACATCATCACTACAACACAACACTAACATCACTTTAAGCCAACACTAACATCACTATAACACAACATAATAATAATAATAATAATAATAATAATAATAATAATAATAATAATTATTAACGGTTTATTGAAAGAGCTTGGCAGCCAGAAGGTTGAAAGTATACACTTACATAATTGGGGAATGGGTTTCGAATTACAAATAATATACAAATAACATAAGTGATACAAATAAGATATATAATAACTAGATGGGGGAAAGCTCAAACTACAGGGCATTTCAACATAGTGACAGTGCAAGAAGTAGTATTTACTGGGAGTGAATACACTGGTTTATTACAAGTTATTGATAATTTTTACAATGGTTGGGACTGGGCTGTTCTTATAGCGATCAGTTCGTGCACTTATGGGCTGGATGCGGTTGTGGTGTCGAACAGCAATTCTCGGGCTAGGGATCTCAAGTGGTAGTAGGAGCCGGTGTCGAGGATGGTGTAGAAGCTTCTTACCAAATTTGCAGATGAGGTCGTGTGATGATCAGAGAGAGCCGAGAGGGTCAGTGTGCTGAGCGCTTCTTGATATGTGGAGTAAGAAGGGGAGAGAATAATCTTGCATGCCCTCTTTCGCACTTTTTCTAGGTGTTTACGTTGTGTGGCATTTAGGGAGGAAGACCAGGTAGGGGAGGCATAGGTGAGCTTGGGAAGTATGAATGTTGAGTAGACACTGGGGAGCTCGGGTGCAGGAACTCCGAGGGACTTGAGTCGGCGGAGGAGGTGGAGACGGAAACTGGAGGATTTGACAACTTCACTGACGTGTGGTTTCCAATTTAGTTTGTTGTCTATGGTGACGCCGAGGAGCTTAGTGGAATCTACAACCTGGAGTGTGTTCGGACCTAAAGTAATGGAAGGGGGTGGGACAATGTCGGAGGAGAGGTTGATGTGCATAACCATGGTCTTGGTATGGTTGATGGTGACGTGGTTGTTGGTGGCCCAGTTTTGGAGACTGTTCAATAAATCCTGAAGGGCGGTATAGTCGGGAGCAGAATTGTTGACGCTGATCCCAATGGTGGAGTCGTCGACATATTTCCAGCGAGCAGGGGTTTCTCTTAGGGCATCATTGACAAGCATAAGGAAGCAGAGTGTTCCTATCTTGGTGCCTTGGGGGACGCCACAGGTGAGTGACTGAAAGGTGGAGACAGCCCCTCGGAAGAGTACAGCTTGGCGTCGGTCACTGAGGAAGTCTAGAAGCCATGGTATAAGACTTCTCCGAAGCCCGAGGTCAATATCTTTGTTGATGATTAAATTGTGGTCGACTAGGTCGAATGCTTTAGTGAAATCAATGAAGGCGACAGCTACAGACTTTTTCGTTTCTCGAGATGGCGGTATATGTAATCGAAAAAGCTGACAAGACAGTGAGTGGTGGAGGAAGTTTTCATAGTGCCAAATTGCTGAGGGTCTACGACTCCTGCAATATCAGCATAAGCCGAGTCGAACACAAAGCTTTCACAGATTAGGCTGGGTATTGGGGTGATTGCAATAGGTCGTAGCTGATTTAAGGATTGTGGGCTGGTTGACTTGGGCACTGGTGATACATAAGAGGTCTTCCAGTCAGCTGGGCATCTGGCTTGACTGAGAGAAGCATTGATGATGGAGCATAGGGGTTTAGCAAGCTCCGGGGAGAAATCCTTGAAGAGTTTCATTGGTAAGTCAATGGGGGTGGTGGAGCGTTTTAACTTTAGTTTGTCCAGACGTTTTGCTACTTCAAATTCTTCTACTAAGTCAGTGGGAAGGGGGGCTGGTAGGTAAGCAGGGAGAGTGGTTGTGTCAAGCTGGGGAGGCGTCTGGCATATAGTAGCGAAATGGTTATTTGATTGCTCAGCTGCGCCAACATTAGGGTGATGGCTAAGGAAGGGGAGGGGGTGTGTCTTATTGTTTAGTCCACAGAGCTCTTTAAGCTTACCATACCATTGACTGATGTTGGTCTGCTTCAGGTGTTGCAGTTTGGTTGGGTAGTGAGACTTCTTTGCAGTGTGTATTTCGCGGATGACTCAGTTGCGAAGGGACCTGTAGCGGATGTTGTCATTGAGATAAAAGGCTCTGCCTCACTGTTGCACAAGTCTTTTGATCCGAGGTGTGATCCAGGGCATCACCTTAAGCCAACAGTAACATCATCACTACAACACAACATTAACATCACTTTAAGCCAACACTTACATCATCACTACAAAACACTAACATCACCACAACACATCACTAACATCACCACTACAACACAACACTAACAACATCACTACAAAACACTAACATCACTACAACACAACACTAACATCACTACAATACAACACTAACATCACTACAACACAACACTAACATCATCACTACAAAACACCTAACATCACTACAACACATCACTAACATCATCACTACAACACTAACATCACTTTAAGCCAACACTAACATCATCACTACACAACACTAACATCACTACAACACAACACTAACATCATCACTACAAAACACTAACATCACTACAACACATCACTAACATCATCACTACAACATTAACATCACTTTAAGCCAACACTAACATCATCACTACAAAACACTAACATCACTACAACACATCACTAACATCACTTTAAGCCAACACTAACATCATCACTACAAAACACGAACATCACTACAACACATCACTAACATCACTTTAAGCCAACACTAACATCATCACTACAAAACACTAACATCACTACAACACATCACTAACATCACTACAACACATCACTAACATCATCACTACAACACAACACTAACATCACTTTAAGCCAACACTAACATCACTGCAACACAACACAACATTAACATCACTACAACACAACACAACACTAACATCACTTTAAGCCAACACTAACATCATCACTACAAAATACTAACATCACTACAACACAACACTAACATCACCTAAAGCCAACACTACCATCACTTTAAGCCAACACTAACATCATCACTACAACACAACACTAACATCACCTAAAGCCAACACTAACATCATCACTACAACACAACACTAACATCACTTTAAGCCAACACTAACATCATCACTACAAAACACTAACATCACTACAACACATCACAAACATCATCACTACAACACAACACTAACATCACTATAAGCCAACACTAACATCACTACAACACATCACTAACATCATCACTACAACACAACACTAACCTCACTTTAAGCCAACACTAACATCATCACTACAACACAACAATAACATCACTTTAAGCCAACACTAACATCATCACTACAAAATACTAACATCACTACAATACAACACTAACATTACTTTAACAGAACCTCTTACTATATTTTTTGACATCTCACTAATTCTTGTTTACTACTGTACATTAATTTAAGACATCACTGATGAAAACTTTGAATAAAATGGCAAAGACTCGACCTGAACAACGATTCAACGGCAAGAAGGAATTCCTTAAATTCCTTGAAGAAAAAGTAATTTTCACCGGTATTTCGACACAATTGATCTTACGGGAAGATTTAGTCCGCGAGTATAAGAAGTACTGTGATGGCCAAGGCATCTCCCCGGCTTCAGTTGTTAATATTGGACGGTTAATGTCCAAGTTAGGTGCGAAATGCAATGTGCGCGTGGGGGGCTCTCACGGCGTCGGCCAGAAGTACGCCTTCCCAGGCGTCGTCTTTCAGCCTTGTGTGGAAGTCCTTGCCTCGTGCTCGTAGCGAGCTGTAAAAAGCAAAAAACGCAAATTAGACCTGGAAAACGTCAAGCAGCCAAAACGAGTTAAAACGTCAGCTGAAAAAAAGGAAGACTTTTCGTCATTTTTCGAGAAGTTTCTCTCTCCTTCATCCGACAGTAACGACATAGTAGGTCGACACGACCTATTTCAAGAATATAACACGTACTGTCAACAAAATGGGCTTCAGGAGATACACAAGTTCAAGATCGGACGTTTAATGGCCACCCGAGGTCTGGAGTTCACCACGAGGGAAGGACCAGAAAATAAGCGACTGTATTATTATAAATGCTTAAAATGGACTGACAGTGGAATGTGTAAAGATATTCCTAAACCACCAAGACCTTGCAAAACACTCCACCACCACGTGAAACTCGACCAGATCTCACCTGTCCTAATCGAGGTCGAACCCGACATATTCGAGGTCGAACCCGACCTGTTCGAGGTCGAACCCGACCTGGTGGAGGTCGAACCCGACCTGGTGGAGGTCGAACCCGACCTGGTCGAGGTCGAACCCGACTTGGTCAAGGTCGAACCCGACCAACACACACCCAACGTGGCCAAGGTCGAACCCGACCAGGCCGAGGTCGAACCCGACCAGGCCGAGGTCGAACCCTACCAGGCCGAGGTCGAACCCGACCAGGCCGAGGTCGAACCCGACCAGGCCGAGGTTGAACCGGACCAACACACAACCAACGTGGCCAAGGTTGAACCCGACCAACACACGACTAACGTGGCCAAGGTCGATCCCGGCCAGGATGAGGTCGAACCCAACCAGGACTTTTACGACCAGTCTCAATTCCTAGCGGACCTGGCCGAGATCTCACCCGACCAACACACACCCAACGTGGCCATGATCTCACCCGACCAACACACACCCAACGTGGCCAAGATCGAACCCGACCAAAATACACCTAACGTGGCCAAGGTCACACCAGAAGAAACACCCCAAAAATTTGACCTCAATCTGTACGAAATCTTAGACCAAATGTGGGAGGAATATGATTGCGGGGGTCTCTGATTCTCCTAAATAAAAATTTTCATTTATTATTAAATACTTTAATTTTCCTTATAAACATCACAATTGTCAGTCATTTTTTTCTTTTTCAGCTTAACCCACAAGTACATAATTTATAATAAAAACTGTTGCCCCGACAATGAGTCAAAACTATATACAATATTGTTTCTCTTACCGTTGACAACACAACATACATACAGGCACAGCCCAGAATATATGGTTTCTCACTCTTGATCTTTTTTTATTTTTTTATTTCTTTATGGTTCTTTATTAGTATTATTTATTATTATTATTATTACATTATTACATTATTATTATTATTATTATTATTATTATTATTATTATTAATATTATTGTTTTCATTATTGTTTTTTTATTTTAATTTTTGTATATTTTATTAAAAAATTTACTTCTCTGAATTATTATTATTATTATTATTATTATTATTATTATTATTATTATTTCGCCCCCCAGGCCCTCATCCCAGGAATTTTCCTGGTACAGTGAGTTCTGCTATAACGCTTGTTTTGACAACGCGAATTGGCTCTAATGCGATTTATGAATAGAGGAACGATATTTGTATAACGCGAACGCTTGTTTGCTGTAACGCGATTTTTGCTTACTATTTCTCCAATTTTGTGGTATTAACTGTGAATATGGTAAAGAAGAATATCTCCAAGAAGCGTTCTGGTGATTGCATTCCCAGTGATGATAGTAAAAGAAAGGCTATAACCCTTGAAGAGAAGCTCTATGTTATCTACCTCAAAATCACCATTCTCCCCCATCAAGTTATATTCATATTTTTTCAAGGTAAAGTGTTACATTTACTGTATGATTTCATTATTAGATATGAATGTAACATTTATTTAGACTGTGCTATCCTTTGTGTTAGGCTAACTACTAAATTTTTTTCGATTTCGAGTAGTAATCTGCACCTAACCCTATTTTCTCCCTAAGCCCTGTTATTTCTATTACGCGAATTTCTATAACACGATGTTTTACAAGAACACAACTCATATATCAAAACACCAACACCTCCAACAACAACAATAATAATAATAATAAATAATAACAATGTTCGTAAAATAATAATTAAAAAATAATAGTTACATCAATAATATAAATGAATAAACCACACAAAAAAAATAATAATAATGAAACTTAAAAAAATCGGCAGCTCACTATTAAAAAACAAGAAAAATGTTGTTTGTGTGTAAGTGAATGTGTAGAGTATTGAGAGTAAGTAAGGCCAGGGAGAGTGAGGGGAGGGAGGGTAAAAAAAGAGTAAGGGGAAGAGAGAGTGAGCAGAGGGAGGTAATGGGGGAAGACAGAGAGAAGAGTGAGTGAGGGAGGGGTAGTGAGTGAGAGGAGGGAGGTAATGGGGGAAGACAGAGAGAAGAGTGAGTGAGGGAGGGGTATAGTGAGGGGGAGGGAATGGGGAGACAGAGAGAGAGTGAGTGGGGAGGGGTAGTGAGTGAGAGGAGGAGGAAGGGGAAGACAGAGAGAAGAGGTGAGGGAGGGGTAGTGAGTGAGAGGAGGGAGGTAATGGGGGAAGACAGAGAGAAGAGTGAGTGAGGGAGGGGTAGTGAGTGAGAGGAGGGAGGTAATGGGGGAAGACAGAGAGAAGAGTGAGTGAGGGGGGGTAGTGAGTGAGAGGAAGGAGGGAATGGGGAAAGACAGAGAGAAGAGTGAGTGAGGGAGGGGTAGTGAGTGAGAGGAGGGAGGGAATGGGGAAAGACAGAGAGAAGAGTGAGTGAGGGAGGGGTAGTGAGTGAGAGGAGGGAGGGAATGGGGGAAGACAGAGAGAAGAGTGAGTGAGGGAGGGGTAGTGAGTGAGAGGAGGGAGGGAATGGGGGAAGACAGAGAGAAGAGTGAGTGAGGGAGGGGTAGTGAGTGAGAGGAGGGAGGGAATGGGGGAAGACAGCGAGAAGAGTGAGTGAGGGAGGGGTAGTGAGTGAGAGGAGGAAGGGAATGGGGGAAGACAGAGAGAAGAGTGAGTGAGAGGAGGGAGGGAATGGGGGAAGACAGAGAGAAGAGTGAGTGAGGGAGGGGTAGGGTCAGATTACTGTACACTCTAATGGGTTTCTGTGGGAAGAGATTTGTTGTGTTATATTTTGAGAACCGTAAAAAAGTTTGGTTTGGGGCAGAGTGTGTGTGTGTGTGTGTGTGTGTGTGTGTGTGTGTGTGTGTGTGTGTGTGTGCATCACTACAACACAACATTAACATCACCTTAAGCCAACACTAACATCATCACTACAACACAACACTAACATCATCACTACAACACAACACTAACATCATCACTACAACACAACACTAACATCACTTTAAGCCAACACTAACATCACTATAACACAACATAATAATAATAATAATAATAATAATAATAATAATAATAATAATAATAATTATTAACGGTTTATTGAAAGAGCTTGGCAGCCAGAAGGCTGAAAGTATACACTTACATAATTGGGGAATGGGTTTCGAATTACAAATAATATACAAATAACATAAGTGATACAAATAAGATATATAATAACTAGATGGGGGAAAGCTCAAACTACAGGGCATTTCAACATAGTGACAGTGCAAGAAGTAGTATTTACTGGGAGTGAATACACTGGTTTATTACAAGTTATTGATAATTTTTACAATGGTTGGGACTGGGCTGTTCTTATAGCGATCAGTTCGTGCACTTATGGGCTGGATGCGGTTGTGGTGTCGAACAGCAATTCTCGGGCTAGGGATCTCAAGTGGTAGTAGGAGCCGGTGTCGAGGATGGTGTAGAAGCTTCTTACCAAATTTGCAGATGAGGTCGTGTGATGATCAGAGAGAGCCGAGAGGGTCAGTGTGCTGAGCGCTTCTTGATATGTGGAGTAAGAAGGGGAGAGAATAATCTTGCATGCCCTCTTTCGCACTTTTTCTAGGTGTTTACGTTGTGTGGCATTTAGGGAGGAAGACCAGGTAGGGGAGGCATAGGTGAGCTTGGGAAGTATGAATGTTGAGTAGACACTGGGGAGCTCGGGTGCAGGAACTCCGAGGGACTTGAGTCGGCGGAGGAGGTGGAGACGGAAACTGGAGGATTTGACAACTTCACTGACGTGTGGTTTCCAATTTAGTTTGTTGTCTATGGTGACGCCGAGGAGCTTAGTGGAATCTACAACCTGGAGTGTGTTCGGACCTAAAGTAATGGAAGGGGGTGGGACAATGTCGGAGGAGAGGTTGATGTGCATAACCATGGTCTTGGTATGGTTGATGGTGACGTGGTTGTTGGTGGCCCAGTTTTGGAGACTGTTCAATAAATCCTGAAGGGCGGTATAGTCGGGAGCAGAATTGTTGACGCAGATCCCAATGGTGGAGTCGTCGACATATTTCCAGCGAGCAGGGGTTTCTCTTAGGGCATCATTGACAAGCATAAGGAAGCAGAGTGTTCCTATCTTGGTGCCTTGGGGGACGCCACAGGTGAGTGACTGAAAGGTAGAGACAGCCCCTCGGAAGCGTACAGCTTGGCGTCGGTCACTGAGGAAGTCTGTAAGCCATGGTATAAGACTTCTTCGAAACCCGAGGTCAATAGTATCTGAACCTGCTCTAGTGCTTATCCAGTCTGGTCTTAAAAGAGCTCACGCTCGGTGCCGTCACAACACTCTCTGGCAGGTTGTTCCATGAGTTCACAACTCTCACTCTGAAAAAGTTACCCCTCACAATTTTATGTACTTGCGGCTTCTTTAACCTTGAGCTGTGTCCCCTTGTGGGGCGAGCGTCCGCCAGTTACAGGTAGGGGCACTCGACTGAGTAGTGCCCTTTGAGATGCTTATTCACCTCAATTAGCCCCCCCCCCCCCCCTTGCCCGTATGTAGTATAAGCTAGGCAAGTTCAGGCGCTCCAATCTCTCAGGGTAGCTGAGGTGCTGCAGTGCAGGCACCAGTCTGGTGGCCCTCCTTTGGACATTTTCAATCAACTGACAGTCCCTGGCATATCTCGGGGACAAGACGGGGTGACAGTATTCCAAGCGGAAAAGCACGTCACTCTTGAAGATTGTTACGAGGTACGGACCGTCTAGATATTCGAACGACCTTCTTATCAGACCTATTAATTTATTTACCTAATTTACCTTTATTCTCACAATGGCCCGAGAACTTCCGTTCATTGTCAACATACACACCAAGGTCCTTTTCACATTCCGTCTCATTTAATCCAGTCTCTTCGTCCTCCTTACCAATGGTACGTCCCAGGTGCATCCTCTTACACTTCGTGACATTGAATCTTAGAAACCACTTCTTTGACCGTTCTTGAAGCTCACAGAGATCCTTCTGTAGCTCTTCACAGTCCGCTTGGTTCTTAATTTCCCGAAATAACTTGGTGTTATCTGCAAACATTTGTATGGAGGAATGTACAGCTTCAGGCATGTCATTTATGAAGCAAACAAACAGCAGCGGGCCCAATACACTGCCCTGTGGTACCCCGCTTGTGACGGGTACAGATGATGATTTCGTGCCATAAATCACCACACACTGCTTGCAGTCATGTAGAAAGTCTTCTATCTACGCTCGGACATTTCCCCGAACCCTGTACCCTTCCAGTTTAATTGTCAGTCTTTCATGGGGTACACTGTCAAAAGTCTTGGCAAAATCATGGTAAATATTGTCGATATTACCACCCTGTTCCAGAATTTGGGTCCAAATGTCCATTACCTTGAATAATTGTGTCAAGCAGGAGCGCCCCGGCATAAAACAGTGTTGGCAATCATTTACAAAGTTGTTTAGTAGTAGATGTTCCATCTTGGCATCTCTTATAATGCTCTCAAGAACTTTACCTATTATTCTTATTAGGGTCACCGATCTATAGTTATTCGTGGAGTAACGATCGCCCTTCTTGAAGATTGGACTCACATAAGCCATTTTCCAATCACTGGGGACGTTTTGCTCATCCAGGCATTTACTGAAAAGGATCTTCAGGGGCTCAGCTTGCTCGGTGCACAACTTCCTTAGCACTCTGGGATGTACCATGTTCGGTCTTATTTATTATTAAAATATATACCGTACCGTGTATTGCCCTTAATGAGGATTCCTGAGTGTGGTCTAATCAGATTTTATATATTCTTAATGAGAGCCAATAGGTACGAGAAGACTCTTGATGTATAAACATGTTGGAGGGGAGAGGGGGACTGGTCAGTGACATGATCGCAAGTTTCTATACCGGTAATTATTTATTATTATACAGTGTTCTCGCATGATCAGCCTCTTATGGTGGATGTTTCATCATTAATAATATAAAATATTAAGTAATAGAAAAAATATGCCAGGTGTCCGTATGTCTTTTTGACCCTATGATAAACTTCTTTTTTTTTTGCACATACAGCATAAAGAATTGTGTGTGCATGTACTAACAGTGAAATAAATTTAATAAAAATACGTATATCTACTCGAAATTTTGAGTTGAGAATTGACACAAATCAGAGGTTGGCCCAGTAGGGGTGAAGAAGCGGCAAGCCCACCTGGTTTAAAATATTACTCTTAAGAGTCTAAGGTATCATAATATTTCATTTGTGAATAAGAGTGATATAGTTTGCAAATATCAAATATGGTGTTAAAATATCAATTGTGGATAAGTGGGGTTGAGAATAGCGAGGTATTCCTGCACTATATATCATCCATCGTCAACAAACTGTATATACACTTATACAGTATATCTAATCCTGGTATCCAAAAGTAAATTTTTTCTGAGTTATAAAAGCATTATCTAAGTTTTTTTATAAATCCTTTTTTTTCAATATCAAACTCACTTTCATGAAATTACAGTTCTTATATTTTAAGTTTGCTTCCCATGAAGGTTTGATTACCAAAAGTAACATTCTTGTTATTGTAAATGTTTCTAAAAGATCAATTTCATTTTCATATTTCCATGGCCTATCTTCTTGTTACCATAATGTACAAGTGGATGCTAAGTGTTTGCATGTCCTCTCTGTGTACATTAACGCTGTTTGTAAGATAACTTTAACGTTAGTTTTCATAAGTTTTGCTCAGTGCTTGTTTATTCAAGTGTAGTGAAGTGTACTCATTATTTACTAGTCAGATTTGTAAGTGGCAACTCGACCAGTGCACCAATAACTTTTTTCTAACAACAGTGTGTAAGTCAGGATTTTTTTTATGTGGGAACAATATATGGGTGTGACAAACTCATTGTGACGCAAATTTGTAAAACAGTTATAAAGCCCTCGGATAGCGTGTGTGTGCAGAGAAGTCAATCCGTACTGTATGTTATATATAAGTGAAACCTTTCAAGACCTCTCATGGTCAGTCATCAAGACTTTGTGTATCGACTGTGCTAACAAATGGTCAAGCCTTATTGTGATAAGTGTCATGCCCACATTATTTTAGGAGCCTCTCAAAAGGCTTGTTTATGACTCTCTAAAACCCATAATGACATAAATTTATGATTAAGTTATCAAAGTCTTATAAAGCAAGTGAAGACAGGTGGTCAAGCCTTGTTGTGATAAGTGTTGAAACCTTATTATTATCTTGGGAGTGTGTGTTGACCTGTGCCAGAACGGTTATAACATGTATGTACTGTATTACTCTTAAATGTTGTACAAACCATGTGTAATATGTACACATAATATACTTTGTATGTTAGTTAAAAGGATATTTTTAAATTACAAAATAAAAATAAACAAATAGTTGTTAAATTTGGAAACATATGGAGTTTGAAGTTAGACTCTCAGAAAATATGAGGTTGAAAGAATATTCCTGGTAAAGTACCTGGTATAGATGGATGCATGATATGGATGTTTGAATGAGATAGGTACAGACTTCAGTATTCTGTGGTACAAATGGAAAATTCACTGTGTAGGAAGAATTTAAGGTAGAGAGAGATTGTAGAGTGTAAAAAAAGTAGATGATCTAGACTGGAAACTATATGGTGCAGTTATAGTTTGCAAAGTATTGAAAGAGTGGGGGATACAAGTTTAATTGACTCAGAAATATATGGTACTGCACTGCTACAGAGTGCAGAGTACCGAAAGGGTGTTTGGTGCAGGTACAGAATAGCCTCTGAGGTACACATAAATGATAAAAGAGAGCAAAAAGAGTACACTTAAGTCAGATGACAATCAAAATACTATATAGTGTTCACTGTAGCAACAGAATTTTGGGGGTATACGGGTACTGTCTTGTACTCAGAAACTGTCTGGCCAAATGCTGGGAATCTACAGTGTATGTGAGACAGAAGACAGTGGGGGTATACAGGGCATGGCCAAACACTGGATCTTTATGATGTATAGCTAGAGACGGGAATGTATGAGCTAACATAGAGGATTGTACATTGTGTTGTTAGTAATTGTAAGTATACAGTGTGTAACCAGACACTATGGGAGAGTACAGTGTATGGCCAGATACTGTATCTCCAGAGGATTTGGTGAAAGATTAAGCCTGAGTGCAGTATATACCTAGAGAGAGTGTGTACAATGTATGGCTCACTACAGGAATGTACAATGTTACAGTGGAGTCAATTTAGAGAGAATTTGATTGGTAGGATTAAGTTGCATGTATAATCAGCATGAAACATCTGAGTGCCATATTTATGTAGTATATTTTAGGGTTGTATGTCTTGTGTGAAAAAAGACAAAATAGTTTACATTAGGATGAGATTTCAAGTTAACATGCGAGGCAGAATCCTGTAGCTAAGCATTATGCAGCAAACAATTTTAAGTAATTGTGATTTATGTATTGAATGTACTGTACTGTTGTCAATACTCCCGAGTGAATAGTTTTACTTTGTTGTTTAAGGTTTTGTTAAATAGCCTTGATTCCTTCTGTTAATTTCTTACGGGTGTGTTCCAGTACCCATAGCTCTACACTTGTCTCTTTAAGTCACTACTTCATCCAGTTTCAATCATGGCTGGTAAATTTTATCTGTAATTGTATAAAAAAAAAACAATTACTGTAATGGTAATGTTACATTCCATGACAATTATTGCAAACAAGGCCATTTATTTTTTTGCTACCTTTTTATCTTCTGTAACTGTGATTGCGGGTGCAACTAAAATATACATACATCTCCTCTGCAACATAGGCAAGACATAAGTTACCACTATTTAGTGAAATAAATAGAAATGGGTCTGTACTCAATATTCAACCAAATAACTTTTAAAGTGGCATGCACTTCCAGGTACATTTAATAATGTTTCTTTTTGGGTGTATGAATCAAATTTTAGTTTTCTGTCACTTTCTTTTGCACTATTACCATTTTTTATATCAATTTTGAATAAATGTTATTTTCTCTTCTCACATTTAACTCTCCTAAGAAGGGTGGAAAGAACATTAAGGCTAACAGCCGTTTTCTCAGTCGTTCGGTAGTCAGGTGAACACATTCAGGAGCTAGCAACATGTGAATGGGGCTATTAAACTCATATCCGAGACCTCTCACAGTCGTCTATGATGCTCATGACTGGTGTGAGAGGCCCCGGAAATGTGTTTAATAAGCCCATTCATGTGTAGGACCTCGCTCCTGGACGACTGAAAAAACAGATGTAAGATTATTAATGGTGTCGGGATCCCGAGATAGCTACAGTATGCTCTTGATTTGAATCCGATTAACTAACTCTCGATTTAGCGGAAGGCATTTTTTCCGTTATTATTCACTCGATTTGGTAACCTAGTTCGCTACATCGAGACATCTCAGATACATAATGCATTAAAACCTACTTCAGCCTACAGCAAATGTACTAAGTGTACAAAAGCGATAATTATATAAAAGATACCATATAAGATGCACCCCCCCACTTTTTCAGGGAGTCTTTAGGAAAAAAACTTGTGTGTATTTTCCACTTGTATTCACAGTTTTCTTAAAATAATATATACAATACCAGGAAATGTGAGGAATATATAAATATAACACCAACAAACGATACTGTACTGTATTGATAATCAGTAAATAAAAGCCAAATGATAGTTTAACACAGTCGCCATATCCATACACTCCCTGTTTCACCATAGTAACGAAGACAAGACCAACTGCAAATTTGATTCCCAAGCAACACCGCCCCCCCCCCCTACACCAACCTCTTCTCGGCTCTGGTCACATTTATCATGGTAAATATAGTATAGTGGAGGGCGCCAAAACTATGGATCTACATTCAAGAAAAAAAATCATAAATACTGTACATTTATTTGCAGTTTTACACACACCCATGACCCACACCCTCCATACCCACTCCCCTCTTCCCCTCCTCCACAACTTCCACCTCCCCCCTCTACTTCCACCTCTCTCCCTCCCCTTCCCTTTCCTCCCACTTTCTTTCCCAATCCTTCCACCCTTCCCATGGGAGGGCCCCTTGGGGTGCCGCCGCCGCTGGAAGAGCCCTTGGGGGCGTCACCGCCCCTAGGAGAGTCCCTGTGAGCGCTGCCGCCCCTTGGAGGGTCACTGGGGGCACTGAAGCCCCTGGGAGGCTACCTGGGGGCGCCGCTGTCCCTGGGAGGGCCCCTGGGGGTGCCGCCGTCCGTGGGAAGGCCTCTGGGAGCGTCACTGTCCTTGGAAGAGCCCTTGAGGGTGCCAGCACCCCTGGCAGGGCCCCTGGAGGCGCCACTGTCCCTGGGAGGGCCCCTAGGTGGCACAGCCGTCTCTGAAAGGGTGTCTGTTCCTGGGGAAGCCAGCACCCCTGGCAGGGCCCCCTGAGGGCGCCACCGTCACTGGGAGGGTCCCTGAGAGCGCCGGCGCTCTACAAAGGGCCCCTGGAGGTGCCGCTGCCCCTAGGAGGGTTTCTAGGGGCACCGCCACCCCTGGGAGGACTCCTGGGGGCGCCACCACTTCTGAGAAGGCCCCTGGTGGCACCGTCGCCTTTGAGAGGGCCCCTAGGGGCGCCGCCGCCTCTGGGAGGGTCCCTGTGGGCGCTGCCGCCCCTAGGAGTATCACTGGAGACACCGACTCCCCTCGGAGGGTCCCTCGGGGTTGCCGCTGCCAATGGGAGAGTCCCTCGGGGCGCCAACACAAAGGAGAGGTCCCTTGGGAGAGCCCCTGGGGACGCTGCCGTCTTTCGGAAGGCCCCTAGGAGAGCCAATGAGAGCACCAACGTCCCTGGCAGGGCCCCTGGCGGCATCGCCGTCACTGGAAGGGCCCCTGGGGACGCAACTGTCCCTGGGAGCTCATTTGTCCCTGATAGAGCCCCTGGGGGCGCCGCCACCCTGGAAAGGCCCCTGGGGGTGCCACCACTCCTAGGAGTGTCTTTGGGGGCGCCACCACCCCAGGGAGGGTCCCTGGGGGCGCCGCTGCTCCTGGAAGGGTACCTGGGGCGCTGCTGCCCATGTGAAGGTCCCTGGTGGCGCTTCCGCCCCTGGGAGAGTCAGGCCTGTAGAACCTCTAAATGCAGTAGTTTTTGTGCTATTTAGAACTCTGGGAGATGAAACGTCAAATAAATACATCCCATCACATTTCCAGTATTATTACATCCTGAACAATGTAACGGAGAATAATATTCAACAGGAAAACATAAGTTGTGGTGTTGTGCTGACTGGCTGCTCTCTTCTCCTATTGGCTGCAATTTGGTGGATTAAGACAATAGTCCACCAATCACAGGTAAGTAAGGGACTGCTGGAAGTCTGTAATATATATGACACACAGACCAAGTATGCCATAGGGACCCTGGGGGCCCTTGGGAGGGTCCCTGGGGGCGCCGCCATCCCTGGCGTTTTCCGACATTATGTGACTTATCTCCGAAGCTTAACACCCCACTACCTGCATCTGCTGATTGTCAACATATGTTTCATCATGCTGGGCTGATTATTTATTATTTAAATAATTTATTACACCACGGGGGGCGACAAGCCTAGTCACAAGACCGAGGTCAGACACTAAGTTTATCCACATGCAGTACAGTACTTAGAAAGGATGAAGGAAAATAATACATTACAGGACACTATTGAGATAAGTAAAGAAGGATTGATTAGTACAGTACATTACATGAAAGCCCAGGCAAGCTGAATCAAAATACGCAAAGTGTACCACATAAGAACATAAGAAAATAAGAAGTCTGCAATAGGCCGCTTGGCCTGTGCTTGACAGCTCTTATCGAGAGTTACTACCACTCTCTATCATCGATGAATCTTTCTATCCTCCTTTTAAAACTTTCCATCGTTCCAGCACTTTCTACAAAGTTGCTAAGCTCATTCCACTCGTCCACCACCCTATTTGTGAACCAGTTCCTTCCTATCTCCCTCCAAAACCTAAACTTATCCAACTTAAGTCCGTTGCTACGAGTCCTATCCTGCTCGGATATTATGAGAACTTTATCTATATCGCTTACCTATATCCAGGTAGGAATTAAATTGATTTTATCACTGATGTACAGTTCCCTGCACTTATACCTACGTGGTACAGTGGCTGCATTCTGGGTTGTAGGTTTAGATTACATTGGTTTTCAAGTTGAGATGCTAATGTATTATTGCTTGGGGCTGTACTGCATATGTTTCTTTCGCAACAACCTGAATGGGATGGATATACAGTATCTCTCTTCATTGACATCACAAACCAAATAGAATATGTATTTCTCCCTTTTTTTCTCTGGTTTCACTTAACTTTTCCACCCAGCTTGATTGCAGTTGTCAACTTTTTTAAAGTTTATCTCCCCAATCGTAGTAGGAATTTTGTATGAACCCAAGTACTTTATAAGCTTTGTTTCGAGCAAATACACATTGTTTACTTGACTTAAGATTACAACTTATCATTACTCCTAAATCTTTCTCACATTCGGATTTCTCTATAACATCGTTGTTCATCTGATATCTGGTTTCTCTATTTACATCTCACCAACAAAGTACTTTACATTTGTCCACATTGAATTTCACCTGCCATTTTTCAGACCATTCAATTATTTTTTAGATCTTCCTGTAGTTTTGCGAAGTCCTCGTTAGATTTAATTACACGCCCTATTTTAGTGTCATCAGCAAATTTACTTATGTTTCTGTCTATGCCGATATCTATGTCGTTTATGTATATAATAAATAATAATGGTCCAAGTACTGAGCCTTAGGGTACTCCACTGGTGACGTTACACCAATCGGATTTAGTGCCGTTAATGCTCACTCGCTGTTTCCTGTCCTGTTATCACGCACTAATCCATTTTAGAATATCTCCTCCAATGCCATGAGGCCTCCACTTTTCTTTTTAGTCTTTCGTGTGGGACTCTGTCGAAGGCTTTACTAAAGTCAAGATATACCACATAATAGTCGTGCCCCTCGTCCACTGATACGAAAACAGCTGAAAAGAATGTTAATAGATTAGTTAGACATGAACGCCCGCTTGTGAAGTCAGGTTGGGAATCATTTAACATATACTTCTCCGGGCGATTTCGAATAGAGTTTGAAATTATTGCTTCCAGTAATTTGCCTACAATTGGCGTTAAGCTGATTGGACGGTAGTTAGAGGATAGTCTTATATCTCCCTTCCTGAAAATCGGTATTACATTCGCTATCCTCCAGGATTCTGGTACTACACCCGTTTTTAAGGACATGTTAAACAAATTTGCTAAGGGCATACTAAGCTCTCCCTTACATTCCTTTAATACTCTGGCAAATATCTCATCGGGACCTGGTGACTTATTAGGCTTTAGCTTGTCTATTTGCTTATTAACATCGTTACTAGTCACTACTATCTCGCTTAATCTATTTTCTTCACTATCTCTGTATACAGTCGGTGCCTCAGGTTGGTTAGGTTGGGGCTTAAAAGGGCTTGGGGCCCCATTTGTCATGTACAGAACGCTCCTGGTTAATGAACTCAATGGTGACACTGTTAGGGTGGTGGTTGATGGTAATAACAAATAATGACAAATGGTTTTACTCTATGGTGAGTGTTGGCAACACAGTTAGGTCATGTGGTATACTGGCAACACTATATGGTTCTCAGAAGTAACCCCAACACACCTGGAAAGGGGTTCTGGAGGGCTTCTTCTTAAGAGTACCAATGAATAACTACAGTAATTTGAATTTCCATAAAACAATAAACATTTTGTTGCAATTTGATGCATTTTCAACTATCCTAACAATATATATAGTCTATTTATATGGTGTCATGGTATGTGGGACACTCTGTACATGTGTTTTGTTTTGTTTTTTAACAGGGATTAGCCCACCCGGGCACAGGTTACTGACCCACATCGGGGCCCGGGGGCGAAAATGTAATGATGATGATAATAATAATAATAATTCAGATAAGTACAATTTTTAAGAAAATATACAAAAATAAAAATAATAAAACTGCAATAATAATAATAATAATAATAATAATAATAATAATAATAATAATAATAATAATTACAACACTGCATTAATGATAATAAAGAACCATAAAGAAATAAAAAAAAATAAAAAAAGATCAAGAGTGAGAAACCATATATTCTGGGCTGTGCCTGTATGTATGTTGTGTTGTCAACGGTAAGAGAAACAATATTGTATATAGTTTTGACTCATTGTCTGGGCAACAGTTTTTATTATAAATTATGTACTTGTGGGTTAAGCTGAAAAAGAAAAAAATGACTGACAATTGTGATGTTTATAAGGAAAATTAAAGTATTTAATAATAAATGAAAATTTTTATTTAGGAGAATCAGAGACCCCCCAATCATATTCCTCTTCCCACTTTTGGCTTAAGATTTCGTCCAGATTGAGGTCAAATTTTTGGGGTGTTTCTTCTGGTGTGACCTTGGCCACGTTAGGTGCATTTTGGTCGGGTTCGATCTTGGCCACGTTGGGTGTGTGTTGGTCGGGTGAGATCATGGCCTCGTTGGGTGTGTGTTGGTCGGGTGAGATCACGGCCAGGTCCGCTATGAGTTGAGTCAGGTCGTATGAGTCCTGGTTGGGTTCGACCTCATCCTGGCCGGATTCGACCTTGGCCACGTTGGGTGTGTTTTGGTCGGGTGACATCATGGCTAGGTCCGCTATGAGTTGAGTCAGGTCGGGTTCGACCTTGGCCACGTTGGGTGTGTGTTGGTCGGGTTCGACCTTGGCCACGTTGGGTGTGTGTTGGTCGGATGAGATCATGGCCAGGTCCGCTATGAATTGAGACAGGTCGTATGAATCCTCGTTGGGTTCTACCTCATCCTGGCCGGGTTCGACCTTGGCCACGTTGGGTAGGTGTTGGTCGGGTTCGACCTTGGCCACGTTGGGTGTGTGTTGGTCGGATGAAATCATGGCCAGGTCCGCTATGAATTGGGACAGGTCGTATGAATCCTGGTTGGGTTCGACCTCCTCCTGCCCGAGTTCGGCCTTGGCCACGTTGGGTGTGTGTTGGTCGGGTTCGACCATGGTCTGGTCGAAAAATACGTAATTTGTTTCCATATTATCAGCTGACGTTTTAACTCGTTTTGGCTGCTCGACGTTTTCCATGTCTGATTTGCGTTTTCTGTTGACAGAAGTATTTTGGTTTGAGGGAATATCCACCGACTTGCTTTTTACAGCTCGCAACGAGCACGAGGCAAGGACTTCCACACAAGGCTGAAAGACGACGCCTGGGAAGGCGTACTTCTGGCCGACGCCGTGAGAGCCCCCCACACGCACATTGCATTTCGCACCTAACTTGGACATTAACCGTCCAATATTAACAACTGAAGCCGGGGAGATGCCTTGGCCATCACAGTACTTCTTATACTCGCGGACTAAATCTTCCCGTAAGATCAATTGTATCGAAATACCGGTGAAAATTACTTTTTCTTTAAGGAATTTAAGGAATTCCTTCTTGCCGTCGAATCGAAGTTCACGTCGCGACTTTGCCATTTTATTCAAAGTTTTCCTCAGTGATGTCTTAAATTACTGTAATGAACAAGAATTATTGATATGTCAAAAATAAAGTAATGTTAGTGTTGTATTGTAGGGATGTTAGTATTTTGTAGTGATGATGTTAGTGTTGGCTTAAAGTGATGTTATTGTTGTGTTGTAGTGATGATGTTAGTGTTGGCTTAAAGTGATGTTAGTGTTTTGTAATGATGTTAGTGTTCTCTGGTTTCACTTAACTTTTCCACCAAGCTTGATTGCAGTTGTCAACTATCTTAAAGTTTATCTCCCCAATCGTAGTAGGAAGTGTTAGCAAGCTGTATGCTGTCTTAAATTGTAGTGTGTGTGTGTGACTCTTATCAGAACATTCAAACATGTAATGTGTTTCGGCCTTATCCACCCTGAATTACATATTTTCAAGACTGAAAGTTGAAACTTAGTCTTTTTATTACTGCTTTCTACTTTTTGTGGATATCAGGAGGATTGGGTCTACCTGCCCGCTTCCTTTTGATGTTTTCTTAACTTATATTTATCTACCACCTAAGTCCCTTATTTATGTTATTTCATGTTTGTACAACATGGTATTGCCTCTTCTTTTATTTAAGGAACATCATTGTTCGTGAATAAATAAATTTTCAATGTATAAGCCGACAATCACGTATATTTAAGCAATGGCTGCTAGGAATAAAAATGTATATGACTTATGACAAGAGTCTACGCTAAAGACAAGCTCGTCCTCTGGACAACAACACGTTTTCTATGATGACCTTAAATATTTAGAGTAAATTTAAATCAAGAGATGGCGCAGTAGTCAGGGATTGGACGTTAATTGAATGTAGTACAAGTTTCTCTTTATATTCCTTCCTTGGTATAACCATCTATTGTGACGTCACTATCAACGCATTTGTCTGAGTGACGCCGTGAGGGAAGGATGTGTTGTGACTGGCTGTTATGTGGTGATTAAGTTATAGTTATTTAAACACAAGCTTATGTATCTACTGTGGTGAGTAAATTGTTGGTATTTTTATTTTAATAATTAAGTTACATGTGATGTTAGAGAGTTGGTTAACTACCGCCATGGTAATTTGTCAACCCAACAAGTAGTTACTGAGAGTTTTATTCCGTCATTAAATGGAAATTAAGGTGAAAATATTTTATGAAGAGGTAATTGCAAAGATAAACTCCGCCATTTTATATATTATGCTGCCTTGGTGTTAGTGTAGTTTATATTGGTGTTTGTAGTAAGAAATAATTCGTTGCCGTCGACGATTTGGTGAATTGACACAATTAATAGGGTTAATACTCGTTTTTGTCCCAATAGATATTTTACTTTTACTTTTATCCTCTTCGCCACTGATCGGCTCGTTAGCCGTTTGGGCGGTCGGTCACGTCTCTGTTACGCACTGTTGGCAAGTACTGGGCATGCACCGGCTCCTGAATGTATCTGAACTTGCTCCAGTGCTGGTCAAGTCTGGTCTTATATTTTTTTTTTTTCCTTTTATCCTTTTCGCCACTGATCGGCTTGTTAGCCGCTTGGGCGATCGGTCACGTCTCTTTTCCTTTATATTCTTCACCAAAAGGTCGGCTCGCTAGCCGCCCGGGCGATCGGTCACGTCTCTGTCACGCACTGTTGGCAAATATTGGGCATGCACCGGCTCCTGAATGTACCTGAACCCGCTCCAGTGTTGGTCAAGTCTTCTCTTGAAAGAGCTCACACTCGGTGCCGTCACAACACTCTCTGGTAGATTGTTCCAAGAGTTTACAACCCTCACTCCGAAAAAGTTTGCCCTCACGGTTTTCTGGACTTGCGGCTTCTTCAATCTTGAGCTGTGACCCCTTGTGGGGCGAGCGTCCGCCAGCTCCAAGTAAGGTCACTCAACTGAGTAGTGCCCCCTGAGATGCTTATAAACCTCAACTAGGTCCCCCCTTGCCCGTCTGTAGTATAAGCTAGGCAAGTTCAGGCGCTCCAATCTCTCAGGGTAGCTGAGGTGCTGAAGTGCAGGCACCAGTTTGGTGGCCCTCCTTTGAACATTTTCAACCAACTGACAGTCCCTAGCATATCTCGGGGACCAGATGGGGTGACAGTACTCCAGATGGGGAAGCACTTCACTCCTGAAGATCGTCACGAGGGACGGACCGTCTAGATATCTGAACGACCTTCTTATAAGACCCAATAATTTATTTGCCTGATTTACCTTCTTCTCACAATGGCCCGAGAACTTCAGCTCATTGTCAACATACACACCTAGGCCCTTCTCACACACAGTCTCAACTAGTACATTTTCTTCATCCCGTTGGGACATATGGTACGCCTCCTTACCGTTGGTACGCCCCAGGTGCATCCTCTTACACTTCGTGACATTGAATCTCCGCAGCCATTCCTTCGACCATTCCTGGAGCCCACAGAGGTCCTTCTGCAGCTCTTCACAGTCCGCTTGGTTCTTAATTTCCCGAAATAACTTGGCGTCATCGGCAAACATTTGTATGGAGGAGTGTACAACGTCAGGCATATCATTTATGAAACAAACAAACAACAGCGGGCCCAATACACTACCCTGCGGTACCCCACTTGTTACAGGTACAGATGACGATTTCGTGCCATTAATCGCCACACATTGCTTGCGGTCATGTAGAAAGTCTTCTATCCAGGTTTTTGTTAATATATAGGACTAACCCGCCAGGGCTGCAGAGTGCAGAGGCGGCCGTATCATCTCACGCCCAGAAAATGCCTCAAATTTCACCATATCATAGTACTGTAAGTTCTTTCTGGTTAATATACCGAGGAAGTTAGGTAAGGTTCGGTCCGACTATTTACCCAAATGTAGCTGCAATGAAGTCAAATAATGGTCCTACATGAATAAATCGGACTGCCAATCACTTCTCGACCAGTATTTGGTGTCACAGTCACAAAACATTGGAAAACTTACTTTAATCTGAGTTAATGGATCGCGTGCATGTACCGAGGGAGCGAGGAATTACCCAAATGTACCCAAATGTAGTCGCAATGAAGTCAAATGATGGTCGTACAAGCGTAATTCGGGCTGTGAATCACTTCTCGATTATTATTTGGTGTCATAAAGTAAAAAAAAAATTGGTAAACTTAATTTAATCTGAGCTGTTAGGTTAGGTTAGGTTAGGTTCGGTACATGCACTCGATCTATTAACTCAGATTAAAGTAAGTTTTCCATTTTTTTGTGAATTTGTGACACCAAATACTAGTCGAGAAGTGATTGGCAGTCCGATTTATTCATGTATGACCATTATTTGACTTCATTGCGGCTACATTTGGGTAATTAGTCGGACCCGGTAAGGTTAGGTAGCTTTGATTGGTTAGGTCTGTTCGTTATACCTACAAATGTTAAGTAGCGTCTATTTTAAAAATATCCAGTTTTTAACATATTTCCACAAACTACAACAGTGTCCATTATAATATAACAATGGAAATCCGGCATTTTTATAATTGTTTTAAATCAATTTCGCTCGCTGGTTAGTCTTAAATAGATACCCAGATGTTTTACCATTATCAATATGATTATTTATGTGTTAAACAACTTAACTTAATATTGGGGTTGATATACATCAGCAATGGCGAGGAGTAACACGTGGAAACGTTCACAATTATTTAGGAAACGTCTCTTGAAAAGGGATTCAGCGAGATAAACAACAAAAATGGTGCCGGGAGGAGAACTGTGTAAGTGGGATAGAGTAAATAAAAAATTCCTAAAAAATACTTAAAATTATAATAGAAAGTTGTCGTTTCTTTTAATATACTTAAAATCATCAAAACAATAAGTTTAGCAAAATCAAGAAAATCAACAAACATTTTCTGGTGGTCACCCTTTTCCACACCTTTATTTTATTTTGTTTTAAATAAGGAATTGATTTTCTTCTATGGCATTTCCTGGGCAAATGCCTGGTTTTTGTCAGGTTTGGTTTGGTTTGGGTGGTAGGTACATGGTAATAGGTTAGCCAATTTTGGCATGATAAATAGTTTTCTGGTGAATTTTGGTGATTTTTTGTCGATTCTGAATGTTTCATGTGGAATGAGCCTTTTGGGGGTTTGATTCCGCATTAAAATTTGAAAAAATTACAAATCGTCATATTTCCGCAAGAAAAGATGTTCAGAATCGACTAAAAAAACACCAAAATTCACCAGAAAAATTATTTTATCATGCCAAAATAGGCTAACCTATTACTATGTACCCTAATCAAACCTAACCTAACCAAAATGCCTGTACACCAGAAAAATATCTTTTACTAATTGTAAAAATTGGGATAAAACAATTTTTTACCATTAATAGTGAGCTGAGTGAAGGTTTATACCAGAAATAATTTATGAAATAGAACCAAACCTTCTGGAGATAATATTTATATGATACCGAACACGAAAATGGAAATGAGAATGCACAGAACCTATTAAAACCTAACCTAACCTAACTTTCAAATCTGTACATTGTCGTTTAAATTTCCGGTAATACTGCAGCAAGCGGGTAACACCAGAAGGAGTTGTTCGGTTATGTTCGTTATTTTCCATAGAAGATCTTTGGATGATAGTAAGTAATAAAACCATACAAGAACTTTTATGGTGTTACTATAGTGTGCCGTCTACAAAGTTATCGAGTCTAAACTTACCCAACCCAACATAACCTGACCTAATATAACCCAACCAAACCAACCGTAACCCGACATAACCTAACCTATCCCGACCCAACCTAACCTAACCTGACCTAATATAACCCAACCCAACCTATCCCAACCCAACCCGACCCGACCCAACCTAACCTAACCTATCCCGACCCAACCTAACCTATCCCGACCCAACCCAACCTAACCTAACCTGACCTAATATAACCCAACCCAACCCAACCTATCCCAACCCAACCCGACCCGACCCAACCTAACCTAACCTATCCCGACCCAACCTAACCTATCCCGACCCAACCTAACCTATCCCGACCCAACCTAACCTATCCCGACCCAACCCAACCTAACCCTACCTAACCTAACCTGACAAATCTAACCGCTGATATGTCCTGTCTTATCAATGTTAAAGTCGGCCTCTCCTCCTCGAGTGTAGAAGTTGGTCTCCTCTCTTCAAGAGTTCGTGTTGGTATGAGGCCTCACGTGGCAAATCTAGCATCGTTCTAGGCATTGTCACGTGGCTAATATTGGCGCGAAATATCTTGGGCCTAAAATGGTTTATTTCCTAAACAACAAATTATGATTATTCATATTGGGTGAACTTATTATTTTATTATGAAGTAGTTTCTTATGAAATATGGTCACAAAACAAATCTTAGTTTAGGAGATAAAGTTCTCACATCCTGCCAAAAATAAGCTTCCTTTCTTACTAGTCATTCAGGCGGTACATTCAAAAGCACTTACTTTGCTAAATCGTCCGTATTACTAGGAACTTAAGACTATAATCAACCTAATAATATATTACTTTGTATAAAGAAATATTTACATTTATACAGTATTTACATTTAGCGCGTCTTTTTTCGTGACAGTCGAAGTGAAATGCCGTCGGCTGTGAACTCACCAACACCCTGTATTTACTGGATAATTTAATTTTGAGACTAGTTTTGCTGTGTGATATGTATTTTACCGTGAGGGTCTTGACAGTGAGGAGTTCTGCCGTGTGATATATGTTTTTACCATTGAGGGTCTTAGCTCTGCACTTTTAAAGATCTGTGGAACTTTAACCAACCAACACTTGACTAAATTGTTGTAAATTAGGTTCAGTAGTTTTGGTTGGGTTGGTATATTTTGTCTGTTTTCAAGAACTGCTTGATACCACAGCTATCATCAAGGAAAAGACCCATGATGATGACTATCAATTATCAAATACTGTGATGTTTTGACTTCCACTTTCTTCACAGTATCAACTTCATGTGAATCACCAGACAACAGCTGTGACCCTTGTACTGCTGTCACAATTACCGCTCAGCGTCCTGAAGAGAATGTGGTGCTGGTAGACTCAACAAGAACCTTCTTGCACGCTACAGTAGGGTCTTCAGTGGCACTGGTCTTGAATTCAAAATGTAAGTATAGTAGAGTACCTTCCTAAAACAAATTGTTCTTGCCAAAAGGAAATGAAAAAGTAAAGAATGCAATTTGAGTAGAGTACAGTACATACTTAAGGATATATTCTAACTTCTTTGATGGATGTGTTATTTTATGGTATTCCCCTCCCAGGATATTAGATCATAAACATTAAGTGTTTAGCTTATGTTATGTTTAATTATGTATATTTAATACTGTATAAGAATCCTAGAGTTTAATTTTAGGTATTTTAAGTTAAAATTTCTCCACTTATCAGCGTGCAGTAATGTCTCCGTTAGCCGGAATCCCTCAAACCAGGAACTCTCCAATAGCCAGAATTTAAATTTTCTTGGAAAATCATTCCCAAAGCCATAATTTTCCAGAAAATTGTGGCTTTGGGAATGATTTTTCGAGGGGCACATTTACTGGAAAATTCCCAGAAATTATTCCCGGTACCTGGAAAATTCCAAGAAAGGGGAATTTTTTTCCGGGTTTGAGAGTCGTCTCTCGTTCCCGGAAGTGTTCTGCACCAATTGTTCCGGCTAATGAAGATATCACTTTACTAGTTATTCAGGCAGTTGGTCTGTTCTTTGTTAGTACTGTACTCTGTTATGACATTGTCCAGTGTTAGTACTGGAGGAATTCGGAGTATCCGGAGAAAACCTGCCATCTTTGGTCGTGTCACACTGGATAACACCCTTCCCACATATGTCCGAGGTCAGGACGCTAACCCAGAACACAGTAGGTGAGAGATATGTGTGTAATCACTGTAGGTAAATTGAGTTTTGTTCAGGGGATGAAATAGTAGGTCTGAAGCCTTTGATTGAAATAACTTAAGCTTTTAATTAAAATGACTTAACCTCAGGAGTAAAATGACAGCCCCTTGAGTTAAGACATTTATTTACTGAAGGAGTTAAATCATACTCAAGGGGGTTAATTCATCATACTCAAGGGTTTAAATCATCATACTCAAAGGGTTAAATCATCATATTGAAAGGATTAAGTTATACTTGAGGGATTAAATCATTATATTGTACTGTACTCCCAGGGCTGTACTCTAGTGGTCAGTATCATACTGAAGGATCATACTTGCATCAACACATAAGAACATATTTAACCTCCCACACCCTCCTGTCATTCACACACCCTGAGGCTGGCTGTCTGAGGTGAACGGCTGGCTGTCTGAGGTGAACGGCTGGCTGTCTGAGGTGAACGGCTGGCTGTCTGAGGTGAACGGCTGGCTGTCTGAGGTGAACGGCTGGCTGTCTGAGGTGAACGGCTGGCTGTCTGAGGTGAACGGCTGGCTGTCTGAGGTGAACGGCTGGCTGTCTGAGGTGAACGGCTGGCTGTCTGAGGTGAACGGCTGGCTGTCTGAGGTGAACGGCTGGCTGTCTGAGGTGAACGGCTGGCTGTCTGAGGTGAACGGCTGGCTGTCTGAGGTGAACGGCTGGCTGTCTGAGGTGAACGGCTGGCTGTCTGAGGTGAACGGCTGGCTGTCTGAGGTGAACGGCTGGCTGTCTGAGGTGAACGGCTGGCTGGCTCTGGTGAACGGCTGGCTGTCTGAGGTGAACGGCTGGCTGTCTGAGGTGAACGGCTGGCTGGCTCTGGTGAACGGCTGGCTGGCTCTGGTGAACGGCTGGCTGGCTCTGGTGAACGGCTGGCTGGCTCTGGTGAACGGCTGGCTGTCTGAGGTGAACGGCTGGCTGTCTGAGGTGAACGGCTGGCTGTCTGAGGTGAACGGCTGGCTGGCTCTGGTGAACGGCTGGCTGTCTGAGGTGAACGGCTGGCTGGCTCTGGTGAACGGCTGGCTGTCTGAGGTGAACGGCTGGCTGGCTCTGGTGAACGGCTGGCTGTCTGAGGTGAACGGCTGGCTGTCTGAGGTGAACGGCTGGCTGTCTGAGGTGAACGGCTGGCTGTCTGAGGTGAACGGCTGGCTGTCTGAGGTGAACGGCTGGCTGGCTCTGGTGAACGGCTGGCTGGCTCTGGTGAACGGCTGGCTGTCTGAGGTGAACGGCTGGCTGTCTGAGGTGAACGGCTGGCTGTCTGAGGTGAACGGCTGGCTGTCTGAGGTGAACGGCTGGCTGTCTGAGGTGAACGGCTGGCTGTCTGAGGTGAACGGCTGGCTGTCTGAGGTGAACGGCTGGCTGGCTCTGGTGAACGGCTGGCTGTCTGAGGTGAACGGCTGGCTGGCTCTGGTGAACGGCTGGCTGTCTGAGGTGAACGGCTGGCTGGCTCTGGTGAACGGCTGGCTGTCTGAGGTGAACGGCTGGCTGGCTCTGGTGAACGGCTGGCTGGCTCTGGTGAACGGCTGGCTGTCTGAGGTGAACGGCTGGCTGGCTCTGGTGAACGGCTGGCTGGCTCTGGTGAACGGCTGGCTGGCTCTGGTGAACGGCTGGCTGTCTGAGGTGAACGGCTGGCTGGCTCTGGTGAACGGCTGGCTGGCTCTGGTGAACGGCTGGCTGTCTGAGGTGAACGGCTGGCTGTCTGAGGTGAACGGCTGGCTGTCTGAGGTGAACGGCTGGCTGGCTCTGGTGAACGGCTGGCTGTCTGAGGTGAACGGCTGGCTGTCTGAGGTGAACGGCTGGCTGTCTGAGGTGAACGGCTGGCTGTCTGAGGTGAACGGCTGGCTGTCTGAGGTGAACGGCTGGCTGTCTGAGGTGAACGGCTGGCTGTCTGAGGTGAACGGCTGGCTGGCTCTGGTGAACGGCTGGCTGTCTGAGGTGAACGGCTGGCTGGCTCTGGTGAACGGCTGGCTGTCTGAGGTGAACGGCTGGCTGGCTCTGGTGAACGGCTGGCTGTCTGAGGTGAACGGCTGGCTGGCTCTGGTGAACGGCTGGCTGGCTCTGGTGAACGGCTGGCTGTCTGAGGTGAACGGCTGGCTGGCTCTGGTGAACGGCTGGCTGGCTCTGGTGAACGGCTGGCTGGCTCTGGTGAACGGCTGGCTGGCTCTGGTGAACGGCTGGCTGTCTGAGGTGAACGGCTGGCTGGCTCTGGTGAACGGCTGGCTGGCTCTGGTGAACGGCTGGCTGGCTCTGGTGAACGGCTGGCTGGCTCTGGTGAACGGCTGGCTGGCTCTGGTGAACGGCTGGCTGTCTGAGGTGAACGGCTGGCTGGCTCTGGTGAACGGCTGGCTGGCTCTGGTGAACGGCTGGCTGGCTCTGGTGAACGGCTGGCTGGCTCTGGTGAACGGCTGGCTGGCTCTGGTGAACGGCTGGCTGGCTCTGGTGAACGGCTGGCTGTCTGAGGTGAACGGCTGGCTGGCTCTGGTGAACGGCTGGCTGGCTCTGGTGAACGGCTGGCTGGCTCTGGTGAACGGCTGGCTGGCTCTGGTGAACGGCTGGCTGGCTCTGGTGAACGGCTGGCTGGCTCTGGTGAACGGCTGGCTGGCTCTGGTGAACGGCTGGCTGTCTGAGGTGAACGGCTGGCTGGCTCTGGTGAACGGCTGGCTGGCTCTGGTGAACGGCTGGCTGTCTGAGGTGAACGGCTGGCTGGCTCTGGTGAACGGCTGGCTGGCTCTGGTGAACGGCTGGCTGGCTCTGGTGAACGGCTGGCTGGCTCTGGTGAACGGCTGGCTGGCTCTGGTGAACGGCTGGCTGGCTCTGGTGAAAGGCTGGCTGGCTCTGGTGAACGGCTGGCTGGCTCTGGTGAACGGCTGGCTGGCTCTGGTGAACGGCTGGCTGGCTCTGGTGAACGGCTGGCTGGCTCTGGTGAACGGCTGGCTGGCTCTGGTGAAAGGCTGGCTGGCTCTGGTGAACGGCTGGCTGGCTCTGGTGAACGGCTGGCTGGCTCTGGTGAACGGCTGGCTGGCTCTGGTGAAAGGCTGGCTGGCTCTGGTGAACGGCTGGCTGGCTCTGGTGAACGGCTGGCTGGCTCTGGTGAACGGCTGGCTGGCTCTGGTGAACGGCTGGCTGGCTCTGGTGAACGGCTGGCTGGCTCTGGTGAACGGCTGGCTGTCTGAGGTGAACGGCTGGCTGGCTCTGGTGAAAGGCTGGCTGGCTCTGGTGAACGGCTGGCTGGCTCTGGTGAACGGCTGGCTGGCTCTGGTGAACGGCTGGCTGGCTCTGGTGAACGGCTGGCTGTCTGAGGTGAACGGCTGGCTGGCTCTGGTGAAAGGCTGGCTGGCTCTGGTGAACGGCTGGCTGGCTCTGGTGAACGGCTGGCTGGCTCTGGTGAACGGCTGGCTGTCTGAGGTGAACGGCTGGCTGGCTCTGGTGAACGGCTGGCTGGCTCTGGTGAAAGGCTGGCTGGCTCTGGTGAAAGGCTGGCTGGCTCTGGTGAACGGCTGGCTGGCTCTGGTGAAAGGCTGGCTGGCTCTGGTGAAAGGCTGGCTGGCTCTGGTGAACGGCTGGCTGGCTCAGGCGATTTTTTTTTTTTTTTTTTTTTTTTTTTTTTTTTTTTTGTAGAGAAAGGAGGGGTGAAAGAAGATTTGAGGTGGGGGAAGGAAGTTATAGTTCGGAAATTGAAGAAGTTTAGGAGGAGGTAAGAGAGGGCGAGCTGACCCCCTAGCTAAGCTAATAGTGTGTTAGGGTTGTGCCATGGGTTATTTATTGACTGTCGGTACAGGCACTAGACATCCTATCCTATCCCATACATGGGCATTTTAAGGGCCTTATTTCATATTCCGCCGACCCTACTGGCTGATGTTGGTCTAGGGAGGTTGTCTATTTCCTGGCCGTGTAGATCGGGGGTGGTAATGGACCTTTTGAGATTTGGTAACTTTTTGGGAATCATGTATGGTTGTTGTCGTTATCTGGTGGGAGTCTTTGAAGGAGTTCTTGCTCTGATCGTCTATCTTTTGCCAGATTCTGCTGGCCAGGGTGTGCAGCTGCTGGTTGATGGGTTTCATTCTCAGGTCTCTATGTATCTCGGCTTTGGTTCTGGTAAAAGAGTATCTTACGCCTGTGACGAATCTTAGGGCTTCATTTTGAACCACCTGTAATTTTAATATTTGAGTGGTGCTCATAGTATGAAGAGGTACTGCTGGGTAAGTTAATATCGGTGTGATAAATGATGTCATTAGGCGGAGTTTTATTTTCTCAGGAAGCGCTTTAAAGCGGTATAGTTTTCTCAGCTCTCTTCTTGCTTTTTCCTTCCTGCTGTGGACATGATGGGAGTAACCTGTCGTGGATATATGCAGGCCCAGGAGGGTGCCTCTGCTTTTGTATTCTATCTGGGCATTATTGGTTACTAATGGATGGGTTTTCCTTCTGCATAAGGGTATCACTGTGAATTTCGGGAGACTGGTTTGGATTTTCCATTGGTTTTCATAATTATTTACCCTTTCTCGTTCCCGCCTGGTGTTGTCGGCCTGTAACGCTCGCGATTTTCCTTGATGTGTTATTTTTTTTATTATTATTATTTTTTTGGCCCTACCATCACTGCACCTCTGTATGACCGTGCAGTGACTGGAGGTGAGTGTGGGGAAGGGGGTGTGGGAGGGTAGGTGGGGTGTGTGGGCGGGGAGGGGGGTGGTTGGGAAGGGAGGGGAGGGGGTTGGGTGGGTGGGTGGAAGGGAAGGTGGTTTTATTTTTTGTTGTTGTTGTAGAGAAAGGAGGAATGAAGGAAGATTAGAGGTGGGAGAAGGAAGTTATAGTAAGGAAATTGAAGAAATTTAGGAGGAGGTAAGAGAGGGCGGGCTGACCGCCTAGCTTAGCTAATATTGTGTTAGGGTTGTGTCATGGGTTAGTATTTTCTGTCGGTACAGGCACTAGACAGCCTACCCTGTCCCATTTATGGGTGTTTTAAGGGCCTTATTTCATATTCCTCCGACCCTACTGGCGGATGCTGGTCTAGGGAGGTTTTCTATTTCCTGGCCGTGTAGATCGGGGGTGGTAATGGACCTTTTGGGATTTCGTAACTTTTTGGGAACCATGTATGGTTGTTGTCGTTATCTGGTGGGAGTTTTTGAAGGAGTTCTTGCTCTGTGGGAGAGGAGGGTGGGTGGGAGGGAGGGGTGGGTGGGGAGGTTGGGGGGGAGGGTTGACTGGGTGAGAGAGTTGGGTGGACAGGATGGAGGGTTAGGTGGGTGGGAGGTTGGATGGGTGGGAGGTAAGGTGTCTGCATGGAAGTGTGTGTGTGTGTGTGTGGATGGAAGGTCCTCCCATTCACACACCCTTCCTCCCATCCATGCACCCTTTTTCCCACCCAACCTTCCATCCACACACCCTCCTGTCCATCCACAAACCCTTCCTCTCATTCACACACCCTGAGGGTCTTTTTAAATCTTGCAGGTTGTGTGGCTGGCTCTGGTGTGCTACTGGCTGGCTGGCTGGCTGGCTCTGGTGAACGTCTGGCAGGACAAGAACCCCACCAAACAGGTAAAGTGCTTGTGGCAATATGTGATGTCTATATGTAAGGTATTTATGAACATTGTCTAAAACTTTTTATATTCCAGGTTTGTGTGGTTGACTGTGAACCCACAAGGTGCTTCCTGGAGGTGGTAAAGGTAGAACTTATTTTTGTAATAGTAACAGCACCATAGTTAGAAGTAGACACACAGTAGTAACTCCGCCTTGTTCAACTGAACATGCCGGTCCCCAGCCCGGATAAAGGAGGAGGGCTACTGCAGTGTTCCATGATCACCACTTCATAAAGTTTTTGTTTTCAGACTAATTTATAATACAAGGTACAGTAACTTGTATTTTATCAAGAAGACCTTGTTCACTTTATATTTGCCAAGACCAGCAATGTAGTATTTGTATTCTAGCTTTTTATAGATGGATAGATAGTATCAAAAGTGAAAGAGTTACTTACACCTGGGAAGATATTGGAAGCATAATGTGTTGTCTAATGGTAGACCCTGCTGCTTTATGGCATCACGAAAATTGTGACCAAGTCCCAGGTTGCTGATCTATCTTTCTGCCTCATTTACACACAATTGCAGGGTCTCAACTGTCTCTCTTACTATTGACAACACCACAACTAAAACCTTACTCACTTTTGATCTGTTTTATTCATTCTATTTTATTCTCCTATGTCAGTTGACATTAATACTGAAGCGGGCCTTCTCGGATGGGTCCCACTGGTCGGGAAGGTTGTGGACCCCAGGGCCGACCTGATCATCATCAAGCTACTGGGGCCTCAACTGACGCCACTACGGTTGCTGGAGGATCGGCTTTTTTCACGCTTCATTTCTCCAACATTCGCGGACTGAGATCCAATTTTTCTTCTGTGGAGCACCATCTATTAACCTCTTCTCCCGATCTCTTACTACTCTCCGAACTTCAACTGACCAAAGCAGCTTCACCCAAACCTTTTCAAGTCTCTAACTACAACCTTTATACCTACTTCCGTTCTAAGGGAGGTGTATGCGCCTACTGCAATACACGTTCACCTATAGCCCGACTCACGGATCTTGAATCTCTCCTTTATGATGTCATCTGGCTCAAAATATCTCTACCTACTGTGACTATTTTTCTTTGTTTCCTATACTGTTCTCCCAACTATTTCGAACTCTTTGACTATCTCACTTCTTGCCATGAGTCGTTGCTATCCACACACCCCAACACCGAGATCCTCTACCTAGGGGATTTCAATGTACATCACAGAGAGTGGCTTGGCTCTGCAAGGGATGACCCAGGTGGAGCTGAGGCACTCTCTTTTTCCTTACTTAATGATTTGGAACAAATAATCAAACACCCTACACGCGTTCCTGATCGACACGATCAACTTGCTAACATTCTTGACCTTTGTTTTACCTCTAACCCCTCACACTATTCATACTCAATTTTTGCCCCCTTAGGGTCTTCTGATCACAACCTTATTTCTATTATATCAAACTGGGCACGACCACCTCCCCCACCCCCCTCTAAACGTCAACTATGGCACTATCGGAGGGCAAGCTGGCAATCCTTGCGAGAATTCTTCACCGACTTTCCTTGGGATGAATGTTGCTTTTCCACTCGGGATGCCTCAGTATGTGCTGACAGCATTGCTGGGGTTATACAGGGCGGTATGAGTGCATTTATCCCATCTTCTACCAAAACTTTCACATTACAATCATGGTTTGATCGCTCCTGCTCTCTTGCTTGCAGGGTGAGAGATAGGGCATATCGAGCTATGAAACTATCTCCTTCTCCTATTACACACACCTCTTTCATTACTTCTAGGAATCGTTGTAAGGCTATTCTTCGTAGGGCCAAGCGGAATTTTATTAAAAGAAAGACTGCTGTCCTGACTAATTCTTCCTCTAGTAAATCATTCTGGTCCTTAGCTAAAAACATCTGTAACAACTTCTGCACGCCTTCTTTTCCTCCCCTCTTCCGTCCCAATAACTCTATAGCCAACTCTCCCCCTGAGAAAGCCAACCTCTTTGGCACCTTATTCTCCTCTAATTCCACCTTAGACGATTCCCACTCTACCCCTGCACCTCCTACTGAACCTATGCACTTTCCTATAATCTCCACTCGCAGGGTTGCCGGTGTGTTATCCAGGTTGGATGTGAGTAAGGCGCATGGACCGGACGGAATACCCCCTCGTGTTCTGAGGGAGTGTGCTGAAGCCCTGGCCCCTGTGCTTGCTCGCCTCTTTCGCCTTTGCCTCAAAACCAAAACTTTTCCTTCTTCTTGGAAGCATGCCTTGGTTCAGCCCATCCCGAAGAAGGGTGACCATTCTAATCCCTCCAACTATCGCCCCATTGCCCTAACTTCATCCCTCTCTAAGATTTTCGAAACTATCTTGAACTCCCATTTTCTCCGTCACCTTGAACGTCTTTCTCTTTTGTCGATCACCAGTATGGCTTTCGCCAGGCAAGATCTACTGGTGATCTGCTCTCCTATTGCACCCATCTTTGGTCATCCTCTCTTAGGGATTATGGGGAAACTTTTGTCGTGGCCCTCGACATCTCCAAAGCATTTGACAGGATATGCTATCTAAACTTCCCTCTTTTGGTTTCTCTCCCCCACTTTGTTCTCTCATCTCTTGCTTCCTTGAGAATCTATCCATGGCAGTTGTTGTCGAGGGATCGATTTCTCGCTCTTTCTCTACCAATAGTGGCGTCCCACAGGGTTCTGTTCTTTCACCAACTCTCTTTCTTCTTTTTATCAATGATTTACTTCACACTACAACTCATTCTATCCATTCTTACGCCGATGATTCTACTCTTCACTCTTCCTCACATTTTCCCCTTCCTCCTAACTCTCAAACTAGATCTGTTTCTAGAACTGATATCATTACTTCTATCAACGCGGATCTGTGCAGCATCTCTGAATGGGGAGATACAAACTTGGTTAAGTTCAATAGTAACAAAACTCAATATTTACCAATTACACTTTGTAAAGTAGACGATCTCCCACCAATTACATTTCAGGACGCTATCATCCCCCCAAATTCTGAAATAAATATGTTAGGCCTCACCATTTCCTCCAATATGTCCTGGAAATCACACATCCTTAGTATAACTAAAGCTGCCTCCCGAAAGTTTGGAATGCTGTACAGATGCCGCAGCTACTTCACTCCTGAGCAGTTGCTCCAAGTATATAAGGGATTCATTCGTCCTAACTTGGAGTACTGCTCTCATATCTGGGGTGGCTCTTCTTCTGTCCAACTATTAGATTGGGTGGAATCAAAGGCATTTCGTCTTATTAACTCTCCTCCTTTAGTCGACAATCTCTCTCCCCTTTCTCTTCGCCGCAATGTTGCTTCACTCTCTCTCTCTTACAGATATTTTAACGGACAATGTTCAGGGGATTTGGCATCCTGTGTACCGCCGGCAAGGCCGTGGGTTCGTAACACACGTCTTGCCCGCGGTGCCCACCATTTCTCTGTGGATATCGGTCACACGAGAATAACCCGTTATAGTACCTCCTTCTTTCCTCACACAGCCAAACTGTGGAATGCTTTGCCTTCTTCTGTGTTTCCATGCTCTTACAATCTGTCTCACTTTAAAAAGCTGTTTTTCCGGCATCTTCGTGGTGTAAATTAATACAGTATAACCTTTTTTTCTATATTTTCAATTTCTTTCCGTTCTTTTTTTCGCCCCCCAGGCTCCGTTGTGGGTCGTTTGACCTGTGCCCGGGTTGGCTAATTCCCGTAAAAAAAAAAAAAAAAAAAAAATCTTTTTGTATTGAGACCATGTTTAATTTTGCAAGACTAACCATGTAGTACACAGTATATTAGGTTTTGTAGACAGGAAATGTTGAAAAATAAAAGTAATTGTATATAGTATATTTTCATTTGTATTACACACCACATATGTTAGTTTGTGATAATACTCCAGAAGTTTGATACAGAAAGATTACAAAAGAACTGGTCAAATGCCTTATTGTTCTTTGTGTTGTACCTGCTCTGTCTAGGGAAGACTACCTGAGCGTCTAGTAAACGCTTATCTATTATTAAAACCTTCATCATCTAGTATTAGTGTAGATCAGTAATACCAATGGTTGGTTACGTCATACTAGATAACATTTTTCTCATATCTCGAGATAAGCACATTACCACTATACCAACATTATTTCTTCCCGGCAGATACATTGATGGAAGCGTCATCACGATTTCACATAATATATCGAGTATTTCCCAATTCAACGTTTGTTATGGACTCCGCTTATGGTTAGTTTATTACACTAGACCTTAATGATTTTGTCAGGTTTTGGTCCTACACAAGATTTAGTTTGATCTAATAAATGAAGTCTTGTACTTTGTGAATACTTTTGACCAGGTACAGTACAGACCAGTATACTGGTATTTCTAAAGTGACCAAGTCTCTTTAGTATTCACCACTTGTCAATTTAGTAGCCTTTTGGGCAGGTGTTGTGAATGGTCGAGTGGGTAGGAGCGGGGTGGTTGCTCGGTTTACACCGTTCATCACCCTTCTCACAACTGTCCCAGGCTGGAGTTTGGGCCCCTGGACAGTTTTGCGAGATACACACTGTACAACCAACACCCACTGTACTTCAGGTCAAAATATCAAACCATTTCATTTCAAAACGTTACAACTTTACACATGACCATTGGATTTCAAAGTCTTTAGCTTTTTGTACAACAAAGTTAATTTACATTGTGTGTTGTGCATAATAGTAAATTTATACTTTTAATAATTTTGCAAGGATTTTTTTTTCAAAATTTTAGGCAAAACCGACTTCCATTCAACAATTGGTGTGCAGTGTCCAGTTTGTCAACATTCCGTAAGTAAAATCCCTACTGTACTTTACTTTCATGTACTTTGTATACATTACTTTCAAAATAATATTATGTATACAGAAACAAAAACGTTTCTTTACGGACATGGCCATAGAATTTCAAAATGAACACCGACACCTGTTGTCAAAATCCTTCATCTGTGGTGTTGTTGTGGACGTCTCCCCAACAACTGCGTAGCCGCATGCCACCTGCTACGTCTTCCCAAGCAACCAAACGAGCGGCCCAGGGGGGGGGGCGTCACCAGATGCCACAGTATCCTAGCAACGGAGTCAAAAGACCGGCGACTTCCCACCGTTGACTCACGGGTGACTCACGGCTGCTGTGTATATAAGCTCTGTCTCTCCATTGAGATTCATTCTGGCCTCGGTTCCTGAACACGCAACACCTCCTCCTCTGACGCTGCCTGGCGGCCCTCGCTTCTCCTCCGCCAGCCTGGCGGTCCTCGCTCCCGTCGGCGAGCATGGCGACCCACCAGCTGTCCTTCTCTGAGCGTCCTCACCAACCAGCTCTCTTATTCTACTCTACGTTCCTGAACACGCAACACCTCCTCCAAGCAAGCTCCTCGCTGTCCAGCTTTCATTCAACCAGGAGGCCAGCAACAGGCAACATCTTCTCTAACGAAGCTCCTGCACATCTACCTCCTTCAACACGCTACTCACCGAACGTGTCTACTGAGCAGCTCCTCACCACACGGCATCTGCAGCACCAGACTGTCTACCATATAACTTATATTATATAAGAAAACCACCACCTTAGAGTTTCCATCCATCCTGAGTGCTAGACAACATTATATCACGAAACCCTACAGTGTCTTTGTCTAACACCACCATTAAGATTCATTTTTGTTGATGTACACTTTGTAACAACTACCGTACATTGAAAGGAGACCTTACAAAGCCATCTGTAGGTACAGTCCTGTGGTCATCTTTAGTTTTGATTTTGCACACCCAATAGGTCACTACATGGGCATTAGTTTGTAACCGTTCTACATAGGCTGGCACTTGGATGTCAATTAGTGATAAATATACATAAGCTATCATGTTGGCATCACAGGATCCATATACTTTACACCTCACCTTCAGGTTTCAAGTTCAGTTTACAAGATCATTATTATTCTACTTTAACAAAATCGGAGTACAAAAGATGTCAAATTTATTCAGTGTTTATTTGATTATGAACACACATTGTATAATGAGAGCCAACATTATATTCTTTCTCGATACAAGTGCCAACCATTACACAATATATCTACCTTTTTTAATCTGTGGCTTGACTCGAGGCTTACTTATACGTCCTTAAATGTTACTTTACTGTAGTTTTAATTATTTTTTCTTAATTGTACAAATAAATTTGTGCTTAAGGTGGTAGTCATGAAGGTGTGGGATGGTTGACAGTACAGAACAGTCGCTGAAGTCATCTGGCCATCTTGCTTTCACATCTGGTACATCGATCTTGTACAATAGGGAGTGACAGTTTGGCAAAAGTTTTCAAAATCTAATTGCTTGGGTTGGATTATTTGTCTATCGGCCACGCTAATTCCGAATATGTTTGAGTTTTTTACATCATTGCATTAGAAGGTTTGTGGATACTTTTGGGTTTGGCATGAAAAACGCGAAAAAACTGTAAATAATAAAGGGACTGGCAATGTGGCACAACCTGTTAAAATCAAGTTATTGAATTGGATTATTCGACTACTGTGTACACTGGTTCATAATATGCTATTGTTTTACAACTCAATGCGCTACAAATTATGCCGATATTTTTGCTGCAAGTCACCACATACGTATATTTCGAAAACCAGGGCCCAATATTACCAACGGCGTGGATGGATTCCGTGGAATGAATTCAGGACATTCCCGTTCATGGAACATTACCAAACTCCGTATATGTGCCAATGGCAGGCCAATGGCAATATTTACAGAGTTTGTTGAGGCTCCCTGGACGGGAATGCCCTGAATTTATTCCACGGAATCTATTCACGCCGCTGGTAATATTCGTCCCAGGACTGATCAACGAATTCAGCCCAAGTAGCTTGACTTGGACAGTTAAGGACAAAATCTCAGTCCGTACTTTTGAATAAAATATTGTTCAATAGGTGGTGATATTGAAGTGCTGAAAGTTGTTTTTTCTGTGTTGTTTTGCAGTTAGTTCAAAGGGCCGCCACCAAGATGGGTCGTCCTAAGATTAGCAACACTCAGCTGCGCCAGGGTAACGATAAGGTGTTCGGGGTTCGGATGCCTCTGCCATCTAACAAGTTGCCTCTGAACAAGGAAGTTGGAAGTGCCCTGGCTTATGAAGCAGAAAACGAGAGGTTAAGGAGAAGAACAAATGCTTTTGATTATATGGATGCCACCAACAAGGTGACTGAGAAGGTACTGGATGTGTATAGGAGGGCCACTGTCCCAGTGAGCACTGTCATCCACTGCCGACACTTTACACGACATCCTCTCCATCTCCTCCTTACTCTTTGACCTCATCTTCTCAGTTTTCCTCTCTTCCTCAGCCCTTTTCTTTGCCCTCTTCGCTTCCTTCTCCCTCTCTTCTTTCAGCTTGGTAGTCACAATTTTGTCAACGCCATCAATGCAGCCCTCCCTTCCCGGTTTCCTCTGGGCTGCCAGGAAGCTTTTCTCTCGTTCGTGCACTTTGCTGTCGTCTGCCACATCAAACAACTTCTCAGCTATATCCTCAAACCTCATCTTCAGCTTCCCGTTCTTCGTTTTCTTCCTTTTCTGTTTCTGTCCATTTCCCTTCATCATCATCGTCTCCCTCCGCATCCTCCACAGGTCGTGGACTCTCATTTTCACCCTGATTTCAGAGACAGTGGGGACAGTGGCCTTCCTATACACATCCAGTACCTTCTCAGTCACCTTGTTGGTGGCATCCATATAATCAAAAGCATTTGTTCTTCTCCTTAACCTCTCGTTTTCTGCTTCATAAGCCAGGGCACTTCCAACTTCCTTGTTCAGAGGCAACTTGTTAGATGGCAGAGGCATCCGAACCCCGAACACCTTATCGTTACCCTGGCGCAGCTGAGTGTTGCTAATCTTAGGACGACCCATCTTGGTGGCGGCCCTTTGAACTAACTGCAAAACAACACAGAAAAAACAACTTTCAGCACTCCAATATCACCACCTATTGAACAATATTTTATTCAAAAGTACGGACTGAGATTTTGTCCTTAACTGTCCAAGTCAAGCTACTTGGGCTGAATTCGTTGATCAGTCCTGGGACGAATATTACCAACGGCGTGAATAGATTCCGTGGAATAAATTCAGGGCATTCCCGTCCAGGGAGCCTCAACAAACTCTGTAAATATTGCCATTGGCCTGCCATTGGCACATATACGGAGTTTGGTAATGTTCCATGAGCGGGAATGTCCTGAATTCATTCCACGGAATCTATCCACGCCGTTGGTAATATTGGGCCCTGGTTTTCGAAATATACGTATGTGGTGACTTGCAGCAAAAATATCGGCATAATTTGTAGCGCATTGAGTTGTAAAACAATAGCATATTATGAACCAGTGTACACAGTAGTCGAATAATCCAATTCAATAACTTGATTTTAACAGGTTGTGCCACATTGCCAGTCCCTTTATTATTTACAGTTTTTTCGCGTTTTTCATGCCAAACCCAAAAGTATCCACAAACCTTCTAATGCAATGATGTAAAAAACTCAAACATATTCGGAATTAGCGTGGCCGATAGACAAATAATCCAACCCAAGCAATTAGATTTTGAAAACTTTTGCCAAACTGTCACTCCCTATTGTACAACAATCTGTAATAAAATTTTGAATTTAGATCATTCTTAATTAACATTAATGTATCATTACCAATACACAACAGTTACCCCAAAATGTCTTGCATTCTATACTTGCATCCTTGTACTGTATATCCATACACTTGAGCACCCTCCTAAAACTCCTTACACGTGAGCACCAGCCTTCCTGCTCTTATGGCTGCAGCAGTCTTCTCAGGCACCATCCACAACATTCCTTCACATTACATGCCATTTTTTACCTGCTGTCACCTGCAACATGTTCAAAGCTGCTATTTATGTAGAATGAATGTTAAACATATAATATCCATCAACCACTAGACCACATGTCCTGAAACTGTCGTCAACTGTACACAAGTTATTACTTTTTAATAATTTACACAAGTCTCAGTTTTATCTAACTTCAAAATTAACTTTCAGAATTCATGATTAGTTAACAGGAGTGGCTAGTGAAATACATTTATTTTTTTTCTTTAATAAGTATTTTTATTTAATATATTTACTGTTTAATGGATAACTTAATACTGATTTGGTTCAGTGTAGGTTAGTTGCATTTAATCAACGTTAGGCTGGTTAAGTTAGGTTAGTAAAGTTAGTTGAAACCCACCCACAACAACTTGTTTTACTAGTTACATTTCCAACTACACTACGACTAATTTTCTCCAACCAATAGGCATGCAGTCCTCTATATTTATACGTAATGTCACTACAACTAATATTAATTTTACTATAAGATCAGTCTCTACAGTCAGTCCACACAGTCCTTCAGAGCCCTCCAACACGCACACACACACACACACACACACAGTCCTCCAGAACCCTCCAACACACACACACAGTCCTCCAGAACCCTCCAACACACACATTCCACTGCCCAGTGTAGGAGCAGTGTCGAGTGGTTTATTGGATGACCATACTAGCTAAGATATGTAAGTAACTTAACTGATGAGGCTGAAGTAACGTGCTGCTTGTTAAATCTTGCTCAAGGTTCTGTCACTTCTCCATTGGCCTTCACGTACGTCAGCTGTCACCTGCAACATGTTGAAAGTTGCTATTTATGTAGAATGAATGTTAAACATACAATATCCATCTACCACTGGACCACATGTACTTAAACTGTCGTCAACTGTACACAAGTTATTAGTTTTTAATAATTTACACAAGTATCAATTTTATCTAACTTCAAAATTAACTTTCAGAATTCATGATTAGTTAACAGGAGTGGCTAGTGAAATACATTTAAATTTTTTTCTTTAATAAGTATTTTTATTTAATATATTTACTGTTTAATGGATAACTTAATACTGATTTGGTTCAGTGTAGGTTAGTTGCATTTAATATGTTAGGCTGGTTAAGTTAGGTTAGTAAAGTTAGTTGAAACCCACCCACAACAACTTGTTTTACCAGTTACATTTACAACTACACTACGACTAATTTTCTCTAACCAATAGGCATGCAGTCCTCTATATTTTTACGTAATGTCACTACAACTAATATTAATTTTACTATAAGATCAGTCTCTACAGTCAGTCCACACAGTCCTTCAGAGCCCTCCAACACACACACACACAGTCCTTCACAGCCCTCCATCACACACACACAGTCCTTCAGAGCCCTTCATCACACACACACAGTCCTTCACAGCCCTCCATCACACACACACAGTCCTTCAGAGCCCTTCATCACACACACACACACAGTCCTTCACAGCCCTCCATCACACACACACAGTCCTTCAGAGCCCTCCATCACACACACACAGTCCTTCAGAGCCCTCCATCACACACACACAGTCCTCCAGAGCCCTCCATCACACACAGTCCTTCACAGCCCTCCATCACACACACAGTCCTTCAGAGCCCTCCATCACACACACACACAGTCCTTCAGAGCCCTCCATCACACATACACAGTCCTTCAGAGCCCTCCATCACACACACACACAGTCCTTCAGAGCCCTCCATCACACACACACACACACACACTGATCACTAGGTCCACACACAGACCTACTAGGGCACAAACAGTCAGCCACACACACGCACTCCACTGCCCAGTGTTGAGTGGTTTATTGGATGACCATACTAGCTAAGATATACAAGTAACTTAACTGATGAGGCTGAAGTAACGTGCTGCTTGTTAAGTCTTGCTCAATGTTCTGTCACTTCTCCATTGGCCTTCACGTACATCAGCTGTCACCTGCAACGTGTTTAAAGTAGCTATTTATGTAGAATGAATGTTAAACATACAATATCCATCTACCACTAGACCACATGTACTTAAACTTTCCCCATCTGTTTACATAAATCATTACCTCCACATTAGTTTACTCAAATTACTTCTCACCAACAGCAACACAGTACTGCTTCACTCTACTCTACTACACTGCTTCATGCACTATACGCAAGGTTTACTACAGTTCTCTTACTAGACCTTCCCTCCCTCATGCCCCCTTAAGTGTCCCCCTCGACAGCTTGGTTACACTTGGTTATAATGACAAACTTCACCACAACCACCTGCCCACCTCGTGTACAAATCCTTCATTTGAGAACACAACCCTTTGCCATACACCACCACAGCCCCCCCCCCCCCAGTATACAACACCCAACACCCTCCCATAAAACGTTAAATGACCCCACAACAAGCCAAACCCACCTACACTCTCAAAACGTGATAATTATGACCTCACTACAAACCACACCCATCCACAATCCCACACAGAGTTAAACGACCACCAACAAGCCACACCCACCCACACCCTTACAAAACATTAAATAACAACATACCAGGCCACACCCACCCACACCTTCACACAAAACGTTAAAATTTACCTCAAGGAATATTGTTGTGTAGTATGAGAAGCTTCACTCGTGGTCTGTTGTCCCCACATACTGCACCACACTTCACTTATGACCTCATACTGCACCACACTGGCCACAGACTGCACCACGCCAATATCAGAGCTTTGTACTGTAGTTGGATCTGTAGCCATTCCTTGATCTGAAAAAGAAAAAGATTCACCAGCACATTGTAATACGTAGATTGACTACGGTTAAGTTGATCTTCAGCTGAAATAAGCTGGGGATGAATCTTCAGGCGAGCCAAACTATTTAACATTTTCCAGAGGTTATTTAGGTGGTTGCTGCCTTATTTACCAGTATATTTTAACGGTGTCCTTATATACATCTTAACATATATTTTAGGAACCCGGTATTTTTTTTTTTTTACAAGTAGACAACCAACGAACCTCTAGATAAGACAAGGTTACGTTACGTTGTTAGTTTTGGTTGTTGAGCAATAGGTTTTTCCGATTGTAAAATCTATGGTTGTCCACTTTTAAATATTTACCAGGAACCCTTAATGTTACTGAATTTAATATATACTGTGTTCTGAAAGACCTGAACCTCGACCTAAAGAAACGTCTGGCCCTCCACCGGCTCCCGACCTCACCTCGCCTCGCCCGGCTCCCGACCTCGCCTCGCCCGGCTCCCTACCTCGCCTCGCCTCGCCCGGCTCCCTACCCTACCTCGCCTGGCTCTCTACCTCACCTCACCCCACCTCACCTCACCTCGCCTCGCCCGGCTCCCGACCTCGCCTCGCCCGGCTCCCTACCTCGCCTCGCCTCGCCCGGCTCCCTACCCTACCTCGCCTGGCTCTCTACCTCACCTCACCTCACCCCACCCCACCTCACCTCGCCCGGCTAAAACCTGTAATAAATTCCGTTTCAACTCCCAGACATCGTAGTTAAAGAGTAAACAAAGAACTAGCCAGTAAAAAATATTATATCGTAATTCCGCCAAAAATCGTTATATTTTTGTTAAACTTACTCAGTGTAAGGCAATTTTTAAATGCTGAATTCAGTGGCGGTGATGAAAGTTTGGGGAAATGCGTCATTATTGAGTTATGACCACCCGGCTCCGCCAAAAGTGGGCTGGGCTTCGAAGCAAGAAGGAAAATGTGAAATTAAAAAATAAATAATACAGTAACCTAACCAAATCTGGTCATTGTACTCACTTACTGGTTAATTATTACGTAAATACTAATGTACGGTTTACGCTCGTTACCCGCCACCAACTTATAGTTTAGGCTCGTTTGTCATGGCTCATTTGGCGGTATATTTGTCTAAAACATTAAGAAATTACTGGTTAGACGTTAGAGAAGCACTTAATATAATACTAAACCATATTAATGTATTTATTTAAGCTGCAAAGTAGGTACCATAGGCCTTACAGCCCCAAGTGAAACTTGGGGATACGACCCTTGGAGGCAAGTGAACTGCAACAACCGGTCGGCAAGTTTTTTACTTAAATCAGCCTTATTGCGCCATAATTAAGTATATTAAACACTACCTATAAGAATAAACTTTTCTCTTGGCCATTTTGACTGTAGACAGTCGGAGAAAATATTTTCACGTACATAAAGGAGACTAGAGGTGCGGGGTGTAGGGCTTACCTCCCTGTCAGGTGCAGCCAGTGAGTGGTCGGTGAAGAATGGAACGAGAATGATTTTTTTTTTTTTTTTTTTTTATTGATTTGTAGGAATATTACCTACGCGGACCTTAAGCTAAAATGCTGGTCCACCCACTGCTGGGATAAAACACCAGCGTCTTTTTGGTTAAATGCACATCTCCACCACTAATGTTGGGGGGGGGGGGGATGCTCGGTAAGAAACTGTAGGGTTTCTTGAGAGTAGTTGGTGGTTAGCATTCTGGCAACCTTCTCTGCTGTGATAGGTGGTTGTATGTTTCTCCTAGCTAATTGTGTTCCAGGGCAATCTATGAGGTAGTGCTGCAGTGTATTTTCTGCTCGGCTGTCACAGGTCTTGCACATGCGCTGCTCTGCTTGAGCCGATACAATTATTTCCCAAATGCATGGGTATCCCAGCCTCAGTCGGAGGAAGTTGACTTCTTCCCTTCTTGTTATATCCTTCATGAGTGGTGGTCTCTCATAATTCGTGACCAGATACTACCACCTGGCCGATCGTGATACTGGTGTTAATCTTCTGTTTCTCTATTTTCCACTGGGCGGTTCGTGTTATTGTGGTCTTCTTTATCTGCTCCTGACTGGGCGGGATGTTCATCTCAATGTTTTGCTGTTCTAACGCAGCCTTGGCAGCAGCATCAGCTCGTTCATTCCCTGGGATTCCGATATGACTGGGCACCCAGTTAATGATAACTTGCCGATCTTGTAGTTTTAAACCTTGCAGTAGTCCAATAACGGATGTTATGAGATGAATGTTGTCTCTATGCTCTCTGCATTGTAGCGCTTCAATAGCACATCGTGAGTCAGTGTGTATTACAACGCCTTGTTGACTGTTTATGGAAGCGTGTCTTCGGGCTTCAAGTATGGCAGCTAGCTCAACTTGCAAAGTAGAGCATCCATCTGAAGTTCTCCAAAGGGACGTGTTACCTCCTTCTATAGTGAAGGCTGCTCCTGCCATCGTACTGGTGGTCTCTACAGAACCGTCTGTGTAATACACTGTACTATTGTGAGGTGTTAGAGCCTTCATGTTTCTCTCTGCTATCTGTCGGAGCTCATGTGGGTTACAGTCAGCCTTTCTTGTCCCAGTTTGTAGAATGTTGAAGACTGCTGGCGGGGACTCCCACGGTGCTGGGGTGCTATAGTCTGGACTCATTGTATCAGGTCCTTTGCTGAGGATTGTGTCTTTCAATTTCAGTCGATTTACAGCGTCAGCTGTGCACAATAGCCATGTTTTCTTGTTAAAGACATCTCTGTTAAGGTTCAGTGCTCGTAAGAGTCCATTCTTGATGTCACCCTCCCGAGCCTTGGTAATCAGTTTTGTTGCAAAGCACGCTGTTAATCGTTCCGCTCTGGTTTGGAGAGATGTGAGACCTGTCTCCCTGTGTAAGTTTTCAATTTTTGTCCACATAGGTGCCTTGACAATGGCTCTCATAGCGTTATTCTGGGCAACTTCTAATTTCGCCCACTGCCCCTCAGACAGTGTGTTAAGAGCCGGTGTCGCAGAGTCTGTTAATGATCGAATGGCGTGTATATATAGCGTTCTTAGGACTACATGTCCCACACCCACCTTGGGTCCTGTCATGGCTTTCATCATGTTGACTGTCTTGCCTGTTCGGTCTCTTAGATAGTTTAGCGCAGTGTTAAATTTGAGGCATTTGTCAATTCAGATGCCCATGTATTTGTATACATTGACCCATTGTAGGGCAATACCTTGTATTTGAAGTTGTGTCACCGGCTCATTGTGTCCAAACCTCATGGCTTTCGATTTGGGGATTGATATCTTGAGCCCGAGCCTCATACATTCTGCACTGATGAGGTCTAGTGCTCTTTGGACTTTGCTGATTTGTTTTCTTCCTTTTACCATCAGTGTTAAGTCGTCAGCATAGCACAGCAGTTTGGTACCCTCCTGAAAGGGAAGCCGACACAAGTTTTCCATGAGGATGTTGAAGAGAGTCGGACTAAGAACTCCTCCTTGTGGTGTGCCATTTTCCAGTCTTTGCTGACCTGAGACTTGTCCTTGACAAGTAACTCTTGCTGTTCTGTTTTGGAGATAGTCAGCAATCCAAGCCAGTAGGTATCCTTTGACGCCTTTCCGGGCCAGAGTGGTTACAATGGCCTGTGCAACCAGCTCAAATGCTTTCTCTAGATCAAGGAATACTACGATTGCCTTATTTTGACCAATCGATCCCAGGAGAGTGGCCAAGCTGTGTGCAGTGCTGAGACCTTTGGTGAATCCAAAGATATTGTGGTGAAGTGGCCCAGTTTTCCAGAGGAGTCGTGTAAGGACCATCCTTTCGGCGGTTTTGCCGATGCATGCTGTTAGTGATATTGGTCTGAAATTCGGGGGATCATTGGGTTTGGGAATAGGAACAATGTTTGCTCGTTTCCAAGCTGACGGGAGTTTGCCTGCTGACCATGATGCGTTTATAACTGTTATGAGAGCAAGTTCACCAGCAAGTCCTGCATTGCTGAGCAATGACTAGGTTATACCATCACTCCCAGGAGCGGTGTCTTTGCTTGTTTTCCTGGCCCTTCTGATTTCGTCTATAGTAAACAGACAGTCTGTAGTGTCAGCTTGTTCAATTGCAAGTCTGACAACTACTTCTCTCTCCAGTTGTACCTGCTGTAGATGAAGTCTTATTTCAGGAGGTAGTTGAGCTGATGACGAGCGTTCTGCAAAGTGCTCTGCCAAGCGATTTGCTTCCTGTAGTGGCTGGGAGTGGGCTGGAGCTCTGGGCAGTTTTCCTGTAGCTATCCTGAGTTTTCTCCAGAGTTCACTCAGGCTGGTGTGTGCATTAAGGGTTGCGCACCACTCGAGCCATTTGTCTTCCCTAATTTTCTGAGTAATTTGACGAGCATGTTGGACAGCAGCTCTCAAGAGTTTCACTCCCTCAGGGGAAGGGTACGTCGGAGATGTCTTCTGAATGTGTTGATTCTGTGATAATGTTCTCTGACTTCGTCATTGTATAACCAGTAGTCTTTGTGGTGTCTATTTGTAGGGTTTGTTTTGGGTATTGCTTTCTCTGCTGCGTGTTGTATGGCACCAGTAAGGTCCTGGTTTAGTTGGTCAATATCTTCTGCTGGTTCATAGTTCGAAAACCATTTTTGGAGTTCATCTTGATATAATTTCCAATTTGCTTTCTTGGTATTCCATCTGGGTGGCTGACGTGGGGGAGGAGGGAGTAGTTCCATTCTCAAAGTAGTTGTCGTTGCAAAGTGGTCACTAGTCAGTTCATCATCTATCTCCCACTGAGCTACTGGAACGAGCTCAGTGGAGATGAATGTGAGGTCCAATGTTCCTCCCAGTATGTGTGTTGGTTCCTCAGTATTAATGAGCGTTATTTCTGGAACATCTGTCAGCAGTTCCACTAGGTGATGACCATCCAGGTTCATTCTTGTGGTCAAATTGATCGTTGGGTGGTGGGCATTGAAGTCCCCAGCAATGAGCACAAATTCCTGTGTTGCTTGTGTCAGTAGTTCACCGGCTTCTAGTCGTTTGGTAGTCGGTTTATAGATATTGTATACTACAAGACTGTCGTTTGCCAGGTGTATCCGAACAGCTTGTGCCTCTACTCCATCTCCAGAGTGAACTGGTTCTACTTCTGATCTAGGGATGGTCGCCCTGACGAGAATCATGCTGCCATGGGAGTTGGGCCCCTTTGGTACAGAGTACTGTTGGTATCCAGGCAAGCGGAATTGTTGATCTTTGGACATCAGGGTTTCTTGTAGAATGAAGGCATCAATATTTTTAGCTAAGGCTGCTGCTTGTACAGTATGCCGCTTGTTGGACAGGCCTTGTACATTCCACTGTGTTATCTTGAGATTACAAGGAGGTGGGGCTATTCTATCATTGTCTCCTCGTCGCTGGTGCTGTAGTTGCTCTCGGCGTTCATGGTCGAGTCGCTCTCCTCCTCGTCCGTAAATAAAACAGAGAAGTAGCGGGAAGCAAACTCGGACCTCTAAAATGGCAGGCAAAAGTTATATCCACTGGACTATCACGTATGAGGTTTGTTAACCTTTATTATTCTCTTATAGGTCATATGCTTTGCCAACTCGGTGAGCCGCAGGATTAGAATTGCTCGTCCACACTTAATATTGAAACAGTTTATTTATCCAGAAAAATACAGATACAGAGTGGACCAATTGAGGGCCTGAGCTCTCTTAGTGTCACCTGGGTTGCAGATAAATATTTTCATCCAGTTTCTTGAGCTTTAAGAATGGCGTTAAGGTGTAATTAAGTCTGTCAGAGTACTGCTTACTATTCATTAGGGTGTGTCAATTTTGTCAACATGTTAAAAATCAAATTTGGTAGTCAAAATATTGTGCCTCTTTATGTCTAAACTTGAGATTAGCAAACAAAAATGAATTGAAATAACCCTCACCTACATCAATTATACCTTAAAGTTTCAAATATCAGTATTTCAACAAATTAATGAGACTTGATTAGAATTATTCACTTGATATTAACTAATCTCATGTAAGCATATGGATTATGGAGTATTTTATGGTTCTATAGCTTGTGTACAATATGCATGTCAGAACATGAACATGAACAGGCTCTCCGTGTGGGACAGTTTAATTCTTGTTTTGACTTGTACCAAGCGTGAGGATAAGGCGCCCGGCTCACTCTCCTTCTAGATATCATAGACGGTGGTTTGCTCTCATTGCACTTGCACCTACTCTACCAGACGAATTCTACATTTTAATTATTGTAAGTAGGGCATATTGATTGTCGCAGTTACTTATATCATTGTATAAAACATTATGTTCTAAGAAATTATTATGTTATTTCTGTTACAGCATTTTTGATAAACAAATTGATATTTTTTGAAACAACAATTGAATTATGAAACATTGAAATATTTTTCTATTTGTCAGATAGTGTGAAGATGTCAAAATTGAAGACAAGAAGTCAGTTGTCAACCCACTTGAGCCTGCTAGTTGGTAAAGGGAAGGAGCTTCCTGTATCAGAACTTCCAACAGTGAGAGACATGCTAAGATTAGGGTTACTCCTTCGAGAAAAAAATGCAAAGGACAGAAGGAACTATACAGATAAAGAACTCATAAATGACATGATAGTCCCTCTTCTGCATCAATGGACAAAAGCTAATGCACTATTCAAACCACCTTGTGATTAATCAGTGTCGAACTATTGAGCTAAAACTAACGAAATTATGGCACAAAGCAGTTGAAACATCACTTGGTAAAGGAAACTTGGCCAGGAAAAATGAATTTCTGCACACACTTGATACTCTGTTTGACATTTTGACCTGCAGGTGCTCCATACAATTATGTTCTGAATCCAACTGTTCTCACTCAGGTAAGAGAGAAAATAATTCCCACATTGATTGTGGTTGTCCTCGTGAAAAGAAGATCCCTGTTTTAGAGCTTGAATTTATAAAGGCACAGAGGACAAAGGCAGAAGGCCAAGGAAGTATGCAAATGAATTCAATAGATTATTCAGAAACAAAGAAGCAGATTGCTAATGCCAAGAAGAGAGAACAAATCCGAGAGAGGGAACAAAAGAAGAAAATGAAGAGTGAAGAAGCCATCCAAAGAGAGGAAGAGCTGTGTCAAGATGTTTATCACTTCTTTGATAGTTCTTCTGATGAACAGGAAGCAACATCAGATGATAGTTCCAAAGAGCCATCTGAACCTTTACCAAAGAAAATGAAATACAACACAAGAAATATTTCAAACATTGCTTTAGCTAGTATTCGCCACCATGCTGGACTTCGTGAGGCTGCAGAAATTGCAACTGCCGCTTGGATAGATGCAGGCCTCATCAGCCGAGAGGATGTATCTTTGGTGATAGATCATAATAAAATTAGAAGAGCACAAGAAAAAATAATGAAGGAAATATCTGATCAGCATGAAAAAGATTTAAGCGAGGGAGGGCTCTCCTGTCTTTTGTTTGATGGAAGAATAGATGACACAAAAGTTTTGCTAGAAGTAGAGGGAGTGAACAGAAAGTTTCCAGGTCTCATCAAAGAAGAACACTACTCTGTCTGTTCTGAGCCTGGTGGTCGGTTTTTGTTTCACTTTGCTCCCGAAACTGAAGTAGAAGGGAAGAAACATGCAGAGGTCATTGCTGATCATATTTTATGTTGGGTTCAGGAGAGAGGACTTGGCAGTTCACTGCAGGCTGTTGGTGGAGATTCAACTGCAGTGAACACCGGATGGCAGGGGGGGGTGTAATGACGCATTTAGAGAAAAAACTAGGAAGAAGACTTGTTTGGATTGTATGTGATTTACATACAGGCGAGCTACCTCTTCGTCATCTCATCCAGGAACTTGATGGTCCTACAAAGAGCAACAACAAGTGGTCAGGTCCCCTTGGCATCATGCTGGATGAAGCAACACAACTAGAAATAAATACAACCTTTCCAAAGGTCGAAGTTGGCCCTCCCCTTCCGGCGTTGTCTGAAGGAGTCATCAAAGATCTCAGCACAGATCAATCCTATGCTTATCGTATTGCCCAAGCAATAAGATCAGGAGAAGTGCCTCAGTCATTGGCTCTCTTGGAGATTGGACCTGTCAGTCACAGCCGTTGGTTAACTACAGCTCTTCGTTTCTGCAGGATTTGGATTTCCAAACACGAATTGAAGGGCAAAGTGCTGAAGAATTTGAGGTTAATTGTTGAATTTATTATTGGAGTTTATCTTCCCCAGTGGTTTAGTGTGAAACTTAATCCTATGTGGGTGGATGGGCCCAATCACCTTTTGTTTCAATTGCAGCTAGTAAGAACACAGAGGAAGGTAGTGAGGGACATCATGTTACCTGTGGCAAGAAGGTCCGCTTGGTATGCTCGATCAGAAGCAGTTTTGCAAGCAATGCTTTGCAGTCAATGTACCAATCTCCGAACCGAGGCTGTAGAAGTCATTCTAAAGATTAGAGGAACGCTAATAGATGACGACCAGTTGGGAGACTGTTCGTTTCATTCAAGAAAAGTTCCCCCAATAAACGTCAATGCCACCAAATTGTCAGAATTGGTTGACTTGAGTTTGGAAGTCTCAGAGCCACCATTGACAACAAGTCTAACTAGCCAAGAATTGAGAAACCTTAAAGAGACTCCAATGCAGGTGCCGAAGTGGCCTTCCCACACTCAAAGTGTGGAGAGATGTGTGAAAATGGTCACAGAAGCAGCGAGCCATGTTTACAGCCACGAGAGGCGAGAAGGTTACATCAAAGCACAAATAGCAAGCAGACTACTGATGACAAGAAACCAAAGCAAAGAGAGTATGAAGGCATTGGTTACTTTCAAATAGACTACGGATAATAAAATATAATAATTTGAAACTTGAAACAGTAACATGTGTGCAAACGCTGGTTATGTTATAAATTCACAAATATGTACATTTAAAAATCCATTTGATGTAGGTAGGACTTATTATAAAAAGAAATTTATGCCAGAATATTGTTTTGCATGCTTAAAGACTACAATAAATTGCTACCAAATTACTCGATTTTCAATTTAGCCAGTTCACCCCCTAAATTGACACACCCTACTATTCATGGTGGTCCTATACTCCTATTTGTATTTATGTTTTGTTATATGTATATTGTAAGCCCTTATTAACTTACTAGCCGCTCTGGCAATTGTATTGATTCAACAAGTTCTATTGTGTATATAATGTGCTTTATTTATTCACAGCTTTTAGGAGTATTAGAATATTGAAAAAAATCATATTTTTATTATATTTAACAAACAATATCATATTTTATGCTGTCAGTCCATTAATTTACATATGGCGTCTCAATAAGGTTTTAGACACAATTTCGTCTGTTTTATTGATCTTTATTGGGAATTTATCACATCTTCAGTAAACATAGGCCTACATTATGGATACTAGAGTTGAGCACTTGGAGGCTTTATTAATACATTACACCAAAAAACAGGAGAAACAATATTTGCAATACAATAAAGTACACAATAGGGTATGAACTACAGATACAAGAATATTATATAGTACATAATATAATAGAACTAAGAGTGTAACACAAGAAGCCAGAAGATGTCTGGGGTCAGGTTGTATTAGGGTGATTAATCTAAAGTTTATTCGCTGAAATTTTAATAAATAGAACAACTTATTTTTTAACAAATAACGGAGCTTCTGTAGTATGTGGTTTACTGAGCTGATGCTACTGTAGTATGTGGTCTGCAGAGCTGATACTACGGTAGCATGTGATCTCCAGAGCTGGAGCTACTGTAGTATGTTGCAGAGCTGGTGCTACTGTAGTATGTGGTCTACAGAGCTGGTGCTACTGCATTATGTGGTCTACAGAGCTGGAGCTACTGTAGTATGTGGTCTACAGAGCTGGTGCTACTGCATTATGTGGTCTACAGAGCTGGAGCTACTGTAGTATATGGTCTACCGAGCTGGAGTTTGTCTACCAGGATATTTACACTGTAGCATCCATGAACCTAACCTACAGTAGGTTATGTTAGTGGATGCTTCAGTGTAAATATCCCGGTAGACACAACTCCAGCTCGGTAGACCACATACTACAGTAGCTCCAGCTCTGTAGACTGCATGTATAGAAGCTCCAGCTCTGTAGATTACATACTATAGAAGCTCCAGCTCTGTAGACTGCATAAACAGTAGATCCACCTCTGTAGACTGCATACTATAAGAGCTACAGCTCTGTAGACTGCATACTACAGTAGCTCCAGCTCTGTAGACTGCATACTATAAAAGCTACAGCTCTATAGACTGCATACTACAGTAGCTCCAGTTCTGTAGACTGCATACTATAAAGCTACAGCTCTGTAGACTGCATACTACAGTAGCTCCAGCTCTGTAAACTGCATACTATAAAAGCTACAGCTGTGTAGACTGCATACTATAAAGCTACAGCTCTGTAGACTGCATACTACAGTAACTCCAGCTCTGTAGACTGCATACTATAAAAGCTACAGCTCTGTAGACTGCATACTATAAAGCTACAGCTCTGTAGACTGCATACTATAGTAGCTCCAGCTCTGTAGACTGCATACTACAGTAGCTACAGCTCTGTAGACTGCATACTACAGTAGCTCCAGCTCTGTAGACTGCATACTATAGTAGATCCAGCTCTGTAGACTGCATACTACAGTAGCTCCAGCTCTGTAGACTGCATACTATAGTAGCTCCAGCTCTGTAAACTGCATACTATAGTAGCTCCAGCTCTGTAGACTGCATACTATAGTAGCTCCAGCTCTGTAGACTGCATACTATAGTAGCTCTAGCTCTGTAGACTGCATACTATAGTAGCTCCAGCTCTGTAAACTGCATACTATAGTAGCTCCAGCTCTGTAGACTGCATACTATAGTAGATCCAGCTCTGTAGACTGCATACTATAGTAGCTCCAGCTCTGTAAACTGCATACTATAGTAGCTCCAGCTCTGTAGACTGCATACTATAGTAGCTCCAGCTCTGTAGACTGCATACTATAGTAGCTCCAGCTCTGTAAACTGCATACTATAGTAGATCCAGCTCTGTAGACTGCATACTATAGTAGCTCCAGCTCTGTAGACTGCATACTATAGTAGATCCAGCTCTGTAGACTGCATACTATAGTAGCTCCAGCTCTGTAGACTGCATACTATAGCAGCTCCAGCTCTGTAGACTGCATACTATAGTAGCTCCAGCTCTGTAGACTGCATACTATAGTAGCTCCAGCTCTGTAGACTGCATACTATAATAGCTCCAGCTCTGTAAACTGCATACTATAGTAGCTCCCAAACAACATTATCAGTATCTACTGCATTTGGAATTTTCTCAGTCATCTTTTGGTGTTGTCTGGTAGTGGTGATGATGTAAACTCTGTCATCTGGTGGTGGTGATGTTGCCTCAGTCATCTGGTGGTAAAGTAGCCTCAGTCACCAGGTGTTGGTGGTGGTAATGTAGCCTCAGTCACCGGGTGTTGGTGGTGGTAATGTAGCCTCAGTCATCTGGTGTTGGTGGTGGTAATGTAGCCTCCTGCCTTCTGGTGGTGGTGATGCCTCAGTCATCTGGTGGTGGTGGTGATGATGTAGCCTCCTGTCATCTGGCGGTGGTGGTGCTTCAGTCATCTGGTGGTGGTGGTGCCTTAGCCATCTGGAAGTGGTGGTGGTGCCTCAGTCATCTGGTGGTGGTGGTGCTTCAGTCATCTGGTGGTGGTGGTGCCTTAGCCATCTGGAGATGGTGGTGGTGCCTCAGTCATCTGGTGGTGGTGGTGGTGCCTCAGTCATCTGGAGGTGGTGGTGGTGCCTCAGTCATCTGGTGGTGGTGATGCTTCAGTCATCTGGTGGTGGTGCCTCAGTCATCTGGTGGTGATGGTGCCTCAGTCATCTGGTGTTGGTGGTGGTGGTGCTTCAGTCATCTGGTGGTGGTGGTGGTGCCTTAGTCATCTAGAGGTGGTGGTGGTGCCTCAGTCATCTGGTGGTGGTAGTGGTGGTGCCTCAGTCATCTGGTGGTGGTGGTGGTGCTTCAGTCATCTGGTGGAGGTGGTGGTGGTGCTTCAGTCATCTGGTGGAGGTGGTGGTGGTGCTTCAGTCATCTGGTGGTGGTGGTGGTAGTGGTGCTTCAGTCATCTGGTGGTGGTGGTGGTGCCTCAGTCATCTGGTGGTGATGTAGCCTCCTGTCATCTGGTGGTGGCGGTGCTTCAGTCATCTGGTGTTGGTGGTGGTGGTGCCTCAGTCATCTGGTGGTGATGTAGCCTCCTGTCATCTGGTGGTGGTGGTGCTTCAGTCATCTGGTGTTGGTGGAGGTGGTGGTGGTGCCTCAGTCATCTGGTGTTGGTGGAGGTGGTGGTGGTGCCTCAGTCATCTGGTGTTGGTGGTGCCTCATTCATCTGGTGTTGGTAGAGGTGGTGGTGGTGCTTCAGTCATCTGGTGGTGGTAGTGGTGCCTTAGTCATCTCGAGGTGGTGGTGGTTCCTCTGTCATCTGGTGGTGGTGGTGCCTCAGTCATCTGGTGTTGGTGGTGATGGTGCTTCCTGTCATCTGGTGGTGGTGGTGGTGCTTCAGTCATCTGGTGGTGGTGCCTCAGTGATCTGGTGGTGGTGGTGCCTCAGTCATCTGGTGGAGAAGGGTACGGGATTCAGGGAAGTGCCCTAGCATGGATCGGAGACTTTCTTCATGGCGGCAAGCAGTGTGTGGTGATTAATGGCATGAAATCATCATGTTTACCTGTGACAAATGGGGTACCACAGGGCCCATTGTTGTTAATTTGTTTCATAAATAAGGCTAATGACATGCCAGAAACTATATATTCTTCCATACATATGTTTGCTTAATGATGGCTGTTAAGATTCAATGTCATGATGTGATAAGAGGATGCATCTAGGTCATACCAACAGTAAGGAGGCGTATCATATGTCCCAACGGGGTGAAGAAACTGCATTAATAGAGGCCGAATGTGAAAAGGACCTGGGTGTGTATGTTGAAAATGAACTGAAGTTTTCAGGCATGTGTGAAGAAGGTGAATCAAGCAATGAAGCTTATAGGTTTTATAAGGTCATTCAGATATCTAGATGGTCTGTCCCTAATAATGCTCTTCAAGAGTGAGGTGCTTCCCTGTTTGGAGTACCCTGTCTGGTCCCCAAGATATGCTAGAAACTGTCAGTTGATTGAAAATGTCCAAAGGAGGGCCACCAGACTGATGCCCGCACTATGGCAACTCAGTTACCCAGAGAGATTAAAATGCCTGCAACTGCCTAATTTATACTATAGACGGGCAAGGGGTGACTTAATTGGAGTTTGCAAGCATCTTAGAGCAGTGGTTCTCAAACATTTTTCAACCAAGGACCCCTTATATACCATGACGCATGCAAATATTGTCAATAATCAAAGAATAAATCATAGTCCAAAGCATTTGTTCATTTCAACCCAAATCCAAAATATCCTGTGAATTGGAATCGCCAATTCTCTCACAAACGTTAAACGCACTATTTCTCAAAAACTTTTCGCGGACCCCAGTTTGAGAATCACTGTCTTAGATGACACTACTCAGTCGAGTGTCCATAACTGGAGCTGGCGGACGCTCGCCCCACTACAGGTTCACAGCTCGAGGTTGAAGAAGCCAAAAATCCAGAAAATTGTGAGGGAAAACTTTTTTGAGTAAGAATTGTAAACTCTTGGAATAATTTGTCAGTGTTGTGACAGCACTGATATGAGCTCTTTCAAAACCAAACTTGACCAACACTGACGCAGGTATATTCTGGAGCCACATACCAACTATGCCTAAGAGAGATGTAACTGACCGCTCACACGGCTAACACACTGATCAGTGACAAAGAGAATAAAGGTAAAAGTAACTGCATTATAATATCATAGACAGTAAAGCAAACTGGGTTTACAAAGACTGAAAAAATAAAAATCAATTTATTGATAAACTATCGCAGTCATACACATCTATGTAAATATCATGTACTGTATAAACTTAACAATGAACACATTTTCCTCAACTGAACTAAACTGTAATATTCATATTACAACAGCTTTGTACTTTCCATAATATCTGTACATAATGTATCTTATCCATTTTAACGATTAATAACCTAAAAAATATAACAGATAAAACACACCGGTACATTTTATTTCTTGGCCAAGTAGACTTCCACACATGCACCATGTTTTACCTATAACATTAGAGTTAGGAACCAGACCAGAGAGACTGCAAAAAACTATGCAGCATGGAGAACTGTGGAAAGTGGCCATAAAACAACGATGATGATGATGATGTATTATAGGATACACTACAAAAATCCTAATACTATGAAGATGTAGATCACAAAACAAGATCTTACCAGATCTGGAAAAAGTTCATCCTTCACAAAAGTTGCAACCTATATCAAAGATTTTTAAAGTTTATAAAACTTTGAGTATTCTTACCAAAGGTGGAGTTGAGGTTATGTTTTCACTGTTAATTTCATTGACTGTATGTACTGTACACTATTTATATTTCTCAGACACTACTTCGGTGCTCCTCAACAACCACCTCCACCAGTGGCAGCCCCCACTTACACCAACTTTCCCCCATACTAACCATAATTTGGTTGTGGTTTTCCAGGTTGGGGACACTTGTGTCCAGTGCTGGACCCCACTCTGGTTTACAAGAGGATCCAGATTAAACATATATGGGTGAAAGGGAGTTTACTGTATTCAGGTCCCCCCCTCTATACTTACTTATAACCCCAGGGCTGACTCAGAGACATGTGTATGCCGTGATATCACACAGGGAGAGGGAAGTGCGGCTTAGTGGCGAGCCAGCGACTGCGACACAGTTACAGCTCACTGCCTCAATCCACATGAGACACAACCAATTTTAGCGTATTATTATAAACCTAAATTTTGGAAGAAAAATAGCATAAGGCAACACATCTATGAATGAGTGATGGTAAATGAGGGGAGAGTTTGTTGATTACAGCATCCAACAGTAAATTATTGCAGAAAAGGGCTTGAAAGAGTGAAACTATCATGTTTATGATAATGAGTGAGAAACATAAAAGCATAACATAAAATGAGCAAATATATATACATAACAGAAATCAAACTGGATGGGGAAATTACGGTAACCTTTGTTTTATCCCGTACAGCACTGGAAAAACTAATTTTATCAAGAATGGTGTTATGTATGGACCAGTGATGAAAGAAAATCCATAATGAGTCTTTTATCAAAATAAAGTAATTTTATTAACATACAGTAGAGGAATTAAGATCGTGCTTTGTTCCACAGTAAGGAGAGGAAGGAAAAATAAAAAGTTGTCTAGTTTTATGTTTTAAATCAACTTTGATCTTCACTTACTGTGGTGTTAGAGGCCACTTTACTCTTACAACTATGATTTCTTAATGATACTTTGAATTTGAATGAGTGTTTACACATATGGCATGAATACTTTGGAACTGTGCTATGCTTGTCTTCATGTTCTTTTAACTGACTTTTCTTAACAAATCGTTTTCCACAATGACAGATAAACAATCTCTTCTGGGCATGAATCTTTAAATGAGAGACTAAGGAATCCTTTCTCGTAAAATTTAAAGAACATTTGTCACACTTAAACTGATGTGTAGCTTCTTGATGTGATTTTGAGTGTCTCTGGAGGGCCCAAGAGGTGGTAAAAGTTTTTTCACAATGATCACACCTTAAGGTATCTATGTTGGTATGAATTTTTTTATGCTGAAGTAGATCCTCGTTGCATGAAAAAACTTTGGAGCATATCTCACAAGACAGTTGTTGCTTTACATGTTTACGATGCATATGACGTTTCAGTCCATATTGTTTGGTAAACTTTTCTCCACAGACTTTACAAGAATGCATGAGCTTCTGTGTTTCAGAGTGGACTTCCAATATATGTGTCCTTAATCCACTCGCAGTGTGGCATGCATGCTTGCAGATAAGGCACTTATGAGTTTTTTCCCTTTGGTGGACTCCAATATGCTCTTTCAAGCGTCTTTCAGTACTAAAAGCTTTACTGCATTCTGCACAAATAAATGATTTTTTAACAGCATGAACCTCTCTTTGATGTCGGAGGTACCTGAACAATTTTGTAAACACCTTTCCACAATCACCACAACGGTGAATTTTTTTCCCTGTGTGTTTCCTCTCATGAAGATCCTTTGAACATTTCTTAAAAAAATTTTGTCCACAAAACTGACATGTAAAGTTCTTTTGACCTTCTGCTTCATGTATTTTATAATGAGATTTATAAGTTGATCGACTAGCACATTTTAAACTGCACACTTGGCACACATGTTCCTTTGACTGAAGCTGTTGTTGCACTTTTGAAGGTTGGCTAAATGATGCATCCTCTTGTTTCTTATTTGAACTCAGATCTGAACTAATTCCAGTGGATCCAAATGGGATATCTGCACTAAGAGTGCCATTCAATTTGTTCACCAAGAGAGACTGAAAGCTGTGAATGTATCGGTTTACATCTGCACTCTGACCAAGAACTTTTCTCTCCTGATCATGGTGGAATTTTTTATGAAAGTATGGCTTTGCATCAAGAGAATGAGCTGGTAAACTATCACTACCATGATTATCTTGCGAGTTGTTTACCTGATCTAAACAGTTTGTAGACACACTGCCTAGGTTGTTCAAACTGGTAGCAACTTCAATTGCTGTAATTTCTTGGGCATCGTGTTGCGAGCACTGTTTATTTTCTGTTGCATAATTACCTTCATGTTCTGTTGTTGTTTGATCAGACACTGCTGTTTCCTTTACTTTATCTGATGCTACAACATTAGCATCACTCTCTCTCAAACTGGTTGTAGGCATTTGGTTGTCATATGATATATAATTTGTTATTAGTTTTGTTGAATCTTCTAAATTATTCTTTAAAGAAACTGAATGACTTAATTTAGCTTCCATGTAATTACAAGATCCTTCTGACATGGTACTCTGACTAGGTGATCCTGAAGATTTATGATATGAAGAATGTTGAATATCTGTGGACGTTCCTGATCCTTTTCCTGAATATTTTGATGTGTCTTTATTTGAAACGGGGAAAGATGAACTAGGCTTTGAAAAAGGTTGAAGCTCCAGTTCTTGTACATATTGGTGTGGTGAAATCCACGAAGATGAAGCAAAAACTGTTGAGTTTAAATTGTCAAGCTGAGGAGGACTATCACAGTTAGAGGCATCAACCAAACTATCTAGTGTACCTGGATGAATTGGGCTACTTTGTACATCTTTGTGAACACTAGTTCTGTCTGAGGATATGTCAGAGTACTTGTAAAATGGTAACTCTCTCTCTATACTTGGTGATGGTCTACGATGTGACTGAGAGATGTTTTCCAACTGTTCAGTATCTGACTTCATAATAGAGGATGGCCCAGTGACAAGATGACTTGATGATTTTGTTTTATCATTAATCACTGTGTTAGGCCCCAGCCTAGATAAGACCTGCCCACCATCATTGAAGGACCCATTGCTTGACTTCATCTGTGAACATAACAAATCAGGTTCTCCTTCTGTATATGAGTAAGTAGTAAGTAATCCTTTATCTGTAGATGTAAGAGTGTTACATGAGAGGGGCGTTTCCACAGAACATGGATACATGTTAATTGATCCATCATCTGTTACTATTGAAGGTACACTAGAATCAGGCCTTCCTACAGAGCAGGGGTCTGTAGTAAGTGATTCTCTATTTACCAGAGGGAAAGAGTTATATGTATCAGATCGTTCTGCAAGACCTTGATCTGTACAAACTGATGATGAAGGGGGACAAGAATCATGTCTTTCAACAGAATATAAATAAGTGCTATCTGATTGCATACTAGCATATGGAGAACAACTACTTTCACTTATTGGTGCTATTTCTACAGAACTAGGAGTTACTGGACTATAATCATTTCTTAATTTTCCACCCATTGGGCTCTGCTCTGATAGCCCTGTGGATCTACCAAAAGAAAATTTATGTCTCTTGATGTTTTTTCCCAGTTTCTCCAGTTGCCATTCACGTATCTTTAGGAGCTGATTAGCCATATCATTTTCCTCAATAAAGTCTGACAGACACTCTGAGGGTTCTTCAGACTCGTTGACAGGAAGAGTCTCTGTGTCAGTCATAAAGTTACCTGGAGTGGAAGCATCACTAGCCAAGTGGGAGCTAAGTGCTGGTGATGAAACTTCTGGACAAGATCCAACAGTGGCCGACAAAGTGAGAGAGTTGTTATTGCTTGGCACAATACTATGCTCTCTGATATGAAGAAAATAAGCATCTTTACCTACAACTTTTGCCCCACAAGTCTGGCAAAAGTAAGCACGTAATATAAGTTCAATTGATTCTTCATTGGTGGGACAGCTTCTTGTTATATTTGTCTGGTCATTGTTGATAAGTTGACTACATAGGTAGGAACTGGAACCATCTCTGCTTCCTACTCTACCTGTAAAACAATATTTCTTTAAGAATATATATATATATATATATATATATATATATATATATATATATATATATATATATATATATATATATATATATATATATATATATATATATATATGCTGATAACCACCAGGAAAGAAGAAAACACGAAGTTCCCAAGCGCTTTCGTGTAATTCACATCTTCAGGGGTGAGTACAGACTAAAGAGAAGTACAAAACAAGGTGTACATATACAGAGGAGGGTAAGACCAGGTCCACAATGGTCAGGTATTAGGTAATGACCCTACTAATCTTTAAATAGCACTGCAACGGTCGGTAGTCAGGTCAGAGGGTAAGGTGACCCAACCTTCTCACCTGGTTACAAATCTTCTTAATTACAAAATTGTCCAGTTTGTACATGCCATTACTCAAATTCATGTTGAATGCTTCGGTATGTTTAATGAGACTAGATTCTATGATGTTCCTACTATCAACTGAATTACAAGGTAATATTGAGGAGGCATTATCCCAGTCAATGCAATGTTTGTTATCCCTCAAATGAACAAACAGAGTATTGGCTTCCTGGCCTGTCCTAACACTATGAATTCCGGACTGCAAATTCTCAAAGCACATAAAAACATTGTTGAAAATATTGACTGTTTGACTCTATTATGGTGGGCAGAATAATAATGAATGTATGAACACACATTAGTTGGTTTTCTATAAATACTGAACTTAAAAGTGTTACCTATTCTGAGTATCAGACAGTCTAGGAATGGCAATTTACAGTCTTGCTCTAATTCCACAGTGAATTTTATGTGATACTACAACATATTCTAAACTCATAAATAATCCTCTCAACACAGTTAACACCCAGTTCAACAAAAAACTGAAGTCTCTATTGAGAGGCAAAGCTACTCTCATTAAACATCTTACTTCAACGTCCCCTCCACTGCCATACATGTACGGTGTAATCAAGACCCACAAGCCTAATAACCCAGCAAGACCCATCATTAGCTCAGTTGGGTCAATCTCTTATAAACTATCTAAATGGTTAGTTTCTTTACTAAATCCCCTAGTTGGCAACATTTCTAACTCTAATATCAAGAATAATATGGAATTGGTTGATAAACTCAATAACTTACACATTAATTATGATTTTAAACTGGTCAGCTTTGATGTAACATCACTCTTTACAAAGGTCCCAGTTGATGATTTACTAGAGTTCCTCATAGTTTCCCTGGATAATATCTCATTGCCCGTCTCGAAAGACGACTTCATCGAACTCATCAAACTATGTATTAAGGATTGTAAATTTGAATTCACTGGAGAATATTATGCTCAAAAATTTGGTATGGCAATGGGTAATCCACTCTCACCTGTATTAAGCAACCTATATATGGAATTCTTTGAAAAGAAACTATTAAGTAATATTTTACCACCTTCAGCAGTCTGGTTTAGATATGTTGATGATGTATTATGTCTCTGGCCACGTAATGAGGACCTAAAAGCTTTCCTGCCACAACTTAACAACTTAGCCCCCTCGATCAAATTCACTGTGGAATTAGTGCAAGCCTGTAAATTGCCATTCCTAGACTGTCTGATACACAGAATAGGTAACACTTTTAAGTTCAATATTTATAGAAAACCAACTAATGTGTGTTCATACATTCATTATTATTCTGCCCACCATAATAGAGTCAAACAGTCAGTATTTTCAACAATGTTTTTACGTGCTTTGAGAATTTGCAGTCCGGAATTCATTGATGAGGAATATAAATATATCTATAATATTGGCTCAAACCTTAAATACCCTAGATCTTTCATAGACAAATGCCTAAACATTACTAAGAAACTTTTTATAGAACTGATCCCAAGCCCACCCATGACCATAAGAATATCTTAATACAGGTAGTTCTGCTATAACGCGATAATTGTGTTCTTGTAAAATATCGTGTTATAGAAAATCGCATAATAGAAATAACAGGGCTTATGGAGAAAATAGGGTTCGGTGCAGATTACTCGAAATCGAAAAAATTTAGTAGTTAGCCTAACACAAAGGATAGCACAGTCTAAATAAATGTTACATTCATATCTAATAATGAAATCATACAGTAAATGTAACACTTTACCTTGAAAAATATGAATGTAACTTGATGGGGGAGAAGGGTGAGTTTGAGGTTGATAACATTGAGCTTCTCTTCAAGTGTTATATCCTTTCTTTTACGATCATCACTGGGAATTCTATCACCAGAACGTTTCTTGGAGATATTCTTCTTTACCATATTCACAATTAATACCACAAAATTGGAGAAATAGTAAGCAAAAATCGCGTTATAGCAAACAAGCATTCGTGTTATACAAATATCGTTCCTAATTCATAAATCGTGTTATCAAAACACGCGTTATAGCAGAACTCACTGGATTACCATTTCACAAAAATTTCTCACACATTCCTTTACAACTAAAAACCTCGAACGTCACTGTGGCATTTAAAAACTCATGCATTGATCAACAAATCTTAATCAAGAACTCCCCCCAACAACACAATTGGTTGCATTTATAAAGTTCCTTGCAAGGAATGTAATATGTTTTCCTTAGGCCAGACAGGTAAAGATCTTGTAACTAGACTCAAACAACATAAATATAGTGTTAGGACAGGCCAGGAATCCAATGCTCTGTTTGTTCATTTGAGGGATAACAAGCATTGCATTGACTGGGATATTGGGATAATGCCTCCTCAATATTACCTTGTAATTCAATTGATAATAGGAACATCATAGAATCTAGTCTCATTAAACATACCGAAGCATTCAACATGAATTTGAGTAATGGCATGTACAAACTGGACAATTTTGTAATTAAGAAGATTTGTAACCAGGTGAGAAGGTTGGGTCACCTTACCCTCTGACCTGACTACCGACCGTTGCGGTGCTATTTAGAGATTAGTAGGGTCATTACCTAATACCTGACCATTGTGGACCTGGTCTCACCTGCCTCTGTATATATACACCTTGTTTTGTACTTCTCTTTAGTCTGTACTCACCCCTGAAGATGTGAATTACACGAAAGCGCTTGGGAACTTCGTGTTTTCTTCTTTCCTTGTGGTTATCAGCATATATATATATATATATATATATATATTTGTGTTTTCTTCTTTCCTGGTGGTTATCAGCATATACTTAGATCACGCGCACCTACAGTGATTTACTTGCATATATATATATATATATATATATATATATATATATATATATATATATATATATATATATATATATTTTATGAAAATCCACAATGAAAACGTGGATAAGATAAATCTTGATAAAATCACACGGGAAAATGGAAACAACGGAGTACCTTAGCTTTCGTCTTTATTCAAGACATCTTCAGAGGCAACTGAAGATGTCTTGAATAAAGACGAAAGCTAAGGTACTCCGTTGTTTCCATTTTCCCGTGTGATTTTATCAAGATATATATATATATATATATATATATATATATATATATATATAGTGTATGTATGTATATATATGTATACAGTGAACCCTCACTTTACGCGGTCAATTGAACCCACGGCGGCCCACGTAAAGTGAGAAAAGCGTAAAGTGAACAACAATACATATGGGATTAATTGAAATAGAGACCGGGCCGACCCCCAAACTCCACTTTTTCAGACACAATACCTACGTTGTAGTAAAAATTACATCTTAATTTTATGATGGTATGTACAAACAATTAATAATTAAGAGAAATATCAATAATATTAGGTTTTTTAACACTTACATTCGTAGAAAAGATGGCTGGGCACACGGGGATGGGCGGTTGGTTCCGAGGCAGAGGGCAGATTATTGACCCTCACCTGTATCACTTGTATCAATTGTATCACTATCCACCACAGAGGCTTGCAGGGCCTCTTTATCAAACCCCTCAAAGTCCATATAAATCCATATCCTCACTATCATTATCACTATCACTGACTTGGGCCGGCTGTGGTGGGTGGTGGGCGAAGAACTCGGTAATATTTTGATGATATATATATATATATATATATATATATATATATATATATATATATATATATATATATATATACTGTAAAGTCAACCCTCACTTTACGAGGTCCCACATTCCGCGTTTCCACGTTTACGCGGTGCCCTGCCGGAACCCAGGATGCTCACATTCCGCGGTGCGTGTACCCCTTTACGCGGAGTGTCCGGCTCGACGCTATTTTTAGATTCGCCCCACCCGCCTGTTCCCGCCTCCGCCTGGGCAAGCCGCGCAGTAAGTTTGCGCAGTGCATGTCTCTGTTGCGTTATCAGTGACGTCATATGACGTATCGGACTGTGATTGGCCATGCATCCCTACCTCCCTCCACTGCTAGCTGTAATTGGTTTAAAGTAATATGACGTGTCCACCCAAGGGAGGGAGGGAGTGAGGAAAGACGACGCTTGACCTAGCCGCGGCAGTTTCATCCCTCCAGGCCACACCGTGTAATCGTAGATCCATTGTTCTGTAAAATGGCTTCCGCCGGACCACCGCCCCCAGAGAGAAACCTTTCCTTGCCTGGACCCAGCCGCCCTAAGCCCAAGAAGACACGACGCTCCTTAAGCTATGAGGTGAAGTACAAGATCATCCAAGAGTTAGAGAAAGGAACAAGACAGGTTGATTTGGCGCACCAGCATGGTGTGAACGAATCTACGATCCGGACAATAAAGAAGGATGCAGCCAAGATAATGGAGCACATGAAGATCACAAAGTCTACAGGTGCTTCTATGATCAAGTATTTCCACAACCAGGTGCTTCTCAAGACGGAAAAATTACTTGTGAGCTACTTGGTGCGTCAGGCGGGACGGAACATGGCGATCGACACGCGCTCTGTTAAGGAGTACGCACGTGAACTGTATGCTGCAGTGTCACGAAAGATGGGAATTACAGAGCCCAAACCCTTTAATGCTTCCTCTGGGTGGTTACAGAGGTTAAAGATGCGGAACAAGATCACCAATATAAACATTGGTGGTGAAGAAGCTAGTGCTGACCGTGCTGCGGCTAAAGAATTTCCTCCGTTTTTACGTGAGATTATGGAGGAAGGACAGTACACCGACGACCAGGTGTTTAACATGGACGAATCTGGTCTTTTTTGGAAAAAGCTACCATCCAAGACCTTCGTTGTGAAGAATGCCAGCAAGATTCGGGGCAGGAAGATGCAGAAGGAGCGCATCACCACCCTGTTTACCACCAATGCCTCCGGTACCTGTAAGCTCAAGTTATTGGTGATCCACACAGCCCGCAAGCCGCACGCCTACAAGAGCATGGACATGACCAAGCTAAATGTCCACTGGCTGACCGCACATAAGGCATGGATGTTCTCTACACTGTCCCTCTCCTGGTTTGATGACTGTTTCGTTCCCTATGTAATGAAATTCTGTGAGCAACAGAATGTGCCATTCAAGATTTTGCTGCTGCTGGACAACGCACCAGGACACTCGCCCCTACTGTTAGATCGTCACCCCAACGTAAAAGTGGTCTTCCTTCCTCCCAACACTACGTCTATATTACAGCCAATGGACCAAGAGTTAATCTGTAATGTAAAAGCTGCATTCTCAGCAAAAAAATTCCAGCTCCTGAACGACTACACCAACACCAGGGAAGAGTTGCGTAACCTGAGTGACACCACCACCGATAGCAAGAGCGAAGACGACGAGGATCAACAGTTGGCAGAGCAAAAAATACTTTTCAAACAATTCTGGAGAATATTCAACATCAAGAAAGCTGTGGACTTCTTGGTGGAGGCATGGGATCAGCTGTCTGTAGCAACTGTTCGTCACGCATGGAGACATGTGTTGCAAGGCATTCCGGGTGTAAGGCAGAGTCAATCTGTGACTGGTGAGGTTCAGACTGTTGCAGTAGCAGTGGACCTTGCCAGAGAAGCTGCACAGAGTGTTACAGCTGCAGGCTTCTCCGAGACCACCAACGACGACATCCTGGAGGTGATAAGGGATCCTGATGTGACTACCGACAAGATGGTATATGATGATGACGTCAGTGAAGAGGCAGGTGGTGCGTCATCCCAAGAAGAACACCGCTTATCCCATAGTAATGTTAGGGGTGCCATCGAGAGTGTTGAGGAAATCAAGCTCCTCCTTTCCGACGACCCTGACGCAAACAGGTATGAAATCTTCACCACCCAGCTGTTGCAGACTATGGAGCCCTACTTCAAGGTTTATCACGACAACATAAACACCAGCAGTCAACAAAGCATAACAGAGTTCTTCGCCCGCAACCCACCACAGCCAGCCCAAGCCAGTGATAGTGACAGAGGTAGAGACAGTGAAGATGACTTTGAGGGATTTGTCAGGGAGGCCCTGACAAGTGTGGATGACAGTGATGGTGACTCACCTGAGGCCCAGTAGCCTGCGCTCTGCCTCGGAACCAGCCTCCATCCCCGTATGCCGACCCATCTCTTCTACTAACGTAAGTGTTCAACCTAACTTTTAGTTTTCCTAACCTAACCTTTATTTTTCCTAACCTAACCTCTTCTATATTAATTGTTTGTGCATACCATCATAAAGTTAAGATAAAATTTTTACTACAACATAGTTGTGTGTCGTCAAAAAATGGAGTTTGGGGGTCGGCCCGGTCTCTATTTCAATTAATCCCATATGTTATGTTGTTCACTTTTCGCGTTTCTCACTTTCCGCGGTACCCTGTGGGTTATATTAACCGCTTAAAGTGAGGGTTGACTATATATATATATATATATATATATATATATATATATAATATATATATATATATATATATATATATATATATATATATATATATATATATATATATATATGTATGTATCAGTGGCGACTCCGGCACTCGGGCTCCTCGGGCTTAGCCCGAGTCCTAGATTTGGTCAAATGAACGAGTATCTGCTTTCTATGTAATCTGCCAACACTGGCTGATTACAGGGAGCCTGGTCGCAGTTCATATATCACCGTTCAGTGTCTGGCGGTCGTCCTATAGCTCACCAGTGTCAAAAAATATCGTTCGTGGCAGATAGTCTCTTGACATCGTTCACTCATGCCTGACTCAGGCTTATAAGTTAAAGCCCCAGCTGTTGTCCCTAATCGTGAAAATTAGAAGTAATTCAAATCCAAGCTTTTCTTTAACAATAGCTTTCTATAGAGCTTAGGATTTAAATTCCAATCTATGAAATGTTTCCGTTCTACAATATTCTTACAGGAACGAAAAAATGTCCAGTAACTAGGGCTAACTGGAAATAGCCTGGTAGGAGTAAAAGATTAACTGGCACCTCTTCGCACGCTTCTCTTACCGGCCACGGCATCTGTCAGTTCGCTGACGTTTGCAACAGGGTACACTGTTGTTCTTTGATTGTTTGCTGTGCTTCTGTTCTTTGTGTGTAAAGATCAGTTGTTTTATTTTTATTTCTACCCATAACATAGAAATGGAGAAAGACATAGTGCTAGATATAAAAAATAAGCCATTTGGTGCAAGAAATATTGCTGAAAAACGAGAAATTCTTCGTACAGGCAGGCCGACTCCTGCATTGAAAACTAAAGTTGGAAGTAGAACATTCCAGATAAAATGGTATGAACAGATTGATTGGATTTGTGCAAGTAGCGTCACAGAGAAACTCTACTGCTGGCCGTGTTTGTTGTTTAAACCAAAAGCTAAGCAGTCGTGGACAGATGGAGGTTATAATAATTATAAAAATGTCTTGAGCGACTGTAAGCATCACAGTAAATCACTGAGTCATTTAAGTAATTATAAAAGCTTGAAAACTTTCGGACAGTATGATATTGTGACAGCTATTAGTGAGTCTGCTAAACTGGAGAAAGAACGGCATAACAAAGCAGTTGAAGAAAATAGACAATATTTAAAACAGTTAACAAATGCAGTGTTATACCTGAGTAAACAAGAGTTGCCTTTGCGTGGACATGATGAAGGAAGTGACAGCCTAAATAGAGGAAATTACCGTGAACTATTGCAGTGCTTTGCTGAAATCGACAGTGTGTTTGCTTCTAGACTTTCTACTAAAGAGGGGTCAAAACAGTTTTCAGGAGTCTCAAGCACAATACAAAATGATCTAATACAAGCGATTGGGAATGTAATAGCTGATGAAATTAGAAGCGAAGTTGATAAAGCTCCGTTTATGTCTGTACAAGCTGACGAGACGACAGACTGTGCGATGCATGCCCAACTGTCAATTATAATAAGATATGTGTATGAAGACAAAATATGTGAACGATTTCTTGGATTCTATGAAGTCAGTGATGATAAAAGTGCTACAAGACTGGTTGATGTGATCGCATCTGCGTTGAACTCCTTCAGTGACGCTAAAAATAAATTAGTGAGCCAAACTTACGACGGAGCAGCTGTAATGGCAGGAACACTAAATGGAGTGCAGAGCAAGCTAAAGGATAAAGGATTTAAACACGCGCACTTCATTCACTGCTATGCCCATAAACTTAACTTAGTCTTGAGTAAAAGTGCCGAGAAGTTGAGTGGAGTAAAAATGTTTTTTTCTCATTTACGCGCTTTTAGTAAATTTACGTCTTCCAGTACCAAACGGAAAAGCGTTTTCAGACAGTTTAATGTCAATATTCCATCACTGTGCGAAACAAGATGGTGCTATAGATCGAGAACCGTGTCATCCATAAAACTGATGCATGGAAACCTAAAAAGTGCCTTCACAAGTATTCTAGACACTAGTGAAAAGTGGGATGAAGATACACTTTGTCAAACAGACAATCTATTGGCAAAGTTGAATGATTTCACATTCATGTTCTTCATCAATTGCTTTCATAACATACTTTCACAGGCTGGAAAACTGTTTGATGTCCTACAGTGTAAGCAACTTGACATAAAGCGGGGTCAGAATAAAATAAATGACTTCATTCATTGTGTTGAAGGTTATCGTAACGACGAACATTACGAAAACATCCTGCAAGATACAGCTGCTGTCATTGAACAGGCAGATGAGTCCGAGCCTCCTCCCAGAAAAAGAGTCAGGGGTGCACAAGTTAATTACAAAACGACGTATTTTGAAATAATTGATAACATTCTAATGTCCTTGCTAGAGCGATTTGCTGGCATTCAGGAGTATGCATTTTTTGAATTACTAGACGTTAATAAGTTTGAAGAGCTTGCTAACTCATTTCCCATGCAACATATGGACTCTCTACAAAACAAATACCCCTGTATTTTTTACTGCAAGAGCTTAGTGAACGAGCTAAAATATATGTATATTGACAGTGACTTCAAAAAGTGCAAGTCAATCAACTCCATTTTAGAATTACTCTATAAATTGGAGTTGACTTCCGCTATGCCGGAATCCATTAAACTAATTCAGCTGCTGCTAACCATCCCCGTAACATCAGTCGCTAATGAGAGAAGTTTCTCAACGTTAGATAGAATCCGCTCATATCTGAGAAGCACAATGGCCCAAGAACGGCTATCTTCACTGGCTCGCATTTCCATCGAGAAAAGCCTCTTGAACGACTTGGACAACAAGAAGGAGCTGCACGACAGGATTTTACACGAGTTCGCCATCAAAACAAGACGACTGGACTTCATGTTTAAATAAAGTGAGTAATTTTTGCATCAAAACTATATTTTTTTGTCTTATTGCATGAGGCTAGAGGCGGTAATTTCAAATTGCAATTAAATGCCAGGTAGCGACGTGTCCTCCTAATATTACTTATCAAGTAATTATTAGATGTTCTAATTGCCTGTATGTAGCCTGGCGAATTGGCTAGGATTTAGCATACCTAGGTAACATTGGCTGACGTCGCGTTCCTGACCATATCACAAAAACTGGTTTTTAGAAAAAACCGGCTTTTTTTGTCTTATTGTAAAATTATCAGTGCCTATATAAATTTGTGGTGTGTATTACGTCTCTTAGCTTCATTTATACATGTATCTTATGCGAAATCTGTGATGAGCCCGAGTGATGCATATGACCTGGAGTCGCCCCTGGTATGTATGTATATATATATATATATATATATATATATATATATATATATATATATATATATATATATATATATATATATATATATATGCATGCAAGTAAATCACTGTAGGTGCGCGTGATCTAGGTATATGCTGATAACCACAAGGAAAGAAGAAAACACGAAGTTCTCAAGCGCTTTCGTGTAATTCACACCTTCAGGGGCAAGTACAGACTAGAGAGAGTAATACAAATCAAGGTGTATATATACAGAGGAGGGTGAGACCAGGTCCACAATGGTCAGGTATTAGGTAATGACCCTACGAATCTTTAAATAGCACACAACGGTTGGTGGTCAGGTCAGATGGTCAAGTGACCCGGCCTTCTCACCTGGTCACAAATCTTCTTAATTACAAAATTGTCCAGCTTGTACAAGCCGTTACTCAAATTCATGTTGAATGCTTCGGTATGTTTAATAAGACTAGATTCTATGATGTTCCTACTATCAATTGAATTACATGGTAATATTGAGGAGGCATTATCCCAGTCAATGCAATGCTTGTTATCCCTCAAATGAACAAACAGAGCATTCATTATTATTCTGCCCACCATAATAAAGTCAATCAGTCAGTATTTTCAACAATGTTTTTACGTGCCTTGAGAATTTGCAGTCCGGAATTCATCGATGAGGAATACAAATATATATATAATATTGGCTCAAACCTTAAATACCCTAGATCTTTCATAGACAAATGCCTAAGCATTACAAAGAAAACTTTTTATAGAACTGATCCCAAGCCCACCCATGACCATAAGAATATCTTAATATTACCATTTCACAAAAATTTCTCACACATTCCTTCACAACTAAAATCCTGGAATGTCAATGTGGCATTTAAAAACTCATGCACTGGTTGCATTTATAAAGTTCCTTGCAAGGAATGTAATATGTTTTACTTAGGCCAGACAGGTAAAGATCTTGCAACTAGAATTAAACAACACAAATACAGTGTTAGGACAGGACAGGAATCCAATGCTCTGTTTGCTCATTTGAGGGATAACAAGCATTGCATTGACTGGGATAATGCCTCCTCAATATTACCTTGTAATTCAATTGATAGTAGGAACATCATAGAATCTAGTCTAATTAAACATACCGAAGCATTCAACATGAATTTGAGTAATGGCTTGTACAAGCTGGACAATTTTGTAATTAAGAAGATTTGTGACCAGGTGAGAAGGCCGGGTCACTTGACCATCTGACCTGACCACCAACCGTTGTGTGCTATTTAAAGATTAGTAGGGTCATTACCTAATACCTGACCCTTGTGGACCTGGTCTCACCCTCCTCTGTATATATACACCTTGATTTGTATTACTCTCTCTAGTCTGTACTCACCCCTGAAAATGTGAATTACACGAAAGCGCTTGGGAACTTCATGTTTTCTTCTTTCCTTGTGGTTATCAGCATATACCTAGATCACGCGCACCTACAGTGATTTGCTTGCATGCATAAATATATATATATATATATATATATACTGTATATATATATATATATATATATATATATATATATATATATATATATATATATATATATATATATATACTGTATATATAGCTCCTCCCCGACTTAAGACAGAGTTAGGGACCCAAATCCAGGTGTAAGTCTAAATGGTCGTAAGTCAGAAATGTTTAAATAATACATAGAAAAACTAAAATGGGTGTCTCTTTTTCTTCTCAGCACCACAAAACTCTCACTTTTAAGCTTGCCAGCCATTTTAAAGTGAATTACAAACGAAAATTTTGTCAGTACACAACACAATCACCGACACTGGGACTCAAAAATACGTAATTTGACAAATTTTTGGTACAACTGAGGCAGTCGTACGTCCGGGTAGTCGTAAGTCGAGTTAGTCGTAAGTCGGGAGGAGCTGTATATAAAACGCCTTTTATCTGGAAACTGAAAACTAATGTGTTTAAACCTTAAAAACAGTCTATATTACTGAGAAAATGTATATAAGGGTGATTTAAAACTTATGGACACAACATATATGAGGTTTTAAATATTCTGTATGAATTAGATTATTTCAAAGCTTGTTAAATAACACTAATTACCTGTACACTGTAATCAATGTTTATGTCTTTACACTGCTTTAACACTATATGCTTGGCTGATTGTGTCTTGGTACAGTAATGTACAGTACTGCATAATGCAAATTTACACAATAACAGCAGTGAGCGAGGGAACGACCTTGTACAATGGCAGTGGACTATGAACTAAGCACATCATGATGCCAAGGTTTGAGGGGATAAGCTAGGAGATGCTTCAGTCAATCACAGGCATCCCATGCTGTCACATGACAGTATTAGCCAATAGCAACGAGCGAGCCTGTACCAAGACATAAAAATCATAGTTGAACAGAACACTGGACAGAACATTACATGGTAGAAATTCAGTAAGCAGTCATCCTAACCTTGTGTCCTGCCTTGAACCTCAATCTGGACTTCTGACTGGGAATCTTCTAAAACTGGTACACTGGGCTTGACTGCATGAGCATGTAGTGAGGTGGGCATTCCATCTCCCATGTGCATCTCAAGATGACGGGTGAAGTCCTGGATCCCTCCAACATGAGCACTACAGACCGCACATTGGAGAGGCCGGTATGTGTAATACAGGAGGTGGTCGTGTAGTGCCCCAACAGACACAAAGTCTTGCCTGCAGCACAGTGGACAGCCAAGAGGAACCATCTTCACTGTTTACCTGTTGAGTACAACAAAAAAAAAACATACTGTGGTCACTTAGATCCTCCATATCCCCGTTACCGAAATATTTGAAAGTGTTTCTTTACGTTATTCTCTGGAACAAATTTTAGATATTTATATTTACTGACGCTGATAGAATTTATATTTATATTCCTATAATTTAATTTAACCTGGGCTAAAAATTTAACTAAGAAAAATACTCATATGGTCTGAAATTATACACCTCAGTTATTACATATAAGATTGAATAAGTAAATGGTATGTGAGGGTGTGCATGTAAATTCTGGGATATATTTGTACTGTAGTAATAGACTCCTCTTTGGGCCCCCGTCTCCATAGTCCTAACCTAACCATGAGGACCTGGCCCTAATTCTAAATATTAAGTTACATTGAGGTCCAATAAGGTAAGGGTTTATTTGACTGGAACGCCTATCACCATTCACCTTATAACTTTCTCCTGAAATACTTAAGCATTAGTTTCTTTTCTTGTAACTTCTTTCATATAACCTTCCCAACGTCATCATTCCTGTAAACTTTTCTTTTCTCTTTATATGCACCTTCCATGCACATACAAAATAATCAGGTCACTCTGACTACATTTCCATAAATGCTGGAGTACCCTGAGGCTCTAGCTTTGTACCTGCATTCTCTCTATTACAACTCAATGATTTGTCAATATTTGGAAACAGCTGTCTCCTAATGGTCAACTCATCAGTGTTGGGTCAAAGGAACCCATCATACTGGATCCTACCCTAAGTATTAGGAACATGTTCTAATGGTTAGCTCAGGTTGATGCCACCTGGTCAACATCCTCCCATTTATCTCCTTCACTCTACCAATACCCCAGATAGTGCAGGGTGGCCACGATCAACGACAACTTACAGTCTCCCACAATCACTTTCATTTGTTCTTTATAGCTGCCTTGTCTTGTGTTCTACTGTAGTGTTATTCTTCCACAAAAAGATTTCAAGATATAAATCTGATTTACTTATGTCAATTCATACATCACCCATCATCCCCTTCCCTTGTATCAACATAACCATTCTCCTCCTCCAGTTCAATGAAAATCCCTACTTGTGCCTACTACTGTACACTGCTATAGTCAAGGCCAAGACCTGATCTTTGGTGTCTAAGGCGAGTGGTACATAAGTTGGCTTTGTACCAATAATATCCCAACTTAAAATGATTTAAAAATAAATCACATCATTTGAGCCAATATGAAAATTTCCATTTCAGCTGGTTTACAGTACAGTACAGTTCAGTACAGTACAGTACAGTACAGTACAGGAGAATGGGTTCTGGCAAGTGGGATTTAAGGACTCAGATATGGCTTCCATAACCAATCTATGTTTACCTTGAGAAATATGAGATTTTCATATGGCTTAATAATACAGTAATTAGTTACATTTTTCTGATAATAATGTTACTTAGTCCACTTTGTATTTTGGATACCAATACCAATTGTAGTTCATGATATTTATTAATAATTTCATCAATTGTATAAAATACTGTTCCAAGTCACAACCTCTTCACTATGGGGATGCCACTGTTATATTTTATTTGGCTAATGCCAGATGATTTTATTCAGCTCAGGGGCAACCCCATACACAAGGAGTTAACACAAATATACAGTATGTACACACCTTCCTCTATGATGTAGAGGCTACATGTTTAAGAGGAGAAAATATTTGACTTACACAACTGATTCAGACTAAAGCTTCATTTACATCCACAAACAATTAACTACAGTAATACCCCGCTTTACGCGGTTTCACTTTCCGCGATTTCGCATTTACGCGGTACCTCGCCAGAACCAGACTTTCACTTTACGCGGTGCATCTACTCATATACGCGGGAAGCGGCGCGGGCAGGATGCGCACAAGGTTGCCCAGTCATCAAAACATTACCGAGTTCTTCACCCGCCACCCACCACAGCCAGCCCAAGTCAGTGATAGTGATAGTGAGGATATGGACTTATATAGACTTTGATGGGTTTGACAAAGAGGCCCTGCAAGCTTATGTGGTGGATAGTGATACAATTGATACAAGTGATACAGGTGAGGGCCAATAATCTGCCCCCTGCCTCGGAACCAACCCCCCATCCCTGTATGCCCAGCCATCTTTTCTACTAATGTAAATGTTAAAAAAACTAATACTGTATTATTGATATTTCTCTTAATTATTAATTGTGTGTGCATACCATCATAAAATTAAGATGTAATTTTTACTACAACGTGGTATTGTGTCTGAAAAAGTGGAGTTTGGGGGTCGGGCCAGTCTCTATTGGAATTAATCCCATATGTTCTGTTGTTCACTTTACGCGGTTTTCACTTTCCGCGGTACCCCATGGGTTCAATTGACCGAGTAAATCGGGGTACTACTGTATTCTGTTTAGTATTTTAATTCCTTTCCCACTTTCTCGAAGGGTCAGTCATGGATAGTGTACACAAACCTTAAAAAAAAAGGAGGAAATAGTACTGAAAAATGGTGGAAGAGAGTTCTATCTGGTCGCTGATGGACTATTGTACTGTAATTACCTACTAACAATGTTACATCTCATAAGGTAAATATATACAGGCCTTAGTTTACAATTTTTGTATTTATTATTGGTAATTTTGAGGTTTCATATAAACATAGATCTACTTCTTTTGTATCATATAACTAGGTTTATTAGCCCTTTCTTTACTGTACACACATCAATTATTGTTTGTCGGCCGGTTCCTCATTAGTCCAGATTAGCGAGGGTTTACTATATTCAGAGTTAATTCTTAATTTTTATATTGGTTTAAAATATTTTATTTTAATTCATTGTGTAAAGATGAAGTTGCCGTCAAGTTCGACAAAACTCAGCAAGAAAACTTTAATCATGAACTATGTACTGTACTGTACACTTGGCCTTCACTTGAACATGAGTATCTCTACAGTCCAAATCTGGCAAAGACATTATAACACAGTGAGAGTTCTGCACAGTATACAGTGTACACAAAATCATTAGCAAGTAAATTACAACACTGTACAGTACAGTACTGTATTGTAAAGCAGATCAATACTGTACAGTACAGTACAGTACAGTACTTTATTGTGAAACAGATCAATACTGTACAGAGAACCTATCATTTGCATCTGGAACAAATTTACCTCTAAATTCCAACAAGTCATTACAAACACAGTTCTATTTACTATCTTGACACCTCTCCCACTTTATGTATGTGGCAGACCAAGGGAACAGAAACCCCAACAATGGGAGGAACTAGAATGATACCAGAGGCTGTAAGACAAGTGTAGAGTGAGAGAAAAGAGGTGATGCTAGTAAAAAACAGCACAGCACAGTACTATCTCATGTCCTGTAGTGTGTTCAGTGTGTAACTTTAACCTCAACATTGACCATAGTTCATGTACAGTACATGTCCTGGACAAGTGCATGAAACAAGAACGAACAATCGTGTGTTAGATATTGTAATGTGAAATTTAATATATATTACATGGCAACAAAAACAGTAAACTGCCACCAAAGATTCACTTTAGATCCACTACATGCAAGCTGAGGATAAGAGCAAGTATATATGTGGATATTTCCATTTAATTTTGCAGCCCAACTTAACACAAAAGTGGGAGAGAGGTAAAAATGATAACCTATTCTTAATTACATTGGAGTACCGTACTGTGATGGTCAAGCTTAGAACACTAGGTTGTCTCCCTGATACATGACTGGGATTCTGGTCATTAAGTCATCTTCTTGAGACACGATCAGGGTCTTGGACATCATGTCTTCATCATCCACATAATACCAGGTCACCCTCTTCTTGAACTTGGAGATTAGGTTATGATGGACAACACCAAATCCTCTTCTTCTTGATACATGAGCAGGATCTTGGATGTAAGGTTCCACACAGCTTGGGTTGTACAATCTGGTTGGAGAACAGTGAACCAGGAGCGGTCACTGAGCTCGTCATCTCCCGGCACCACTATCCCATACACTTGAATGACTATGTTGAGAACGGTTACTGCTAACAACTGAGGGGAATGCTTCAGAACTATTGGAGAATGATATATATCTTGGGTTATAGTCCAAGCCATGTGCACTATTGGGATATTCTTGAAAGTTTCCTCTCCTAACCATTCTTTTAAAGAGAGTAAGTAGTGAAGTATGAACTTGTGTGGCAGCTCCACTCTCATTTTAAACCCTAAAACACGCATCAGAAGTAACTCTGCCTGGATGAGTGAGTCTCGCAAGGAGAAATATGGGTCCAATGAGAGCGGGGCATCTCCTCGACGAACATTGCTTATGCCAACATTGATTATGTCTCTTATCTTGATATCATCATCCTCCACCTTCGACGCTAAGTAGATACATGTGGAACCAATAAGATATGGATCGTATTCCTCCAAAGTTGCAACTGTGAAGAATTTGTGGTAATAGGTTGCTGCTGTAGCTGTGGTCAACACACTCGCTTTCAGCTTGATACCACATTCAATTATAAATCGTGCCCCAGAGAAGTGATTGTAATTCTTGGTGTAGTCTACAGGGGGATTTTGAAACTCTTTTGGCATAAGATTAATCTGTAATAATGATGCTCTTTTGTCTTTGCCATCTTCATGGCTTTTGGCTGATGAGTTCATAGTTTCTATTACTTAAATTTCTTATAATATATGATCCTATGCCTGTAATTTCTATGCGATATTTTCTTCCTCTAACCTGCAACAAGAAGAAAAATCCTTTGTTACACCACAGCACATAAACTTCATACAAGATATGGTTTTCTTGATTCATTTACTGTACTAGTAATAAACCTTTTCATTTAGTTTTAAAATGGGCTAAAAAAAATATTGGATATCTATGGAGCATGGGGTTCCTTCCTCAACACAGCTGCAAGGAAAACAAATGTAATGATTAAAATTGTCTTAGACCAGGAAAATGCCATGCTCTTAATAAATGAAAGTTATGTGTTTTTCTTTAACAGACCGATGCACTGTAAGCCTAACCCTTAAAATATTTGTATACACAATATAGCTAACTACAAAAACAGACTTGATAAATAAATGGCTATTGAACCTTTGGCTGAAAAAGAGGTCATATTAAGTGTTCAAAGTTGATATATTACTGTTTTGGAAATATGTGTCCATACAACTATCAGCATTTACAGTTCATGGACACATTACTACACACGGCAGTATGTCAATGCACCTCTTTCTCTTCCCATCGAAGAGAATCCCCCATCCCCCCCCTCTCCTTATGTCACAACACCCCATTCCTCCCTGTCCTTATGTCACAACACCCCATCCCTCCCTCTCCTTACGTCACAACACCCCATCCCCCCTCTCCTTATGTCACAACACCCCATCCCCCCCTCTCCTTACGTCACAACACCCCATCCCTCCCTCTCCTTACGTCACAACACCCCATCCCCCCTCTCCTTACATCACAACACCCCATCCCTCCCTCTCCTTATGTCACAACACCCTATCCCTCCCTCTCCTTATGTCACAACACCCCATCCCTCCCTCTCCTTACATCACAACACCCCATCCCTCCCTCTCCTTATGTCACAACACCCCATCCCCCCCTCTCCTTACATCACAACACCCCATCCCTCCCTCTCCTTATGTCAAAACACCCCATCCCTCCCTCTCCTTACATCACAACACCCCATCCCCCCCTCTCCTTATGTCACAACACCCCATCCCTCCCTCTCCTTACATCACAACACCCCATCCCCCCCCTCTCCTTATGTCACAACACCCCATCCCTCCCTCTCCTTACATCACAACACCCCATCCCTCCCTCTCCTTATGTCACAACACCCCATCCCCCCCTCTCCTTACGTCACAACACCCCATCCCTCCCTCTCCTTACGACACAACACCCCATCCCTCCCTCTCCTTACATCACAACACCCCATCCCCCCCTCTCCTTATGTCACAACACCCCATCCCTCCCTCTCCTTACATCACAACACCCCATCCCTCCCTCTCCTTATGTCACAACACCCCATCCCTCCCTCTCCTTATGTCACAACACCCCATCCCCCCCTCTCCTTATGTCACAACACCCCATCCCTCCCTCTCCTTATGTCACAACACCCCATCCCCCCCTCTCCTTACGTCACAACACCCCATCCCTCCCTCTCCTTACATCACAACACCCCATCCCCCCTCTCCTTACATCACAACACCCCATCCCTCCCTCTCCTTACATCACAACACCCCATCCCTCCCTCTCCTTATGTCACAACACCCCCATCTCTCCCTCTCCTTACGTCACAACACCCCACCCCCCCTCTCCTTATGTCACAACACCCCATCCCCCCCTCTCCTTATGTCACAACACCCCATCCCTCCCTCTCCTTACGTCACAACACCCCATCCCTCCCTCTCCTTACGTCACAACACCCCATCCCCTCTCTCCTTACATCACAACACCCCATCCCTCCCTCTCCTTATGTCACAACACCCCATCCCTCCCTCTCCTTATGTCACAACACCCCATCCCCCCTCTCCTTACGTCACAACACCCCATCCCCCCCCCCTCTCCTTATGTCACAACACCCCATCCCCCCCTCTCCTTACGTCACAACACCCCATCCCTCCCTCTCCTTACGTCACAACACCCCATCCCTCCCTCTCCTTATGTCACAACACCCCATCCCCCCCTCTCCTTATGTCACAACACCCCATCCCCCCTCTCCTTACATCACAACACCCCATCCCTCCCTCTCCTTACGTCACAACACCCCATCCCTCCCTCTCCTTGTCACAACACCCCATCCGTCCCTCTCCTTACGTCACAACACCCCATCCCTCCCTCTCCTTACATCACAACACCCCATCCCCCCCTCTCCTTATGTCACAACACCCCATCCCCCCCTCTCCTTACGTCACAACACCCCATCCCCCCCTCTCCTTACATCACAACACCTCACCACTGTCTAACCGTCAGAACATCATTGGCTCCTATCTGTCAGCCTCTAACAGATAGGAGTCAATGATGTTCTATGTTTTAACCATTATTATAAACTATAACATGGAAGAAAGGCTTACATTCAGAGATAGAGGTGGATTGTTTACTTAGCATGCTTAGTCTGGCTAGTATTATGAAGTTCCTTAAGGCCATTCCAGGAGTTTTACTATAATGTAAACACAGTACAGTACACTACACTACAGTATGCTGTTTTGTATGATTTTAGATTCCTAAAAATTCCCACAGACGGACAGCACAACCTGTGAATTCCAGAACTTTTCCAGTTTCCATACATAGCTCAATTTAACCTTACCTAACCTAACTAAATATAAAGTAACATAATGTAATCTGCTTTATCTAAACTTCATTTATCCTCAGCAAAGTAACGTCAACAATTATATTTCAACAACCGTTTAACTTAGGTTACAAATGATTCTGGGAATGTGCAGGTTCTGAAATTTCAAAAAGCAATACAGTACAGTACATTATACTGTATAGCAATAATGTACAGTGCACAAGTCTAGCTATGTTATATTGGGTTATATCGTTTAGTTTGGTTATTTTATGCATGATAAATTATATAATTTCCATGTCACCAAATGTCCACAACAGTGCACATGTGTTTCTGAGCAACAGACAAGAAAGTTACTTTCATTGGTACCAGATATCAAAGTAAGTTCTTTCTACTTAATATGCCAAACCTGCTGGTTAAGAAGTTAGGTAGGTTTGGTGGTAAAATTATTGTTTCAGTCATGCACCTATTTTAAAGTACGTCAGAATCATCCAAAACACATCAAAAACCATCAGAAAAACATAAATTCAACCAAACCTAAACTTAAAATCCTAACAACAGGTGCATAACCGAAACAATAATACAGGTTGTACCTCTCTAGTCCGGCAACCTCGGGACCTGACCGGTGCCGGACCATGGAAATTCACCCTTTTCCTGGATAGATAGTGACTTGTGCTTATGCTTGGAAGCACTAGCACCACTTTCTCTGCATCATGGTCTCTTTGAAGACATATTGAAGGGTTATATGTCGTATAGTAGCTTCTCGAATTTCGCGAGTTTTTAACTCTTAACGTATTTTATTGGAACACAAAAAATAAATAAAAAAAAAATTTGACGGCGGAAACTTGAATTTTGACGGGTTTGAACGGCCCGCCAACGTGCAGACGACGTGCATAATCGTGTAAACAGCGTCATTTCTCTTAGGTACAAAAGATTCATTATTGTTTATTACTGAATGTCTTTTTTTATTGAATTAATGTTTATGTGTGCAAAATGAGCAATACAATTCATTAATAATACGTAGAATATTAAAACACACGAGGAAATGACACAGCATTGTTTTCGTTGATTACAAAGCCAGTGACTGACTGGTTCTACATATAAAACTGAAGAAAATAAGACCTTGGTTGTAGCTGTAGTAAAATTAATATGGTTGTTTTAAGTAATGTTATTTAATGTTAATAAATGGAACAATAGAAGTAGCTGACGATAATGGTAAAGAAAAAAGAGAGATCGCATATGTAAGTGCACATGCGCACACGTGAAAACATATCGTCATTACTTTACATAAGAATATGAAAGCAACACTTATTTACTGTTCATATATATTTTAATTAATGTTTCTGAATTTGTTTTTATTGAATTAATGTGTGCGTGTGCAAAATTAACAATACAATTTATTAATAATACGTCGAATATTAGAGGAGACGAGACGGCTTCCGGCTTTGTTTATGTTAAAGCTTACGAAACCAGTGACTGATTGGTTCTACATATAAAACTAAAGAAAATAAGACCCTGATTATAGCTGTAGTAAAATTAATGTAAAAAAATTAATATGTTGTTTGAAGTACCTGTAATGTTATTTAATGTTAATACTGTAAATGGAACAATATAAGTAGCTAACCATTAATGGTAAAAAAAAGTGAGACTGCGCATATGTAAGTGTGCACATGTGAAAACATATCGTCATTACTCTACATAAGAATAGGAAAGCAACACTTATTTACTGCTCATATATATTGAAGGGTTAAATGTTGTACTCTGTATAGACAAGCAGAGAGAGAGAGAGAGAGAGAGAGAGAGAGAGAGAGAGAGAGAGAGAGAGAGAGAGAGAGAGAGAGCAGCCGAACTGCCGGATGTAAACAAACCTTAATTTCTCGCGGCTTTGTTTTTTGTTTTTGTTTTTTAAGGGGATCAGCCCACCCGGGCAGAGGTCACTGACCCACATTGGGGCCTGAGGGGCAAAAATTTAATACTCCTGTAATAATAATTCACATAAAAAAAAAAAAAAAAAAAAGAAAAAGAAAAAAAGCTGCCTATCTACCTATTGGACAAACTACAATCGTTCCGGACCACAGAATGCCGGACTAGAGAGGTACAACCTGTATTACCGGTTTCGATTAGTAGGTCAGGTTCTGTGCATTGTCATTTCCATTTTTGCGTAAAAATTATCACTTCAGTCATCCAACGATTTTTAAGATTTTAAGCTTTGGAATCAATAGTTTAGACAATTCTAAGACACCTTTTTTCTAAAGCATTTCTTCTGCTAATGATTACTTTCAGATAAAATCGCATTTTTTTTTTTTTTTAATCTTCATATTTTCTCTAGGTTGGTGGAAGTTGAAATTATGTTTTTCTGATGTTTTTTATATGTTTTTAATGAACCTGACCTTCATTTTCTACCGTTAATCACTATTTTTTCTGATCCCCCCCCCCCCCCCCCGAGTGGGAACCATGGGTTTTTGGTGGGAGAAAATCACAACCCCACCTAACCTAACCCCACCTAACCTAACCCAACCTAATTTAACCTAACCCTAAACCTAACCTATCCACCTGTGTGCTTACCTTAATTAGACTCAGAAGACTCGGAGTTCGGGTCATCGGGGTCCTCCTCCTAATCCACAGGTCGCACTGGCTCAAGCAGGTAGCGGCGAGGAGGAGCTATACCAAGCTGTGATTGGTTGATCCAAAATCATACCCACCAATTAACAACCAAAGGGCAACTGCACATGTGTCAGACTCTAGCGCATGCGGAATACAGCCTACCAACTAATAAACAGCAGCTCTCTCAGACGGTGGTAGCATCAACAAGTTCTTAGAAAAAATGTAACGATTTTCAAACAATTTATTGCACTTTTTTCTGAAAGTAATCACGATCATAAGAAATGCTGTAGAAGAAAAGTGTCTAAGAATTGTCTAAGCTACCGTTACTGATTCCAAAACTTAAAATCCCAAAAATCGCTGGAAGACCGAAACAATAATTATCCCCATTTTCGGGTTTAGTGTCATACTATTAGTAACTCCAGATATTTTGGTTCGATTCCAATTGTTTTTTTCAACTCCTAACCACGTTCTCCAACTTTACTTAAATATTAATAAAATAAAATGGTAAAGGTGTAGAAAACGAATATTCCATGGTTGTCTTCCACCAAACCATAACCTCTTGACAAAGTTATCAAGAACAACGGAGGGACACTTCACAGGTCACCGGACTCCTTCCCTCAGCACAGCCACCTCCAGTAAGTGGCCATTAGAAATAGAAAAATAAGGTCAAGTATAACGTTCTCGTGACTTCTACCACCATCTTAACGTCACTGTAATCTTATTGCACAAGTACCACTTTAAAACTTACCCTGATTATCCCTTGAAATTTGCCAATCACTTTAATTCTTAGCCACCAGAATGACTAATACACTGGTAAGTGGTGAACCCTACAGTGTATTAACAGTCGGTCCTCAGTCCTTGTCAACATTTAGACGTAAACAAACACATGTTAAAAATCAGGCTTATATAATGTAAATATAATCGAACAAAATGTTAGTAATGTAAGTAACTACTGTATAACAATTATCATTAGTTATCACTGTAAATATTAAAATTATATACAGTTTGCAAAGTTAGTACATGCATTGCATTTTTATTTTTTTATTGCAAGGTAATATAACATCGCCACTTTATAATCTGTATTTAAGAAACAAAATGTGGCCGAGTGTAGAGGATCCTTGTTCACCTACCGAGGAATTGGAGTGAGTGAGCCTTACAATACACACACATATATATATATATATATATATATATATATATATATATATATATATACTGTGTATATATATACATATACTGGACAACTTTGTAATTAAGAAGATTTGTGATCAGGTGAGAGGGCGGGTCACTGTCCCATCTGACCCAACCACCAACCGTTGTGTGCCATTTAAAGATTAGTAGGGTCATTACCTGACCATTGTGGACCTGGTCTCACCCTCCTCTGTATATATTCATCTTGTTCTGCATTACTCCATCTAGTCTGTACTCACCCCTGAAGATGTGAATTACACGAAAGCGCTTGGGAACTTCGTGTTTTCTTCTTTCCTGGTGGTTATCAGCATATACCTAGATCACGCGCACCTACAGTGATTTACTTGCATATATATATATATATATATATATATATATATATATACGTATACAGGTAGTCGTCGACTTACGACCTAGATTGGTTACGGCCGCCCGGTCGTAAGTTGATCTGGTCGTAAGTCGGCATATGTTATAATTACCTTACGTATATTATAATGTGTAATGATAATATAATCATCTTTAAGTCATATTTTATCAACATTTTCTTTGTTCATTACTGTTACGGTCGTCAGGTTTAAGTAAATCACTGCATACTACAGTACAATTGGTTTATTATTTACACAACATACAAAAAAAAAAAATACAGGTGCAAAACATATAAAACATTTTAGTTGCAAAACATACAAACACACAAAAAACATCTTATTGGCCGCTGGTGCTTGGCTGTGGATCGTCGATGTCGTCAGCTGGGGCAGCCTTTGGGGTAGCCGGAGGAGTTGTTTTTTTCATGAACATGGTGAGCTTTGTCTGAATTGTTCGTTTCTTCTTCTCCTCGTAAATTTCTTGATACGGACGAAACGAATTGCGTGCCATCCGCTCAATCCTTGCAAATCGTTCGATGTTTGGGTCCATTCCTTCAAAATGGGCAAGAAGTTTATTCAGTAGAGATAAACCTTCTGATAATCCCTTAGTGGCAGGTTGAGGAGTAGATGAAGACAGTTTCCTCTTGGTAGACATCTTGGGGGGGTGGTGGTTCAAGAAAAATTTCCAAGACAAAAGAAAGGTTCAAGGCAAACAGACACGGAGGGAAGTGTGCTGTACCAGCGAGCGTGTTTGTAATTGAGCGCGGGGATGCGCGCGGCTCCAGCTCCCGGCAGCGCCAGGAGGCTGGGGCCAAAACTGTCGTACAGCCGGTCGTAAAGTCGAACAGACGTAAGTCGCATAGGTCGTAAGTCGACGACTACCTGTATATATCTATATATACACAGTATATATATATATATATATATATATATATATATATATATATATATATATATATATATATATATATACAGTTCGTCCCCGAGTTACGTACATCCGACTTACGTACAAACGGCCGATACGTACATCGTTTCTGAAGTCTTTAATTGCAAAAATATTGTCTTAAAAGGGCGAGCAATTTTTAAATTTGGCGGGCGAGCGTATAGTTTGCGTGCCAGCCCCACCGCGCCGCCACTATCACTGACCATGCAGACGACACGCTAGACGCACCAAAGCAACACGTGTGGTCATTGTGCGAACACGTGTGGTCATTGTGCATACTTCTCCTGTGAATTTCTGCCCTATTTTGTACACTTTACTCTGTGTGCAAGGACTGGTGTAAAGCGTAAGAGTGGTGAAGCCAGTGGGAGTGCTACGAAACGTCAAGCAATCTCACTAGAGGTAAAAATGGACACAATAAAACTGCTTGACAGTGGTGAAAAGTTGACCAATGTTATAGGGTTGGGGGATTTTCGAGTTACGTACATTTCGAGTTACGTACAACCTTTTGGTCCCCATTATGTACGTAACTTGGGGACTTACTGTGTATATATATATATATATATATACAGTGACCCCTCGGTTAACGAACTCAATCCGTTCCAGAAGGTCGTTCGTTAACCGAAAAGTTCGTTAACCGAAACCATTGTTTCAATGGGTTTTTGGGTAATTGGTTCCAGCTCACCGAAAATTTCCTAAATTCAACAAAAATGGTAGAAAAGTTCACTTACTTTGAGGTGTATTTGTAGAAGGCTCCTGGATGATGATGATGATGATGGGATTTAGAATGGGGGTGGAGGAGAAGGAAGAAGAGAAGGCATTGGGGTGGAAGAGAAGTCACCCCATGGCGCCATTTCACCCATAAAATTTTAGCTCTCTTGGTGTAATTCAAGATTATTTTCTTTAAATCAACACTGCACTGCATTATATATTGTCAATATGTAAAATATATTTCAAAATGACCAATAATTTGCTTGGAAACACAGAAAAAAAGCATTTAGTTGAAGAGAGTCTCAAGCAAGATGTTACCTCCAGTGAAAACAGAGAGACTAACGCCTGTTTGCTGTGTTAAGAGGCTGGATGCCGCGCATTAAACTAGTCACTTTACCTTCAATTATGTTCAATAATTGTTAAAATGACTAAAAAATTTAATATTAAACTTTTAAAATTATTGAATAGTATAAACTTCTTGATATTTACTAAAATAGTAAGGAATTTAAGCCCTAGAACCGATTAATGTATTGGCGGACTGATACTAAAGCTGGTTGCCTGGTCAGTGCAAGCGAAAACATGTTGAGGTCGGTTCGTAAGAAATTCGTTAACCGAATTTTTGTTCGTTAACCGAATTGAAGATCCTTGTGGAAGGCAGTTCGTTAACCGAAATTTCATTAACCGAGGCGTTCGTTAAACGAGGGGTCACTGTATATATATATATATATACATACAGTAAACCCTTGCTTTACGCGGTCCCACTTTACGCATTTCCATGTTTACGCGGTACCCTGCCGAACACGGAATGCTCACTTTCCGTGGTGTGTGTACCCTTTTACGTGGAGAGCAGCGCGAGCAGGGTGCACACAAGGTCGCCCAGTCATCAAAACATTACTATTTTGAAGCCCAGTACTGTTCTTACCGTAATTCCACAGCTTGGGCTGTGGTCTACCACCATGTGAAAAGTATTTCCTTACATTTGTTCTGCATGATTGCTTGGCGAGCTTGTAATTATTGTTATTGTCCTCTCACGAAGAAATGGCTAAGGTTCACATTTTCCGTCCCTTTCATTATTTTGAATGTTTCAATGAGATCTGCCCTATTGTGCCTTGTCTAAAGGCCCTAAGTGTATGTACTTAGATATTTGTGATGGCATACTTCTGGAATCATCTTAGTCACTCTGTGTTCCACTTTTTCTGGGGATTTTAGATCTTTCTGGAGGTAGGGTTTCCATGCCAGTAATCTAAACTGGGGCATACTGTACTTAAGATTTGTACAGTTCAAAGAGCATTTTCCTATCTTTGTATTCAAAGGTACACTTTATAATTCCCAAATTTTCATTTGCTTTTCTCTCTGCTGCGCCAGCCACTTAATGCATCACCTTTAGTGAATTATCTGTCTGAAGGAGAATGGTGACACATTGAAAGCTTATTTATACTTACCTCAATAACACAGCAAGTGTTAGAAAATAAATAAGTACTGTAGGTATATTTTAAGTAAAAAAAAAAAATGCATTACAGGTAGCATATTTTCATTATAACTATTGAATTGTTTTTCATAATACCTTCATAAATTGGGGCCAGCCTGTACGACAAATCACTGGAAAACTACAATAAATAGCTGGAGAGTTCTGTTAAAGCATGGAGCTAGATTCAATAGTTACCGTACCTTTAGCTTGAAATGATTTAGTCACTACTTGTTGTAGCCAGTTTAAGTGCTTGGTACATGTGTAATGTTCATATTCTTTAAATGTACTGTACAGGTAATGGGTAACTACACGTGTATGTTTTCCACCAATAAAGCATTAAATATACTGTACAGTACAATAATTTAAAAAATATCATAAAAATTGATATCTTATTTTGTGGTTAAATCAAAATATTAGTTGGTATAAATAGAGTAGTATACCTGTATAAAAGTATTACCAAAGTTTAATTACAGTTTACAGTGATAAGCATTTATTTGAAGATTTGTAATCATTCTGTTATCAGTTCTGCCATCCAAGAATGCATTACACAACTATTTTATATTAATCAAAATGTTAAAGAAATAACATGTTGTCAGTTGAGAATACAGTAATAGTTAATGTGTTTTGCCTGGTTACAACTCTATTATTTTCACTTCGCTCAGCATGGCTGCCTCTAGTGGGTGGCCATTGCATAAAGAAGCGTAAATTTCCTATCCTTTCCTTCTTTTCTTGAGGCTTAATTACCTTAATTAACCCAATGCAAGAATAACAGGATATATATAAATATATATTAAAATTAATACACATTAGTACAGATGGTTATTTATTAGCCAAATTATAATACCAAAGTTCAAAAGTGATGCCCTTTATATTTTTACTTTACCACATACAATAAAATTATGTATTTAGTGCAGCTCACAACATAAATAAGGCCTGATGGTCAATGTTGGAAAATTACTGCATGAAGAACAGCCATTTGTTTTTCTTTAAAGCTCACATGAACCTACTCCTACTTATTCAGTAATTCCCAGGGTTGTTTGCTCATGCTTGGTTTTACTTGGTTAGATTAGGTTATAATAGGTTTAGTTTAGTTTGACTGGTTCATGACATCTTGAAAATATAGTTTGAGTCCTGTTCATGATACCTTAAGACTATTCTGCATGACTACAACATTGGTGAAAAAAAAAAATAAATAAATATTAATTGGAGACTTGCTAAGAACTATATGGAACTTCCATATCAAAAGGATATTAAAAATATTCAATACAATTAAAGTAAGATTTCTCAATAATCTTTTTTCCAAAATCTAAAATTAGACAGCAATCTTATTATCAGTACATCAGTTAACTTTATGGATACTGACCCCAGCAGACTGACAAGTACGCAGTGTCACATTTCATGATAAATGTTTTTGTTTGTTTGTTTTTCCCTTTTTTTACATATCAGATGAATTATGAATAATACCAATAATTCAGACAAGATTCTAAAAGTTCAAATAATTATTGTTTTTCCAATTATGCACAAAATTAAATACTTGTGAACATTAAAAACATCCTAGCATATAACTGGTGCTTATAACAATAGTGAAGTATAGATCAACCTATCATTGACACATCAATAAAAGCTGTTGAAGATAATCTATACATAAAAATATCTTCATAGTTTATAAAACAAAAAACAATTGGCACTATCATTGACGCATTGAGACAAAATGGCATATCACATTAACAAATTAAAACACAAATTATCTTAAAACAAAATGAGAATAGGGCATCACTATAAATAATGTTTTCCCAGTGTTTATTTAAATTCAACATCAAAAGCTGATACAACAAAGCTTAATATACCACACCTGTGAGAATAATAATTAAACAATTACAATCTGTATCATGATAATCAAACTCACAACCTTATTCTGCCCATAATCACTTTTAAGTAGAATTAGAAACCACCAATAATTTCTATGGGGAGTTAAAAGACTCATGAGGAGACTTTGAAAATAATTATTAATTTTATCTATAGCAGAATTATCGATTACTTTTAAGTATACATAGATTATGAATTATTTTTCAATACACCCTCAACATTTTTAAGATCATTAATTACCTTTAATGAGAATCACGAACCAATAATTTGAAAGAGAATCACCAATCGCCCATCTATAATAGAATAATGTGAGTATTTCTGATATAGCAGCTGCCATATTTTGTTCACCTTGCTCAAATACAGTAGAGTACTGTACGCACTAAAACTTGGAATTTGCAAACATTATCATCCAAACCTGGAATATTACTTCATTAAGCTTGCTATGGCTATGAGATTACATGATATTCAATGTTGGAAAACTTCTACAGTATTGCTAAACCATTTAATTTTTAGATGACATGAACCAAATCTAGATTTGGTGGATTACTGTTGTCTGCTTAAAAAAAATATTTTAACAGTCACTTGTAGTAGTCATCCAACATTGAACAATTTGTATTACATCTAAGACTTTGATGAGTAAATAAGACATCCCTTATGCCATCTCCAATGATTTATAGGACACCAACCTTCAGGTGAAGAGAACCACTTTAGCCTTACAGTATTGACATAGTTAGGATCATCTCAACACACACAACAGCAGAATTACAACTCAACAGCCAAGGGACCGAGCCTACACCTTCAATGGCTGGGAATCTAGAATGTTACCAACTGAATCATGAGTCACTGTGTGGTGTGGTATGGTATGTTGGCATCCAAAGCTACTATGACTAATTAATACAATATTGCCACTAAATACAACAAATTCTTGTAAATATAAAATTTACATCCAAAGAATAGATTCAAACAATGACAGGCTTATCTTACAAGAATACCTGTAGCTACTATAGTAACAGGGTTCCCAAACTGTAAGCTCTTTCAATTTCAAAATATTTTCCAGGTGTTTTCAAAGTGAATGAACATTTTTCATGGTCTTCAAACAACAGTTATAAATTTCAATTTTTTTCTGGATCAGACATAAAAAACTGAAATTCCTATTTTTTCCAGTTCTTCCAGTAGTAAGGGAACCCTAAAGTAATTAATATTTTACTAAATTACGTAACCAGCAGAAGCAAGCTTTTATCTTCCCTAGTACGATACAGCACAAGCAATATGGATATGTAAAAAGTGAGCCTAAAGTTAAAACGGCACATTTCAATATTCCAATTCCAGTAAAACCTCGATTAACCACCCACATATGGGGGGAAGGGGCTGACGGATAATCCAAAAGGTCGGTTAACAGTAAATAAAGTCTACGGAAATAAAACATACATTTTCAAAGTACCTTTCCCTAACCTACCTCATTTAAGTCCCTCTATTCATTTTTGTTCATTTGCCATTCATATTTCAATAGAATTTGCTTTAAAACATTAACCACTTTTGTAAATAAATATGAACCAGCACAGAAACCGTGAATAAAAAAGAACATATGGCATCACGAAAATTGTGACCAAGTCCCAGGTTGTTGATCTGACTCTCTGCCTCATTTACACACAATTGCAGGGTCTCAATTATTCTCTTACTATTGACAACACAACATACATACAGGTATATTATTTCTCACTCTTGATTTTTTTTTTTTGCATTTCTTTATGGTTCTTTATTATTATTATTATTATTATTATTATTATTATTATTATCATCATCATTATTATTACATTATCGCCCCCAGGCCCCGATGTGGGTCAGTGACCTGGGCCCGGGTGGGTTAATCCCCGTGTTTTTTTTTGTTTTTTTTTTAGAGGTCCAGGATCGGCGGTTAATCAGAAAGTCGGTTAATCGAGGCTTTACTGTAGTTTCCTAAAACTTCTACTCCATTACTGGATCATTTGGTAATACGATGAACATCCAAACCTTCAAAGATAATGACACATCAAGACACTTTTATGAATGATAAAAGCAATCTTGAAACTAGATATTTACTTGAGAGCTGTGATGAAGATAACTTATGATATGTTACTGTGGGGAGTATTTCTATTACCTGAACAGTGTCACAATGACCAATGTCAGAGAAGTACCAAAAACATGACTGCTAAACCATTTACCTTTTTTGTTTGTTTTTTTTAAGCAGCTGACTTGCACCTAACCTAATCTACCACAACAGCCCGAGGGAAGTTTTTGGGTGTGTTAAGTCTGGTTGGTTTCATCTGAAAATAGATGGTTTAACAGTCTGGTTCTGAGTAATTCTTTCACACTAACTACTTTGTATGGCAGACAGGGGAATACTGACTCAATTATATCCATAATTAAAGTTATTAAGAACAAGTGAAATACTAGCAAACACGAGTGATCAATAATGCATCTGCTTAAACCCCTGTGACACATATAGTATTAGGTGTTCCAGTGCCAGTCTGCTGTTGCATGGATAACACAACAAGTTGGCTGGCTTAAGGTACAATAGCACTTGTAGCCATCTGGTTGACGCCGCAAGTACCATCTCCACGATACACACGGTAGTAGCCCTGAAATATAACACTGTTTTAGTCAACTTGCAGAGCTGCTTTACTTTTCTTTCAAACAATTTCCCACTACAATAAGAGGCTGGCCTGAATAAAGAATGACACAACCTCTTTCACGTTTGCTGTCACTCATTCTTCCTAGCTACATTACCACCAAATGAGGAAGATATCTCGAGAAATTTGGTAATTACTTCTGGTCTATACCATTTATTTAAAAAAATACATGCACATCTACAACAACCTTTAACAGAGTATTCTTTATTGTTAAAAGATCCTCAACTAACAATGTGTAGTCTGAGTTTTTCTCGTTAAATAATGAAGTGAAACAAGCAGTAAAATTAAGTCCCATGTAACTGGCCAAATGGGCCCAGGTCCCAATAGGCCCTTAACTCCTGTCCTGATGGGCTGAAGTCCAAATGAACCCCAACTTTAATGAGTTGCAATCCTAATAATTAGGATACATTACATAAAGGTCTATTAGGTCCAAGGCCCATTTAATTTGTAAGTCTGTTCTTTTTTTTTTCTATTTTAATCTACTAATTGAAAAAACATGGATATGTGGGGTTGGGATCTATAATGGTGGCACATGTGCTGATGTATTTGGGTATGCAAAGACTCACTGTTACTCACTACCATAAGAGTGATAATGCTCATCATGTAATAAATCTGAGGTGCAATACAATCCCAACAGTTAAACCTATCTAGCCACGGTATGATATTTTAATGCTCCAAAGTAAAAACAAAATATAGGCGACATTTAGTGGACTACTTAAAACTCAACCCAATAAAACCAGCACCATTAATGGGATGCCAGATATGTTGATCTCCTAACCATGACCAAAACCTAAACATGAAACTTAACTGAAATGCCTTTGAAAGAACTTTAGTTATTACACAAAATCAAGACAGTATGCAGAAAGACAACAAATATTCCCTGTGCCTTTTTGATCAGTAGGGAAACAAAGTTAATCAACCTTAATTTGTACATTAATTCTAAAACTGATGAATGAACATGCAAAATTGTGCATCTCTAACATCTACCATCATAAAGGCAAGATAAAAACAGCCACCAAAATGTACACACTTAACAGACAATATATGATCAATGTCTTCACTGTGAGTAAGATGGATGACACAGATATGAACCATTATACTGTATCTGTCAGAGATTGATTAGGAAAACTCATTGAAATGTATGTTAAAAGAATTAGTTATCCCCTCCTTACTGTGAACCAGCCAGGTGACAACAACGGTACAGCATGCATCACAAAAGGGGTTAACTCAGGGTCTGGAAAGTTGTAGCAGGTTGATGTGGGGTCGAGTTACAGTAGTGTAGTGCAATGAAGGAAAATCAAGAGGACATCCATCATCATCCCCCACCAATCCACCATGGATTTAACAGTGAAACTATAGGACCTGTACTGTACCCATTTAAGCAAAAGGCAATTCTTTGTTACTGGGACAATAATAAAGAATTACTGTAATACAAACAGAAGTGTTGCAAATGAAGGCTCAATACAGAAAGATGGTGGGGTATGAACATCTAATAAATTAAATCAATTATATATATATATATATATATATATATATATATATGCTGATAACCACCAGGAAAGAAGAAAACACAAAGTTCCCAAGCGCTTTCGTGTAATTCACATCTTCAGGGGTGAGTATAAAAACACACACACACACAGTATTACCCCGCCTAACGCGGCTTCACTTAACGCGTTTTTTCATATACGCGGTGCCTCGCCAGAGCTGAACTTTCACTTAACACGGATTTTTTCCACACATACGCGGTGATTGTCCGGCTCCAGACGCTATTTTTAGATTTGCCCCACCCGCCACCCTGCCTGTTTTAGCTCATAAAATTTATACAAATTACCCTGCCAGAATATAATTTACATTGCTGGAATTCTTATAATTTGGTGATCATTTTGAATATAAACATCATATATTTTGCATTAGACATACAAATTTTAGATAAAATGTTTTCTGAGTAAATATGTTATCTTTTGTGCAAAATATATGACATTTATATTCAAAATATTCCTGGTCTTACAAGGAATCCAGCAATGTCAATTATATTATCCTAACTTTAGTTTGAGGTATTATTTATTACAAAAAAGTTAAATACAGTATTCTGGTTTTCCCACACATCTCCTTGGGACGGTTGGTGGGGGGAAGGGAGGGACCGACCAACCATCTGTTACCCTGTGAAGAATATTTTTTTTTTTTTATTAACTGAAGATATTTGTTTTAGCTCATAAAATTCATACAAATTACCCGGTCAGAATATAATTTACATTGCTGGAATTCTTATAATTTGGTGATCATTTTGAATATAAACATCATAAATTTTGCATTAGACATACAAATTTTAGATAAAATGTTTTCTGAGTAAATATGTTATCTTTTGTGCAAAATATATGACATTTATATTCAAAATATTCCTGGTCTTACAAGGAATCCAGCAATGTCAATTATATTATCCTAACTTTAGTTTGAGGTATTATTTATTAAAATTTAGTAGTTTTCCCCCAAAAATTTCTCAGAGAGGGAAGAGCCGGCAGTGTAGTGTGAAAGGAGGGGGAGGGAGTTGAGTCCATTATTTGAATGGACATTAACTTGGAGACTGTATTTCTCTATTTCTCTTAAGTATTAATTGTGTGCATGTACCATCATAAAATTAAGATGTTATTTTTACTACAACATAGTTATGTGTCTTCAAAAAGTGGAGTTTGGGGGTCGGGCCGGTTTCTATTGGAATTAATCCCATATGTTCTGTTGTTCACTTAACGCGGGACCCTCTGGGTTCTATTGACCGCGTTAAGTGGGGTACAACTGTATATATATATATATATATATATATATATATATATATATATATATATATATATATATATATATATATATATATATATATATATATATATATATATATATATGGATGAATAGGAATAAACTAGCAGGAGCAGTGAAGACAGAGAACATGAAAAGAAGTTGAAGTGGTGAGAGAAATTATGTTACTGTAATGCAAAACAGATAGATTTTGTTATACTATGCCACACTACTTCAGGTTAAATTAAGTTAGACTGAAATGTTTAGTGAACAGTGGAGAATATAAACTAGCATCCCAATGTATAAATCATTTGGACCACATGTATCAGATTCAGGGTTCCCATACTTTGGGTAATTTTATATATTAAGGTTTTTCAGACACTGGGGCATACTTCAAGATATCTACATTACAGCTACCAAACAGTTTTCACCAAATTTAAATATAAAGTCCGAACTTTACAATCCTCCTCAAGCTGATGTTAGTAAACTTCTAATAATCTCAGTGTCATCTATAATTTCTTCAATTCTTACACATTTCTGGAATAATTCCCAATCAGAAACAGCAAGTCAAACCTCCTGGGTGTTTCCGATTTTCCTGGTAGTGTGGGAACCCATTAAACTAAGTCTAAGCCACTAAACTAAAACTATGAGGCTAAACCACACATCACAACACACAATAACATATAACACAAATAATGGCAGCCAACACTAAATACAGAATACCAGCTACAAAGATCTGTTACCTATTAACAAAAATATTTTATTTTCATTTTAACATTTGACCTTGCAGAACAAGTGGATATTTCTCAAGTGGATATTTCTCAATTAAATTTTGTTATACTGTACAATCTACTGTATTGTATACCTGATATGTATAATTACATCTCATTAAAGTTTATTCATTGAGATACAATAGTACTATACAGTCAACCCTCACTTTACGTGGTCCCACATTCCGCGTTTCCACGTTTACGCGGTGCCCTGCCAGAACCCAGGATGCTCACATTCCGCGGTGGGTGTACCCCTTTACACGGTGAAGTATAATTTTTTTATTTAGCTCATAAAATTCATACAAATTATCCGGCCAGAATATAATTTACATTGCTGGAATTCTTACAATTTGATGATCATTTTGAATATAAACATCATAGATTTTGCATTAGACATACAAATTTTAGATAAAATGTTTAATCTGAGTAAATATGTTATCTTTTGTGAAAAATATATGACATTTATATTCAAAATATTCCTGGTCTTACAAGGAATCCAGCAATGTCAATTATATTATCCTAACTTTAGTCTGATTTATTATTTATTACTAAAAAGGTAAACAGTCTGGTATTCCCACACATTTATCTAGTAGGGACGTTGGTGGGGGGGAGGGAGGGACCGGCGACCGACCATCTGTTACCGTGTGAAGAATATTTTTTTTTTATTAACTGAAGATTTTTATTTTAGCTCATAAAATTCATACAAATTACCCGGCCAGAATATAATTTACATTGCTGGAATTCTTACAATTTGATGATCATTTTGAATATAAACATCATATATTTTGCATTAGACATACAAATTTTAGATAAAATGTTTAATCTGAGTAAATATGTTATCTTTTGTGAAAAATATATGACATTTATATTCAAAATATTCCTGGTCTTACAAGGAATCCAGCAATGTCAATTATATTATCCTAACTTTAGTTTGAGGTATTATTTATTACTATACCTGGTTTTCCCCCCAAAATTTCTCAGAGGGAAGAGCCAGCAGTGTAGTGTGAGAAGAGGGGGGAGGGAGTCGTGTCCATTATTTGAATGGACATTAACTTGGCGACTGTATTTCTCTATTTCTCTTAAGTATTAATTGTGTGCATGTACCATCATAAAATTAAGATGTTATTTTTACTAGAACATAGGTATTGTGTTGGAAAAAGTGGAGTTTGGGGGTCAGCTGGTCTCTATTTCATTTAATCCCATATGTTATGTTATTCACTTTACACGTTTCTCACTTTCCGCGGTACCCTGTGGGTTACATTAACTGCGTAAAGTGAGGGTTGACTGTACGTGGGTCCCAAAGATTTTCATAATATTTTCATATCAGTGAGTATCCCCTTTCTGGGTTCAAACTCCAGTCAGCTGATTATTTGGAGATTAATTAAAATGCAGTAAGTTACTAATCTATCAGTCAGCCATAACACATCACATGTAAGGCAGTATCACAGTAGACCATTAAAAAATGAACATGAGAATTGAATCCAAATCTGGACATCCTTAGCAGATAATCTAATGCACAACTGGCTCTTTGTACAGTAATTATTTCAACACAATTGTAAAACAGTGAAAAGTGCATATAAATGTGTCATTAATATTTACAGTCAATAAACAATAACATCCAGGTCCCCCGGGAGATGGAAAAATTCATAGATAAAGTAAAGTTACCGCAGTAATCCTCTTAAATAAAGACAAAATATGATTATTAAATTTGTCTGACAGGCCCACATGAGGTAGCACTGGACAACAGATAAGCACCTTTATCTATACTGTATTTGTTTCGGAGATACAGGATCACCTTCATAACTCATACATTATTTCCAGGTTTCCTTTTGCTCTGCAGTGAAAAGTGAGAGTAGGTTACATATGATTGAAACCTGTTAGGGGCAGTACAGTACACTACAACATATGCTAAGCCTCAGTACACAAATAGGCAGTGTGACCTGTACTGCACTCAACCACTCTGACTTCTAAAAGTGTAATGTTTGGTATCCATTCACAGCTGGATGGACTGGGGGTTCTCTGGGTGTGTGTCAATAATCCGCAGGACAGAAGGTGAGACCTGTGTACACTCGTATATCACTCCACATTAGGAACAAAATAAATCAACCTCTTCCTGGTTATTATGAGGACCAAACTATCAATAAACTTGTTTTGATTTATGACAATATCACAATTTTGCTTTGCATAAGTTTTCATACCCATAAATGCTTATCTACCTTTAAAAGCATTTTTTTTATATACAGGTATACTCCTATCTAGGAAGTGACTACGTACATGTTTTTGATGTACCTCAACCTAACCCGCCATCTACCCTAAGAAATAACTTCTTTAATGCATGAATTTCACTCTTTTATCATCCTATTTCGTACTGAAGAGACCACTGTACTGAACAACGAGATTTTGTTCGTATATTAAACATTTTCCCAAACAATATTAATACCAGTCTGCACATCTATTGGCCAATGTAATACCACCTTCAATTAGATAATTTTTGGTTAAATGGGCCCACCTTAAAAGACTCTGACCTAATCTAACCATTAGGCTTAGGACCTTTTAAAACTGGAACCCATTAGACCGGTCACCATTAGTTCAACCGTTAAGAGCCTCCATTACTACTTGCCTGTTCACCCCAATCCTCTCCCCAAGAGTTCTTAACAATCCAGAATGGCAGAATCTTCTTGAACACAGGATAAGCTGCAAGGAAACCCATACAGTTAGCTAGCAACTACAACTATTAATCTGTCAAGATGAGATCCACCAACTGGAATTGGTATTCTGGGCACAAAATGTCCAAGATTCATAATTATTCATTTTCCTCTAACTGGGGAACAGAGAATGCATCTATCTTTGTAGCAAAGCTAATGTAAGCTGGTTAGATGCATTCCCACACAGTCAGTTTTAGAGGGAAATTAAATATACAAATCTTTGAGATTCCACACTGTGGGTAAAATGTACAACAGTATTCTATATGAATGACCCTTGTACACAAGGTGTCATCAGAACACAAGAGTACAACGGTTGTAGATTAAAGGGTCCCAAGTCTTAACATGACCCACCTTGATCTGACCAACATGAAATGGGCCAACTGGGATTGGGGTCCATCAGCAATGGGCCTCAACCTTACAGTAAGGTTAGGATGGGACTTTTAAGACTGGGGCCTATTTCACTAGGTACATTTGTGCTGTAGAAGAATAATCCTTGTTCCTTATGAACATAACTCCAGAAGCAGACCTCGATCCTGTCCAGACAGGAAATATTATGGTACAGTACATACCTGTTCACCCCAGTCAGCCCCCCATGAGTTCTTGATGATCCAGTATGGCTGCTTTCTGTGTAGGTATTTGGTTGCTGAAGAAATAAAGTCACCATTATATACCTCCACCAAAGTCTGGAATCAAGACACTGAATTCTTTCTATTACCTTTACTCCTGTCTCCTACTTTCGTGCAATGTTGATCAAGAAATACAAAATCCTCAAGGAATTGGGGAATGGTGGGGGATAGTGGAGTTAAACAAACGAAAAAATTGAAAAGAAAGGGCTGAATCAAGAAGTAAAAATACTTCACACACACTTGCATATTTCCCCAACTTGCACAAACAGTACACAAATTGTCTCCTTAACTTTCAAACTGATTCACAAAGCTTCATATCAATTCACTGTAACCATGCAAGATACAACCCCAATGAATACAATTCTTGATCACCATTCAAACTTTATCCACTGTGTCACCTCTAGACCTCATAAATTTACCAACATACAGTATATAGTCCATATATATCTTGCTCTTGTTCCTTCACCATACTGTCAGAGGAATCTCTCACCTGCCATGTATCCCATATATCAATATCTTAGGGAGCTCTCATCCAGTCAACTCTCTCAACACTTTTCAGTCCCATATATTCTTACATCTCCAATTCTTCCCCTACAAAATCCTATAATATTTCTCAAAATTACCAGTCTCCACTGCTCTAAATTTATAACATCAATTATTCATAAAAATTTTGACTTTCACATCTCTATTAAGAATTGGAAGATGTAATTCTTCAAACAACCTCTCTTCTGTCAGACCGTTACTGATGAATGCTCTCCTGGTTCCATCCACTGGTTAACTGAAGAATCATATTTCACTTTAGGGCTTCAGTATCAGCATTCACGTTCACGTCCTCTCTTCATTTAAAACCATTATTTTAACACAATAACCAAATAAATCATGAATGATGTTTATCTAGGGAGGGATAATATGTTGTGTCCTTAGATGGACTCTGATGCTTGCTTCTATAAAAATATAAATAATTCTAAGTGCTGCTAATATTTACTAAGCAATCATGTTTGCTCCTGTAAAAATCTTCAAAGTTAAAGAGAAAACTACCTATGGATAATAAAGTTGGAAAACACAGAGTAATGGCTTAAGTATATCTTCTCACATGGAGCCAGATGCTAAATTCCATAATGATCTGCAAAAAACATCTTAAATTATTAAAAGGAAATCTTATACTGACCAACAGGTTTTCCTATACTTTTCTAATGTTCAATATTCAATGAAGAGGAATAAAAGTAGTGGTTATGTCTACCTTGACTTCAATAAACAGAAGCCCAAAGTGTATTCATAAAAGTAAAGTTGAACAACTTACTGTGTACACCAAAGCCAACAATAAGCATGCCATGGTCCAGGTCCTTTGGGTTGCACAGGAACTTCAGAGGATGAGACACTCCACCAATATAGAACTGCAAATGATGAATAAATGTTAGGTGTTTGTGCAGTGCTTTCTGTTGAATGCCTTCTCCCACTAATGTACAATAGTTCAAGCTATTTTGCATGTAAAATTGCAAGTTCAAGATAAAGGGGAGACAAGCCAAAAAATTTTGTACAGTACAGTAATGACTGGAAACAAGTGCAGCTCAGTGAATGCAGCCAAAACACAATGTGGAGATGGTGTGTCAACCCTAAGCCTTAAATTTCATGTGTTTTCTTGGGACATCACCCCTCAACAATTTTCTGGCTAGCCCAGGAACTAATCCTGAAAAAGTTACAAGTCCACTGTAGATATTACTTATAATAATCCTGGGTATCAGGTAGAGTAAATGCACAGGCTTGAGTACAACTAAGACTATGACTAATCTAAGACTATGGGCAGTAAAACTAACCTGAAGAGGATTGGCATTAATACCAATGGAGATAGGTCCATTCTTGATTAGCCATTTGGCCAGAGCAACTTCATCCTGTGGCAGCTCCACCGATCCATTGACTGTTACCTTCACCTGCAATTAAACATTTCATCAAGCAATTAATGTTTTGAGGTTAGCATAAAGAGAAAAACAGATAGGTAGACAAACAGACAAGAGAGAAAGATATGAATGATTATGAGAAAGAAGTGTCCCTCTGAATAAAATAAAACAATTAATTAACCATTAAACGGAGTTTAGTCTGGTGCAGATCGGAGGTCAGATTTTTTATATCTGTGGAAGTGAAAATTTGACATCTGCAAATGTAGATGTTGTGTCATGACATAATATATAATACATTGATACAATAAGAAAAAATTTGTTTTGTTTCAAATATTTTACTGTACAATATACACAGAGCAAAGATCCCAAGTACTGGACTAATTAAGCCGCAGCAATGTCGTTACTCAAATGGAATCCATTATTCGGATGTCCATGTCAGCAGGAAGGCACAGCTGCTAAAAAGTAGCCAGGGAAGGTTCTAGATAGAAGCTCTCAGAGCCACAAAGACTTTTGAAGATTCTCCCATCCCGACGTACTGGCATGTGTATATTTGGCGTGGATAGCCTTGTGCAGAGTGAGATGAAGTGAATGATGTGCATGTGTACAGTACAGTTCAAGTTTTCATGATCTAATTTTTATGCAAAAAGTAAAGGACAGAACGATATACTCGTAGTATTTTTGAGGGGTTAAAATTCACGTGTCCGGTATTCGAGGTTTTTACCGTATACAGTGTTATGTATTACTGGGTATGATAAATGGTCCTCACCATAGTCTTATTGAAGTGACATTGTTCATCCTTAGCATCGTAAGGGTAGTCGCTCTCGGTCTCCAAGCCGCCCAAGTCTTTAATTGCTTCATAAGCATTCTCTGGCATTCCTCCGTTACAACCCTGATCTGTTTTATCACAGTCCACTAGTTCTGAAGTGAGATAAATTGACTATTATTATCACCTGGTGTTGCAAGATGACTGGTTCATATCAATCACACTCTAACCATTGAGATTGGGACCAGTCCAAATTAACTGTTTTAATGGGCTCAATCCAAAGGGTATGTCAGAATACAATCAATTTTGGCATGCAATGGCATCTCAACAAAATTATAAAAATATTAAAAATACCTCACAGAAATTATTTATAGAATGATTTTGAAAAATAAAGAAAAGATGAAATCTGTAATTGAGGAAGGAAACCTGACTCCTCGGCTCTAAAGAGCGACAAAGCTAAAAAGCTAACATCCTTTATACCATAATCCATAATTTATGGGATAGTTCCTCAAAAGCTCAGGACACTGACATAGCCAGCAACCACCTCAAGACACACAAAAGCAAATTAATGCCTCCCCCCTTCAACTTTATCTGGCCAAAGGGTTAAAACTGTCTTGGACTGTTAGTTTAATGTAACCAACCAATACTATGAAGATCCTAAAGAGCAATGCATGAGTCACCTGTCTGTCTTACCTTGTTCTGACAGAGAGAACAGATGCTGGTGCTTAAGTGCCCATTGTCCCTCAACGTTGCCTGTGACGGAGAATGCCCAGCAAGAACCACACATTCCCTGATAGACAAAATATTTTACACTACAGGACAGTACATATAGGCAATAAAAGACTTATACGTAATAAAACTCTTCTTTCTATCAGAGAGAATGTTCTCGTATGTGTTGCAACTCGTGTCAGTTGGTGCCTTTTCCAAACTTGTGACAGCATCCAAAAATATTTCATCTTTAGGGCTCTTGGCATTAATAAATAAATTTTGCATGAAAACTGTTGCTATTACTATTTATGAGTTATACTATAAACATGCTTAACAAGGTACTTAGATACAGAAAACACTGTTCTATCAGCATGAATACCAAATACTGTACAGTACTTGTATCCTAATTCTCTAGAGACAAACATTTTTACTTAACATCAACTTATCAATCAATAATAAACTTGGTACAATATATAAATTGTAGCATCAAGTACAAAATACGAGGTGTGACCAAAAAATTCAGTGAATGGTACCGTTACAAATGAATGCGTGAACATTAGTGAGGCTAGTGGGTGTGGTTTATGACATACCTTATACTGCGGCCTATAAGTCGACTTCTAAAGCTCCAATTTTTTTCTTCAAAACTATAGGTCGTCTTATATAACAGGTAAAAAATATCAACCTCGAAGTATGCTCCACCACTAGCCTCAGATTTTTACTTTACCTTAATGGTAGTTCCCAGTCACTTAATTTCCAGCACTCACAAATAAGTTTTACCTAACCAGCATTTTTCCAGAAGGGTAACTGTTACTGATCTCGGCCTCACGTTTACACTAGTCATACCGACACCTTTCAAAACTTAAAATATCTTTCGGTGTTAACTACTGTTTCTTACAAACAAAGTTTACTAGGGCAGTTACTTGTAATATTTGTTGTCAAATTGCTAAAAAATACAGTTCCGGTATATTCGTGTAATGCACCTGGATTTTGTAAACGTTTACACGAATGTGGTATAAAGATGTAAACAATGCGGGAACAGCTGGCTGACCTGTGGCAGCTCAGCCAGTGTTGCCATCGTCGCCAGTGATTCAGAGGCAAAGTCGGTAGACCCATAAGATGGATGAGCTTTTGTTGTCTGATAATGATGAAACAGAATTTGAAGGATTTTCAAACTTGGATGGTTTATATTTGCATTAAATATTAACTTAACTTTAAAGAAACTTTTTTTTTGTATTGTTCTATTTATAAATAAGATAATATTTTAATAATTTACCAGAACCTGAGACTGCAGACTTCGTTCACTTGTTGCCGCATACTGCCAACACAGTGTACTATACTATACTACCGTTAATAATATTAAGTACTGATAATTGAATGCTTTATTTTGTATTGTTTTAGGTGAAATAAGATAACCTTTTTTAATCATGTATCAAGAGTCAGTGTGCCTGTTGCTGTATACTGCTAGTACAGTGATATCTCTGTTAGCCGGAACAATTGGTGCAGTTTACGAGGTCAACTTAACTACCAGGTATAGGCCTAAATCAACAATTTCAGTTGAAATAATTAAGGTCGTCTTATACACCAGGTCGACTTATAGACCGCAATATATGGTAATCCCTCCCAGTTGCTAGTAGCCACCAGACACCATCACAGGGGGCACCAGTGCGCTCTAGCATTACCTTGTGTGAGGACGTGTCTGTAGCATCTGGCGCCTTTATAGAAATGTCACAGCCTGAACAACGTGCAAACATGAAATTTTGCTTTAAACTTGGCAAGACGGCGACAGAAACACACGAAATGCTTGTAATGGTTTATGAAGATGTGTAATGTTCAGTAAAATGATATTATTCTAATGTTCACCAAACACTCTGATCACACCTCATATATGGCTGATTAAGGCACAATAATTTATTCAATTTACCTGATTTTTAACAGGTGAAACAACACCCTTGTCTCTCCAATCAAATGCAGTTGGTAATACAGTATCTTCAGGGACAACAGCTGGTCTCATTGATGACAGTTCAGGCTTCAGGTCAAGACGGAATCCCAGCATCTTGCGGAACTCTTGCTCTGTCAGAAGACACATTGATCACATGGTATGGTATACTTGAGCAAGAATTTTAAGACCTTTTATCTCATAAGGTAATTAATAGTAATAGTTGCGGGTCAAAGAGGCTCCAGATATAAAAGACCCCAACCTAACCATTAGGATTGCTGCCCACTAAGACAATACTTCTTTGTCAAAACTGACCAAATAATGAAAATAAATGACTATATGAAACTATATGAAACTATTCCTTATCGTCAAATATAGAATTGGCTTTATTTACCTTCCACTCATATGTTAGGTGGCTCAAGGGGACTAAAAACTCTGCAGGACAGATGAAATAATTTGGAGAAGAGTAAAAGAAAACTGCAGAAAGTGACAGAATAGTATTAAGAAAACAAGAAGAAATACCCTCTACATAATGCTTAAATCCCCAACTTTCATGTATAATACTAGTATAGTATATAGTGAATCCTTAACTTTCCCAGTAATTTATGCTTCATAATACACTCTGTCTTTATTAAGGGAACCGTTAGGTTCACTAAGTCAATACTGTATACTGTACTTATACAAATTCCCTTACCAGTAAGATCAGCAAATTTGGTGGGTCCATATTTTGCTGAGCCTCTTTCTTTCTCATTGAAGATGTAAACCTTCTTCATGTTCTGGCGGAAGATGTTAAACCTCTTCTTAAACTCTGCCTGGCTCTTGTATGACTTGTTGTATTGCTTCATGAAGTTCTTAAACACACCGATGTGAGTCAGGTCGTGTATGCCTCCACCAAGTTTCTGTGAGAAATATCACAAATTCCTTTACAAAAAATCTCTCTCTCTATATATATATATATATACTGTATACAGTATTATCCCGCTTTACACAGTTTCACTTTCCGTGATTTCTCATTTACACGGTACCTTGCCAGAACCAGAACCGGACTTTCACTTTCAGCGGTGCATCTACTCATATGCGGAAGTATAATTTTTTTTTACTTTTTTTTTATTTAGCTCATAAAATTCATACAAATTACCCAGCCAGAATATAATTTACATTGCTGGAATTCTTACAATATGATGATCATTTTGAATATAAACATCATGGATTTTGCATTAGACATACAAATTTTAGATCTAATGTAATAATTTGGTTTACACAAAGCAAATATTTTATCTTTTGTGCAAAATATATGAAGTTTACATTCAAAATATTCCCTGACCTGCAAGGAATCCAAAAATGTCAATTATACTATCCTAACTTTAGTCTGAGGTATTATTTATTACTAAACGTTAAAATCTAGTGTTTCACCCAATCATTTCTCAGAGAGGTTAGGGGCCAGTGAGCTGGGAAGAGGGGGGGGGGCTTGAGTCTATTATTTGAATGGACATTAACCTGGCGACTGTATTTCTCTTAAATATTAATTGTGTGAGCATACCATCATAAAATTTAGATGTTATTTTTACTACATCATAGGTACTGTGTCGGAAAAAGTGGAGTTTGGGGGTCGGGCCAGTCTCTATTGGAATTAATCCCATATGTTCTGTTGTTCACTTTAGGAGGTTTTCACTTTCTGCGGTACCCTGTGGGTTCAATTGCCCTAATTGACCGCGTAAATCAGTAAATCGGGGTACTACTGTGTGTGTGTGTATATATATATACAGGTTGTACCTCTCTAGTCCGGCATTCTGTGGTCCGGAAACTCCCGTGGTCCGGAACGATTTTAGTTTGTGCAATAGGTAGATAGGCAGCTTCTTCTTCTTCTTTTTTTTTTTTTTTTTTTTTTTTTTTTTTTTTTTTTTTAACCTGAATTATTATTATTATTACAGGAGTATTAAATTTTTGCCCCTCAGGCCCCAACGTGGGTCAGTGACTTATGCCCGGGTGGGCTAATCCCCTTAAAAAAAAAAAAGCCGCGGGAAATTAAGGTTTGTTTACATCCGGCAGTTCGGCTGCTCTCTCTCTCTCTCTCTCTCTGTTTGTCTATACAGAGTACAACATTTAACCCTTCAATATATATGAGCAGTAAATAAGTGTTGCTTTCATATTCTTATGTAGAGTAATGACGATATGTTTTCACATGTGCACACTTACATATGCGCAGTCTCACTTTTTTTTACCATGAATGGTTAGCTACTTATATTGTTCCATTTACAGTATTAACATTAAATAACATTACAGGTACTTCAAACAACATATTAATTTTTTTACATTAATTTTACTACAGCTAAAATCAGGGACTTATTTTCTTCAGTTTTATATGTAGAACCAATCAGTCGCTGGTTTCGTAAGCTTTAACATAAACAAAGCCGGAAGCCGTCTCGTCTCCTTTAATATTCGACGTATTATTAATAAATTGTATTGTTAATTTTGCACACGCACACATTAATTCAATAAAAACAAATTCAGAAATATTAATTAAAATATATATGAACAGTAAATAAGTGTTGCTTTCATATTCTTATGTAAAGTAATGACGATATGTTTTCACGTGTGCGCATGCGCACTTACATATGCAATCTCTCTTTTTTCTTTACCATTATCGTTAGCTACTTCTATTGTTCCATTTATTAACATTAAATAACATTACTTAAAACAACCATATTAATTTTACTACAGCTACAACCAAGGTCTTATTTTCTTCAGTTTTATATGTAGAACCAGTCAGTCACTGGCTTTGTAATCAACGAAAACAATGCTGTGTCATTTCCTCGTGTGTTTTAATATTCTACGTATTATTAATGAATTGTATTGCTCATTTTGCACACATAAACATTAATTCAATAAAAAAAGACATTCAGTAATAAACAATAATGAATCTTTTGTACCTAAGAGAAATGACGCTGTTTACACGATTATGCACGTCGTCTGCACGTTGGCGGGCCGTTCAAACCCGTCGAAATTCAAGTTTCTGCCGTCAAAATTTTAATTTATTTACTTTTTTGTGTGTTCCAATAAAATACGTTAAGAGTTAAAAACTCGCAAAATTTGAGAAGCTATTATACGACATTTAACCCTTCAATATGTCTTCAAAGAGACCATGACGCAGAGAAAGTGGTGCTAGTGCTTCCAGGCATAAGCACAAGTCACTATCTATCCAGGAAAAGGGTGAATTTCCATGGTCCGGCACCGGTCAGGTCCCGAGGTTGCCGGACTAGAGAGGAATAAATAACTAGCCCAAGACTAAAATAGAGAGATGCCTACCTTGCCGTGCTTCTTGTGGTCGTGGATTCCCTGGCCGAACGTACGCTGCAAAAGATATGAAGGAATACCTTTTTAGTTTTAATACACAATGCAATCTAACAAATCCAAATAAAAAATTAATTCAGAAAAACCGTACAAGTACAGCTTTTTCCAAGGGCAGGAGTATAATAACAAGGAGTGTAAATGTGTCATCAACAACACAAACAACTGTTCATCATCAGCATCCCACAACATGTCCAGCGAGTTCCTGAGTTACAGTGTAAACAAAATGGTTCCTATAAACATTACTACTAAGCCTTCATTTCTCCAACCTGTAAAACTAGGAGCCCAAAGACCAAACAATAAATCTTTAACACAGGATGAAAGAGCTGTATCCACTCCCAGTTTAAATCTTTAGTTTTAGTACAGTATTTCTAGTTACTTCTATACATTGAAAAATAAAAATAAATTCTTACCTTCTTGTGTACCTTCTTATCAGATGCCATTTCCTGAGGAGAGACCAGGAGCAAAGAAAATTCAAATTAATTGTGAAATCATAAATTAAATACAGTAGCGACTAACAAGAACCCAATTCCCTATAGTGATGGGACAACTCATACAGCATTTATCCTTCTTGAAATACAACCTTACAAAATTGTGTAAAAAGTCAAGTAAGAATCTCCATACCCTTGATCATTGCATGTATTATCAGTCAAGCAAAGTAAAAGGCCATTTTTATTATTATTTAGCAAGTGAAGAACAATAATCCTAAAGTAACTACACTGTTTTATTACATCAATAATACTACAATCAATCATGCAATAGACTTGGCCCTAAAAAATATCTTAAAGAATGTATTTATAAACATTTCCTTAAATAATCACTAAATGAAGGTTTAAAAATGTCATGACCAAGTGAGGAGCCTGACCCATATTACAAGTGCAATCTGAACCATATACAGTATTATACAGTAAACAATATTTAAAAAGCATTTCATAATTTTAGCCAATGTTTTATTTTACCACCAGTCGCAGTGCAAAAAAAAATGGAATATTGGAAAAAAATTACATTTAGTATCAGGGAATATTATTCAAGTACATTATGTTTTATCAAAGAAGAAACATGTTTAGACTAACTTGGGTGTAGGAGCTGCTGAGCTCCACAAATGATTGTTAATGTGATAGTTTTACCACAAACATTTTGCCATAATGAAAGACTTGGAACAATACAATGTAAAAAGGAAAGTGAAATCAGGAAATAACATTACTTGGAAAAATGACTGAAGATTTTACAAGTACAGTTGCCCACAGCTATTGTGTTCTCAGATTTTCTTTTGCTAAGATTTTGCATTTCAGTCAGCATCAGTAATAAGTTTAGGCAAGTATCAAGTATCCATCAGTACTGAAACCTCTAATAAAATTAACTAAGAAGCGACCAACCTTACCTACAGTAGATTAGTTTGTAAACAGAACTTCTGTCACTTCACAATGTCCTCAGGTTTTTGTTCAGTTGTAATAAAAATTTGAAAATGAATTACCATTATATATTCTGGGTTTTCAAGTCCATCAGTATTACCTACTATTACTTGCCTAAGCTTGTCACTGATACTGTATGAAGTGAAAGAACTTAGCCCTCAGACCCTGGTCCATTTCTGAGAACTACTGTACCTCCAGAATGATATCAATACCTTCTGGATATCATTAGAACAACTGAAAAACCAGTGAAAATGCAATATACAGTGTGGGAAAACATTTTCTTGTACAGTACGTACTTCAAACTACAGTACAGTACAATATTGTGAATTCTTACACTGTGACATGTTACTTAATTGTGTGATATAAAGAATTTAATGACCCTCAGCCAAGATGAATAAAGAAGCACTCATCAAAATTATATGTAGCATACGCGTATACCCAAAGAAACAAAAACTAATAAGGCGTGGAGTTTGCACATTAAAACTTTGAAGATCATGCATGAGGAGAAACACACACCAAAAAAATTAAATACTGATTGAATACTTTCATTAAAACTCACCCTCTGTTCCCATTTGTCATAACCATCATCATCAAGCAGTCTCTAAATACATAAATAAATTCAGTGTAAATTCCAAACTAGGGGATGGTTTCATTATGTTACATACTGTATGGTTAAATAAGGTAAGGTTTAAGTGTGTTAGGCTAGGTCAAGAGTCTCTAAATACATAGATACAATTATTGTTAGTTCATTACCAAAGAATGTTATCACTAATAATCAAATGAATCAAGACCTGACTTCGCAAAGATTATTACCCCCCCCCCCCCCCCCCCATGTTATTTCTCTTACCGGTACCTATAATATGGGTACTGTACAAGAGGGCTCGAGGACTCATTTACATGTGGCATTCTCAGCAATTTTGTTGTACAGTAATTTTAATAATTAATTCACATTAAAGTGTACACTATGAGGTCTGTCCAAAAGGAAACCGAACTTTTTAAAAAACAAATTTTTTGCTTTACTTACAACTTAATCAGACTTGTCTCCTTCAAAGTACTCCCCTCCACTGTTGATACACCGCTCCCAACGTTTTTTTCCAGTTCTGGAACGCGTCCTGGAATGCGTTTTGAGGGCTGGTGCGCAGGTCTCGTAGCGAATTTTCAACTATCTCTTTATCGTTTGAAATTGGCAACCTTTCAGGGTGGATTTCAACTGTGGGAACAAAAACAAAGTCCGCAGAGGCCAAATCCGGAGAGTTGGGCGGCTGGGGGACGATAGTCGTTTCGTGTTTCGCCAAAAAGTCAAGGATAAGGAGCAACGCGTGAGCAGGTGCCTTGTCATGGTGCAGCATCCAGGTCTTGTTTGTCCACGACTCGGGCCTCTTACTTCGCACTGCCGCCCTCAAACGCTTCAGGACCTCCAAGTAAAACTCTATATTGACTGTCTGACCACGAGGAACAAACTCATGATGAACGACGCCCTTCCAATCAAAGAAGACGATCAACATCACCTCCACATTTGAGCGGCTCTGACGTCCAGATTTGGGATCGTCTTCAGTGGATGTTCTTCCCCTTTTGAAACGCTGGTACCACACGTGACATTGCGTACGGCTCAAAGAATCCTCCCCATAAGCCTGTTGCAACATTTGATAAGTCTCCTTAAAAGTTTTCCCAATTTGAAACAGAATTTCACACAAACACGTTGCTCTTCAAGATCCTTCATTGTTCAACTTGCAACAAATCGCCAAGTGCACTAAACACACGTTCACTCTAGCACGTGTAGCTCGATGACTAATTGATGTGGCGTGATGCGGCTAGTGCTAGACTAAAGGTCAAGGTCACCGCTACACAGTGCTCCCGCCGCAAGTACTCTGCGCGCTATTTAAAAATTTTTTTTTTTTTTGGACAGACCTCGTATATAAGACAGATGGATACATTCTTACATCTCCAATTATGGTATGAATTTATCATAACTTTTGAGGGATTTAGGTCAATCAATTACCCTATATATTTCAAAATACATGATAAAATTGGATACAGGTACATACAAAAGGGTTTTTACTTAAAAATGGGACCATTTTTGAGGACTTCAATAAGTGGTATAGTATTACAAAACACACTAGTCAGAAGAATGAAAATTGACCACTACAGTGCAATGCCAGCCTTCTCATTTTTAAGCTGCCAAAGGTTAAACTGATGTCATTCTTTAAAGCTGAGTTGTCTATTGTTTCACTCATCTAAAAATAAGGTGAGTGGGTTTTATCATTTAAAAGTTTAAATAATTATCTAGAAAAAATGACAATTACCAACTAACAAAAATTCTATTACCTGCTACCCTTGTGCCCCCAAAACCCCTTCCCCTGTCTTCTAATAATACTCTCTAGCTTCCTACTATAACAATAAATGAGAAGGCTGTTGGATAAAGGTATAAATGCAAGCAGTTAAATCACCAAATGACATACATTCTCCAGTAGTAACTACAAGAGTATGGCTACAAACAATAAATACCGGTAGATCTAAACTGTCTAGTGACAGCTCTTACCACACATTACAAACCAATTTGATAATGGTACTCATAGCATGTGTACAAAAAAAATAGAAGAAAGCAAATTATTTACGCTTTTCGCTCAGTTTGTCATAATTTACAGTACAGCAAAAGTATTAGTCACAACAGAAATCTGATTGCACCATTGGAAACCTCGTAATTTTCCACATCTAGTGGTCTACAGCACACAGTTTTTGCCAGAGAAAACTTTTGATCTAGAAAAAGGGCAAAGACATTTTGGAATATATTTTTATTTTTTGACACACACACACACATACAGTATATATATATATATATATATATATATATATATATATATATATATATATATATATATATATATATATATATATATATATATATACATATATATTACTTTGTATGAAAGCCCAAGCTATTCTCAAGCTGAAAGTATCAAATAAAGTGGTTATGCAAAAATAAAAATTCCTTGGTCTAAATACCAGCACTTGAAATATAAAAGCTTCTCCGTGCATGAAGGACACAACATAGTGAAATTAAAAACAAGATTTCCCTTACGTAAGATGGTAAAGTCAAGTCATTATTATTACTTTTTTATTAAGACTGTACTGTATTATATTTGAGGAGGGGTTTAGTAGAGGGTTCGGTATATAGTAATTTCATTCGTATAGAGAAATAATACTGGAATCTGAGGAGCACTCTACAGTATATAGAGGGAATACTGTATTCACAAACACTAACATGATGCTTTAAATGAACAGTTTTACACTAACATGATGCTGTGATTGAACAGTTTTATACTAACATGATGCTGTGATTGAACATACCATATATACACTAACACTCATCCTGTCACGATGCTGAGAATGAACACAGTACACATTACAGAACACTCACCCTGTCATGAGGCTGATGGTCATGGTCATCACCACCAAGCACACGCTAGGGAGACACATGAGCAAAATTTTTACTTTTCTGTCTAACAAAAGTGTGGACAAAACATTTATATAATCCTCATTCATTATTCTTAACAAATAAGTAAATATATATTACAAATAAAAAATTCAATTTGGTCATATTAACAGCTACATTACAGCTAATACATGGAAATTTTTTTTTACTAAATTATGTACAGTTGGTCCTCTTATTACGCGGTCCCGCATTCTGCGTTTCACTGTTAACGCGGTGCCTTGCCAGAACCTAACATTTTCACATTCCGCGGTCGTGAACCCCATTACGCGGAGAGCGGCTGGCAAGCCGCGCCATTTTTGGATCCAAACCTCCCGCCATCCGCCATGTTGTGTAAGAGGCGCGAAAATGGTGCGCACAAGGTCGCCCAGTCATCAAAACATTACCGAGTTCTTCACCCGCCACCCATTACAGCCGGCCCAAGTCAGTGATAGTGATAATTATAGTGAGAATATGGACTTATATGAACTTTGGGGGGTTTGACAAAGAGGCCCTGCAAGCCTCTGTGGTGGATAGTGATACAATTGATACAAGTGATACAGGTGAGGGCCAATAATCTGCCCTCTGCCTCGGAACCAACCGCCCATCCCTGTGTGCCCAGCCATCTTTTCTACTAATGTAAGTGTTAAAAAACCTAATATTATTGATATTTCTCTTAATTATTAATTGTGTGTGCATGCCATCATAAAGTTAAGATAATATTTTTACTACAACATAGTTGTGTGTCGTCAAAAAGTGGAGTTTGGGGATCGGCCCGGACTCCATTTCAATTAATCCCATATGTTATGTTATTCACTTTACGCGTTTCTCACTTTCCGCGGTACCCTCCGGGTTACATTAACCGCGTAATATGAGGACCAACTGTAATTGGTAAAGGATAGATGCTATAAAAGGTATCAGATAAATATCGCTATTTATCTTGCACATCAAGGCACTTTTGGCTGATTAGTACATAGGGGAAAGTTATATACTGTATCAGGGGTTTAAATTCAAGAGGTACCAGGAACAGGTACTTTTACCACCAAAACTATCCATTTATTCCAGTTTACAAGCAATATCTTAGTCCCCCTCCTGACCCCCAACATTTCTGGGAAGGGCATTCTGTTCACTATGAAATACTGTATTGTACCTTGTAAAGTAAAACACTCTGAATCTCTGACATATGAACACCATACACTTTGGCACTGAGTTACCATGAGGGTTCTCTCTACTGTGGTCAATAAAACAGTAGTCGACAGTAATTCCCTAAAACCAAAAAATAATTTGACCTAATAATATAATATTATAAATGTTTTATTTTCTTGGAGATGAGTTAAAAGAGTACCTCCAGTAGAACAGATCATGTACAGTATAGTGATTTATGCTCACCCGATGTGACTGATGGTCGTGGTCATCACCTCCAAGCACAGGCTGGGGGTATATGCAATCATCAATAGAACATGATTAATGGAATATAACTTATCTGTTGTCATATTTGTCTTTTGACCTTCAGCTGTGGCTCTTCACCTTTAATACAGACTTCAATTTATGCTTGGAAATTTTCCATGTGATGAAGTTTCATAAAAAATAATTATATCAAAATGAGCTGCTCTCCAAACAAGAAAAAATGTCCACTAAGATGCAAAGCATGAGGCTATAATAGGCCTGATTTCAAGTGGCAAATAAACTAATTAAATCTGTTTAATTCTGATAAATGGGTAATTTTGATCCCTTCAAATATCCTATAGTACAGTACAAATGTAACTTCCACTCTTGCTAATACCTACAGTACAGCACTGGCTTCAAAGAGTTTGCACATGAGGTCTGTCTCTCACTATGCACGGTACGTTACCAGTGTAATTTGAGAAAAGAACTACAATGATCATATTAACACATACACACTAACCACCATGGCAACATCCAAAAAATTTAACTTCGAATAGTTGAGAAAAATTTCAAATAATTTACTGACAAAATTAATTTAATAAATAGGACACTTAAATGGGTAAAATTCTAGTTATATAATTTTCCTATAGGTAGAAAACACCATCAGGTTAAAAACAGCCTATAACATACAGCTTATGGTACTGAATTTATCATGTAAGCAATCCTTGAACTAAACAGTCACACTCACTCACCCTGCCATGGGGTTGACGGTCATGGTCATCACCACCGAGCAAATGCTGTAGAGAAAAAACAATGCAGGTATTCTTTATGAAAATAATGTTATCAATAGTTAATATTCACATATACAGTACATACTGTACATATTAGTAATATTTAATCAGGGATTTCACAGTCAACTGGTAGAGTATTAAGCACTTAAGATTTGTCACTATTATAGTTCCAGATAAAATGCAATATCTTTACCCCTAACAACTCCAGTCATTCTTGAAAAGGTATTTCACTGCAGTACTATTCAGGACCATAAATACAACAAAATATCTCCTCAGAAAAACACTTTGAAGGCCCTATGATACATGTGAACAATATACTGTATGGTACTTAATAAAAAATAGTATACAACTGTATACCTTCGCGTGTGGCCTTTTATCATGATCATCACCTCCAAGAACCTGGGGGAGGGAAAATACATCTATTACTTTTACTGGGAAGTACAGTGCACACTTATCCAAACTGGTGTTAAATATCAAGAATTAAAAGCTGTTTTTTAAGGACATTACAGTGGATTGCAGTTAAATTCCAGGCATTATCAGGCAATAGGCATAAACAATACTTAACATACCTTTCTTCCCTTGTGCTTGTTATGTTTGCCATGTTTCTGTAAACAAAGCAGCAAGGTTGAACGATGAGTTATAAAAATTAAATTAGCAGTACAGTACGCTCAAAAGTCCATCAATCAAGGTTTGTTGGACCTGGCTAGGGCTTGGTCAGGTTTAGCTAAGTTGTGCATTATATCCTACAGAAAGAATGCCATTTCCAAAACAAGGCTCAAATTCTGATTGGTGGACTTTCACTCATACCTAGCTTAACAGAGTAAAACTTGGGTGCATTACAGGATTATACATAACAGGTGAATGGACATTACAAGGCAACTCTTAGGTTAATAACATGCAATTATAATCTGCAAAATATCAATATAGTACTGTACCATTCTTTTCTGCTGCATCTGGCAAGTGTTTAAGTTATTTTGCTGACTAGTCAAATGGACCCCCCCAAACCTACTAGAGCTCAGTCCTGATGGACCCGAACCTAACCTAACCCCTAAAAATTAGGATTTGACCCCAGTCCTAATGAACCTAATCCAAATAGTTTAGGTTGGGTCCCATTTGACCACTTTCCATTAATTTTGGCGGCATGAGCATGAATGTACAGTTATGGCCAAAATGTCTGGCATCTCCTTAAAGATCATGTAGGTAAGTGAGATTGTGATTTAAATATTCAATTATATTTCTTTATATTCCAGTGGGTGTTTCCTCATGTTACTTTGGCAATACACAGTATATAATATATTGACCAAAAAAATAACTAGCTATAAATCACTCACAGACATCAACCACAAGTAACTGCCAGATGGTGCAAAAGTCAGGGGAACTTTAGCCACAATTGTACTTGTAAAAAATTATGAGAAAAAATAATAAATTTAATATCTTTCATTTGAAATGTATTTTTGATATATTTTGAAAACAGAAGCTAATATAATAACCACTCTGATTCCACATTGTCTCATCACACCCACAGCCAAATTCTAGCTCCACATTATCCAAAAGACATTCACAACATTCAGATTCAATGAGATCAATACATTCAGAACATCCAATCAATATGACACCCTGAACACACATTGTCCCATTCAATCTTACGGATATATTTAATTCATCATATCCATGTATCCCCAGTCTCTTTTCAACTGTCAGGCAGGTCTATGAATATAACTCTTTACTAGCAGAATACAACATAGACCAACTTGCCTGGATCCATCTCATGACTAACTGACTATCAACTAAGATCTGCCCATTTTTAAATATGACTACAGTAGATTATTTCCAGAAAATTACCGGTTTACCCAAACTTAACACACACACTCATTCATTTTATGGCTGCCTTACCAATCTGGCTGCAGAACTTCCCCTCTACAACTAAGCCCTGATGTTGTACACAGTATCCTTCGGGTTTATCCCAGTCTCATTATACATCACCAGTATCACCAAATAACACACGGAAGGATACACCAAGTGAATCCTTCATACTAGCTTCCCGAGTAAAGGATAATACGGAGAGTTTAATGATCATTAACAAGCGCGTGATCTACTACTGTTTAGCTAAGATAAAGCTGGAGGTGCTCTCAAGCTTACAGTATATCTAGGTGAAAACAACATAAAAAACACTGGAGGTGCACCAAGTGATCATTCATGAAAACAAGACTTAATGACGTCATGTTTCTTTACATCGGGGTTTATGCCATCGTCTGTGTTTACCTGGACGTTGAAATATGAGAGAATCTTAAAATGCACTAATAAAATCATAGAAAGATTACCATGGACTCTTAAAGCTACAGTATAGAGAGAAACCCTTAACATAATATTCCCCATGTGAATTATTTGCACCACTTTCTTCCTGTACAAACTCACACCCTTGACATCATCTGTGCGAGTACTATGAGAAAACCTACCATCTGCCTCAAAGTAAATCAACATGATATCATTAGGTCATAGGGTTAAGAAAATAAAGCACCTTGTGACCTGTACATGCAGCAGCCTAAACTCCTGTATTAGATAATGTATTAATTTCTTCTTGTGTCTACTGAGAGAGACATACCTTCTTGTGGTCCCTTTTATAATGGCTGTCACCTCCTAGGTTATCCTTTAAAGAATAAAAAGACCTTATCAACTTACATTATAATTCAACTAATTAAATTTATATATAGATTTTTTTTCACCCTTACAAGCATTTTCCCACTTTGGGAATTATCAATTCATTAATTCAAATATTCCTGCTGCTATAACAGCTGTAGTCAGGATAAAAATTTATTGAATAATGAGGAAAAACACTGTAACAAACCAGCACCCAAGCTCCAAATAACTCTCCTAAATATTAAAACTGAACAATAATACAGAAACAAAATGCATTCAAAATTCAGTGGTTCACAAGAGTACACATGCAATGTTTAACTTCATAAGGCAGAGAAATAGATTCATTTGCTGTAAGGAAATAAATAATGTGAAGATTGGTACTGTACTTGTCAATGGCAGACAAGCATCATAAACTTTCAAATACTTTTCAATTAATTGGAGAAACAAACAAATCAGCTACTCAGACAATTTAACTGCTGGCCACTTAAACCCTAAGAGACAAAACCCAGGCAGCTTATATCTGGCATACTGTACATGTACGGAGACTTACCTGTGTTTTATGAATGTCAGGCAGTGGCTGTCCATGAGGTTGCAAGTCATGGTCATCTCCTCCAAGAAGTGGCTGTCCATGAGGTCGCAAGTCATGGTCATCTCCTCCAAGAAGTGGCTGTCCATGAGGTAGCAAGTCATGGTCATCTCCTCCAAGAAGTGGCTGTCCATGAGGTCGCAAGTCATGGTCATCTCCTCCAAGAAGTGGCTGTCCGTGAGGTAGCAAGTCATGGTCATCTCCTCCAAGAAGTGGCTGTCCGTGAGGTCGCAAGTCATGGTCATCTCCTCCGATACGTGGCTAAAACAGACAAACAAACAAAAATACTCTAAATGGAGAAAATTTTCAGATTAGCTAATAAACAAAAAAAACACCAAGGATTAATAATTTTTTCCCTACTCTTTCAAGAGGGAGTCAAAACTATAAAAATACTGTACTGTAAAGTTATGAAGAGCATACAGTATATCAGTGTTCAGTGCTGTAGCTACTGTAGGGCGGGAGGGGCACAGGTCTTCTTCATGTCTCAACGTGTGAATTAAATTTTAGCAAGCTGCTTCTTGGATAATAATTTTCAATCTTATGATACAGGAGTTATATTTTTATGTTATGCCATTTTCAGATTACAAAATTTATTGGCTTAACCATTTCATCTGTGAATAGAACCAGACTTGCTTATGTTCACTGGCTCAGTGCCTTTTGAACATTGGTGTGTGAGGTTTGATTTTGACAGCTTAATGCAGAACTTTTATGTTTTATACCATAAACTATTGCCAGTTGAATTATCAATATTCTTAAAACAATACATTTAATAAGAATAAAACACTTCTTAAATATGTCAGTTATCAGCCTAGGCTAGACATCACCATACAGTGCTTGTTTTGACAATTTGCATTTGAAAGTTTAACAGAAAGTGAACACGAAGAACATGGGTGTTTAAGTAAAATAAATTGTGTTTTTTATTCTTATCTTGTTAAAACTGGTCCAAATCAATAAGTTGTTTTTTTTAAGGTAAGACACTGGAAAATATTGAAATATGTTAGTCAGTGGTCATTATAAATGAGGCTATTAAACTAAGAGAAATGAAGGGGAGCACCATAGTGAAACTTGCCCAGAGTGCATAAATGCCTGGCCAAGACTCTCAATGTTGCTAGTACTGTACAGTAATATCTCTGTTAATCAGATTCCCTCTTAACAGGAACTTTCCAATAGCTGAAATTGAAATTTTCTCAGAAAATCGTTCCCAAAGCTGTAATTTTCTAGAAAATTCTGGCTTTAGGAACGATTTTCCAAGGGGTACATTTTCTGGAAAATTCTGAGAAAATTTCCCCAGTACCCGGAAAATTCCGGGGATGGGGGATATTTTTCCGGCTTTGAGAGTCGTCTTGTTACTCGGAAATCTCTCATTCCCGGAAGTGCTCTGCACCAATTGTTCCAGCTAACGGAGATATTATTATACTGCTTAAGTAACACAGTATTATGAAGAGAAGGGATCGATTAAATTAAGCAATTACACTACAACAAAAACTGTGGGTAGATAAAATTAGACAAACAGTGATAATTTTTTACAAGCGTGACATCCATTATAGATTAAGGAAAATAAGAGAAAAGTGTTTAAACACCAGCAGGATAAAACTGGCGCTTACCTGTCCATGATGTTGTTGTAGTGATAAACCATCTTGGAAAATATCAGGGTTAGAGCTCATTTGATGAGTCACCAAAAAATTCATTATCCCCATTGATAAAACAGAGAAAATACCTATAACATAGGCAAGGGGCTCACCTGGCCATGCTGCTGCTGGTCATGTCCATCCTGGCCCAGGAGAGGCTGTGGATAGAAAATTCAGATTAATAATAAAAAGCTTTAACTATACTGCACACAATGTTCAATATATCTATGGACTTTGAAGTAATTTACCCAAATTTGTCCAATATGACATACTTAACAAAACTAAATCTTGTAAAAATATATGATAGTGCAGGACACCTGAAGACATACTCTGTACACACTTTAATCTAAATTAATCCAGGTGGAAGAGATTTTTCCTTTGCCTACCAATCTGAATTACTCTCCCCCACTGTCTGCAAGTAGTGGATCATAGGAAACAGACACCACGGGACAGGGAGGAAATGGTTGGGGAATGAAGTGCAAGAAATTTACAGAAAGTGCTGAAGGAAAAATTAGGAGCATTCCATCCACACTTCCTAATATCCTCCATTTTAAAGTACTGTATCTGCACAAGCTAAAAAAAATCTAATTTTGAAAAATATCACAGTACCATACACGACAACCAAGAATTTGCATACTGACCAGAAGCAATTTGAATCACCTACATGTGAGAAGAAGAAGTCAGTTTGGTCAGCAGCTGGGCCTGGTTCATTAGGAAAACCACAAATAAATTCAGACATGATGAGTAGGAATAAAGACTAAATAATATGTTATGAATAAAGCTGCTCACCTGGCCATGGTGCTGCCGATCATGCCCATCTTGTCCTAGCTGAGGCTGCTGCAATGATAAAAAATAATATTACAGTAATAACACAAATTCTAGTTGTTTTTGTTACTGGAATCCTTTCTGTCTGTCACTTCTGGTACCTAGCCCAAGAATTATTGCAACTCCATTGTATTTATTCAAATAATTTTGTTCATGTACATCAAGCAAAAATATGTCAGACACAAGGCTCCATAATAACAAGTCTGCCTATACACTAGAGTAGTGTATTATTCAACAACTAAAACTGGACACTGTAGGTCTATTGTACAGTACTGTACTGTATTTGTATTTAAAGACACAAGTAATCCATGTGCTAAGGTCCTTCCACTTTTAGGATCTTTAACAAATGTGATGATACACAACAGATTGACTGGCTGCATCAAATTTGGTTCATGTAATTCTCTTAAATATTGAGAAGAATTAATTTTAAAAGTCAATTGCTGTATTAAAGACAGACATACAGTACTGACATACACCAACTGCTAGCATGGGTTGAGGAGTATAGATTAAAGGCTACAGTACACTAGTTAAAGCTTTACACTGTTAACTCATTACTCTACCTTTTCATAATGCTTTGTTTCAGGGTTGTATACTCCAAGATTCTGAAAAATAGGTTAAACCCTTATTTCCTGCAATGACTATTATCATAACTGTAATAAGAAGAACAAAGCCTTCTGAAACACAGCACTTAAGTGATTATTGGAGGCAGGAGGTTTATGCTCATCCACCCTCAGGAGCATGAGCATGATGATTAAGGTTAATAAGAATATATATCTATTATTCTCTTACTATACTACAGAACATGGTAAGTAACTGTCATCTTTAGGGTATTATTTTAGTTTCGGTCATCGGAGAATTATGAATTTAACCCCCACCACAAGAGGGGGGGGAGGGGGGTCTTGGTTAGGGTATAGTTCCTGATTCCTGTGGTTAGGTTTAGGTTAGGTTGGGTTTGATACCTAAATACAAAGGGACGACTAAAACTAAAATTTTACCAATTTTTCACTGATAGGATAAAAACATGGTAAACCTTTATACACTAAACTATTTCTATTACTCAATGTTGGCCATCTTGTACACAGATCATTTCATAAATGGGAATTAGTCACCATATAGCCCCCCCCCCCCACAAAACTAATAATCTAAACCAGTTATGGTATTAAACAATTCAAAGTTAAAACAGAAATACTGAACACAGCAGATGAAGTTACAGCAAGAGAAGAGTGTATCTATATTATTAACCACAGTAACAGGAGTTGCCAGTTACTCTTAATATTTGTTAAAAAGTAACAGAAAATTACTACAATTTGTACCAAGAAACTGTATTTTCATACGGAATTAGCAATATACACTCATCATAAATAGAATATGGTCCAACACTAACACTATTTAAAGATACAAGGCAAAAATAATACAGATAATAATCAATTTGTCGAGGCATTTGACAGAAAATGGCCAGACGCCATAAAAAATCTGGAATACATCACACTGGAATTCCTTCTTCCAGGGTCTTCCAGCACCAATACAAACCCTTACCATTTTGTCTGCCCTCAGCAGTTGGGCGGACGTTATACACCATAACGTGGCGCTAAATACCACAAGGATCTTCATCCTTTTTGTTGGGAAGGATATTCTCCTTCAAATAGTGATAAAATGACTTGCTTCAGATGGGAAGAATGTTCGCAGCCACCACACAATGATCTTGTCGACGCCTGACTACCGCACCGCAGTGTAGATGATTAATGTTAAAACCACACCACGAACATGACCCAGTAATTCCCTCATAATATTATTTTCTCGGAACAAAGACATAATTACAGTTGTGAAATTTCACCTAACCAAATAATAAAAGTACCATAGTATGTTTTTTGTCTATCAGATTATTTAAGATTCTTATCACCTGCTTTCAAAGTAGAACCAAAGAAATAATGGTAACTAAATTATTTTGATCATATTTGCAAACAAAAAACACCAAACTAAAAATCCCAATTTATCCAAACCAATACAATTTGACAGACAGTTTTGTTAGAATAGTCTGGGTCAGGATATTATTATCAATTGTCAATGTTACACAAAGACAAATATCTTCGTGGTATATTCTCAACACTATCTATTACCACTGCCGCAAGTCAGCTGATCATGACGTCATAATCTCTGATAATGTGACCTCAAAAATGTTTTCTTAGTATTCAAGCGAGAATATCAAATCGAATAATTAGTAACATAAATAATACTTTTTGTGATGGTAGCAAAGCTGTAATGATAATATTATGTACAGAGGTGATGTTACTGGTCCCTCTCAGCAGTTAGCCAATCAACAAACACCTTGAGTTCACCCAATCACAAGCCTTGTAACATAAGGCGTGGGTTACAACCCAAACAATAACACATTAAAAGTAAGATTGGTAGTGTTCATAAAGTACCACGAAATTAAGCACCAAATATTTTATTTATTCAGGTATTATTCCATCAAATAACCAAATATTTATAGTTTAAAATCCTCATATTTATTTTAAAATGGTAATTCAGTTCTCATTTCTTCAGATAAATCTGCAATATTTGAGCAACTGTGTTCGTGGTAAATGTACAGCATCCGTCGCCTTGCTGTCTGACACCTGGGTATAGAATGTCTCTTGTTATATTACGCTAAAGCAGTTAGGATTACATTCTTACTCGTAGAAAACTTCACGTAGGAACGATGTGTATATATGAATGATGAAAAAGTGGTAAATTTTTATTTTCAACCAATATAGCTCTCTAGTTGAGCAATGTGTTTTTCCTAATGGTTTTGACAATTTTAAGACTTTTCTTCAATGGTGTTCCCTTCGCAAATAACGTAACCAAAGGCATTTTCGGTGCATAAAATAGCTAACGTGTTAGCTATTCTGTATGCGCAGACGCTGCTTTTGAGTTGTGTGCATGACACGCTCAGAGGGACAAGCTAACACCTCGATCAGGCAGCGCCCAAACGGTCCAAATAGCTAACAGCGAGCTTCTCCCACTGATAATACGCAGATCATGGCCGCTTATGGAGAATATTTTGATTAATATTGAAGAGTTGGGGGCATGTAAGGCAATAAAAAACTGATATAACAATGAAAATTATTATATACTGTAGTATATTGGTTAGGACCAAACACAAGTGTATGGCATGAAAAAATTAAAAAAGATTTCGCCTAGTTGAAACCATTTTTGGCTCCGCCCATTTTTAAGTGGGCGCTGTCTGATTTCATTAGCCGCTGGTGACTTTGGTGTAACACTATTAATAATTGCTCGAATGTGATTAAAACTTTAATATTATTACTCATAAGAAATTTTGGATAAGGGTGAAAAATTTATTACAGTTCTGTAAGTGCAAAAATTAAGACTTGACAAACACCTGTAAATGCAATGTAGCCGCGAGACGAGAGGACATACAGTACATAGTGGAGCACCTTTCCTGTATAAAAGATAAATCAAGCCATGGTTATTGTTGACTGACTTTTTTTCCATATTTTTCTTCACTATTTCTTCCCGTATTGTGTCCAACTAGCAGTTCTAATTATATTGTTTTCTGAAGACTGTGTTTTACAGCCGTTATTTCCAAGACGCGGTACAAATGTCATATTTTTTAATTACAGTCCGGGAAAGCTAATGCTTTAGCTATTCCGTGCATCTTAAAACGCCTTACAAAAAATGCCTCTAACCTCCTAACCGGGGGCTCTGTCCCCCCTGGATCGCCCGGTATGTTTAATTCATTTGCGAAGGGAACGTCAAAGAAGAAAAGTGTCTTAAAATTGTCTAAGCAATCAGAAAAAACACATAGCTCAACTCGAGAGCCATATTGGTCGAAAATTTAAATTTACCCCAAAAATAAAGTGGTCAACTCTGGCAGTGTTTGTTATGTAACTTAGATTTATGACAACTGTAGTGGGGAGATCAGCTATGCTGGGGTGTAAATCTTGTATTTAACAGGTGTGAAATCACGAGGACTTTTGTTGACATTTGGCAGGACTGGGATCTTTCTGAAGTTCCAAATACTGCTATAGTAATTGGATCTTCACTGTTGCTCGTTGAGCAGACAATTTTATTCTTATTTTGCTTAATATTTGATGCTTAATGCAATAGAGGTAGCCCATTTTTGTGGAAACACTAAAAAAAAATCTTGTTCAAATTCCGAGTTGAGAATCATGAAGTATTTTTTTTTTTTTTTTTTTTTTACGATATTATGACCTAAACTAACCAATCCTACATGTTATCAGTTGTCTCGCAGTGGTCACAGCGTGGCTAGTGCAGAGAGTGATCCAGAGTTCATAGGGACTGAGACAATACCATCTTCAGTCGATAACTTTCCCCGCTGACAAAAACGGACTTCTATAACAAAATCACTTTTAGGTATTAATCATTGACACAATTTTGGTTTCAGTTTCCTCATTACTTGTTGCTTTTCAATGGAAAACGGCCGTGATTCTGAACTCGGAAGTTGAAAAAACAATATTTTTGCATTTCCACACAAAAAATACTATCCCCATTGCATTAAGCATCAAATAATGAGCAAAATAAGACTAAAATCGTCTGCCAAACTAGCAACAGTCAAATATTATCCAATACTGGTACATTATATGATACCGGTAACAGCAAACTGTACAGATGACCTGTTGACGGAGCTCTCTGGTTAAACATGTATGGTGAGATGGGGTCACGTAGTATCCGACAAATTCCCGTCTAAGTACTCTACTGTACAGTATTTACTTATCAAAATATTAACTTGTCCACCGGGCAAGTGCCAGGCACATGGACATGAAAAATCACTTGCCCGGGCTGCCGGGCATTTCTAATCTGCACAGCCTGGTCCATATGTTAACTTTGTCTCCTCAAGGAAAAATGCAATTACTCTCTTGACTGTACATCATGAACTAATGTGAACATGTAGGACAACATTACAAAGTCTATATCTACAGTATGTATCTATCTGTTTAGGCACACATCAACTTGAAATACAGATGTATTAAAATGTGTAGTTACTGTACTGTACTAAAACTATTTCTTTGCAGATACAGTATGTTGGCTCTCAGAAGACTGTCACAGAATGGCCTCCCTGTACAGCCCCTGTCATGCTGCTTCCACATCAAGTTTCAGATATTGTGTCCTCTCAGGGGAATTGTACAAAAAACTGAGGTAAATCATGCAAGAAGTGAGATATCATCTGCTAATCCAGTCACAAAGAAAAGGAAAAGATTGTCCAAAAAAGATAAGCTTACTCTGATTGATGACTCAAAAATGACTCTGGGTCCTACTGCTCTCTCCCAAGAATTGGATGTAAATGTGAAACCTGAGATTGGAAATATCAAAGAACTTATAAAGAAACTCAGGACACAAATCCGGGTAAACAAAAGTGGCAGTCGCCAGTATCTCTTGGATCGAGATGCAGCACAAAAGTTAGTGAGACATCTAAAAAAAGATTTAGGAGAGAGTGATATTATTGTGGAATCTTGTCCTGGTCCAGGCGTACTCACAGAAACTTTGCTGACACAAACAGATAATAATGTGATTGTTTATGAGCCGCATGATGTTTTACGAACCAATTTAGTGAAAACACTGCTTCCCCAGCATCATTCTTGTTTACAAGTGTACAATCTTGACCTTGAAAAGTTTTATGCATATTATATTGGCGACCAGCGTGAACCAGAGCAAAACATGATACATAAACTCCTAAGCCCGTTACATGTTAAAAGACATAAAATGATATCTCCTGTGAAAATTGTTGGTGTAATTTTTGATTTCAAGTTTGTTATTAGATTAGTTTTAAGTTTTGCTTTTCAGTGCTGTTTTTATGAGGAAATTTTTCCAGTTTTGTATTTATACATACCATCAAAAATTTATAATCGAATTGCAGTAGACTCAGATCATGTTGTGTATAACTACATAAGTATTCCATTCCAATATTATTTCCGCCTGGAGTATCTGGATATGGCCCCCAGGGAAGCATTTTACCCACCTGATACACGGAATTTAAAAGAGAGATCAGCTGTGACTAACTCCTTGCATCTGGTCAAGATTTCTCCAAACTTGGAACTATTTGAGAAGGTCAGTAACTTTCTGTGCTAATAAAGTATTCAAAACCATATTAGGGCTCAATTTTTTATTATTTTTAAAGCCATAATCATTTTGTGTCAGTAAGCCAGGTAGCAATTGATGACCAACACTTGCAGGTAAATACTGAGGCACCAATTATGTTTCATGTACAGTATTGCAAAATTTTAACCAGAATATCTTTTTGTTTTTTATTACAAATACGGTACTTTTATGGTTGCCCCCATTTTTATATTGATGACAACTTTTTTTTACATCAGGTGTCAAAAAAGGAGTTGGTGAGTTTCCACTACTTCATGAACACAGTAGCTCGCATCAAGAGAGTAGACACGCTAATCATGTGCCTAGAGAGGTGGATACCCGATTGTGGACCCCAACTTATCAAGGTAAGTTTTCTACACTGTTCATCCCAGTACAGTATTTATAAAACATTCAATATAAGACAGCTAGAGGAGAATATATTGACAGCAAATGAAGGAATATCAGCTACCATGCACCATAGTGGGAAAAGCTATTCTCAGGAAACAGCAATGTACTGTACAGTCAGTTCTGCTATAACGCGATTGTTGTGTTCTTGTAAAATATCGTGTTATAGAAAATCGCGTAATAGAAATAACAGGGCTTATGGAGAAAATAGGGTTAGGTGCAGATTACTCGAAATCGAAAAAAAATTAGTAGTTAGCCTAACACAAAGGATAGCACAGTCTAAATAAATGTTATATTCATATCTAATAATGAAATCATACAGTAAATGTAACACTTTACCTTGAAAAAATATGAATATAACTTGATGGGGGAGAAGGGTGATTTTGAGGTTGATAACATCGAGCTTCTCTTCAAGTGTTATATCCTTTCTTTTACTATCATCACCGGGAATTCGATCACCAGAACGCTTCTTGGAGATATTCTTCTTTGTCATATTCACAGTTAATACCACAAAATTGGAGAAACAGTAAGCAAAAATCGCGTTACAGCAAACAAGCGTTCGCGTTATACAAATATCGTTCCTCTATTCATAAATCTCGTTAGAGCAAATTCGCGTTATCAAAACACGCGTTATAGCAGAACTTACTGTATGTGAATAACAGGAGCACAGTGGTGTTAGGTGCTTGAGTGACTTACGGGTAATTAGAGTATGGCAAGAACAACAAATGAAGAGCACCTATGATTGCTTTATATTTTGCAAGAGTGAACAAAAAAATCTGGATGTAACAACATGTAAATTTTGAGTAAACTTTTTCTTTCAGAATGGTTTACGTGTCTTTTGTCATCCAAGGGAGCTGACATCTGAGCAACTTCTTTTGGCATACAGAATATTCACCAGTTTGCCTTTATACGAGGGATCAGTTTTTCATTACCACTGTAAACAGTTTGCGGCTAAACTTGGAGAGAAAGATGAGGAAATGTCAAATCTGAAAATAGCAAAGGAAGTTATTGATATGGAGGAAGACGAACTGCTGGAGTCATGAAACTTAATGCAAATATTGTAACTTCACTGGTTAGGGAACCATGGCTTGCAGTTGTTAAAATCAAGGATTTTCCAGATTCAGAATAGGGCAGATCTGAAGCACCAGAACTCCAAAAGAAAATATAAAGTCCATTCAAATGAAATCTAAATTTTAAGAAATGAAGATTGAAAAGGTATAGAAGGGAAAGAGAAAAGCTTGAATAATTCATGGTGGAAGAGCAGTAATTATAAGGTGAAGTAAGCTGGGGAAGTCTTATCTTCACATTATACTGTAATTATATAAGAAGGTACTGTAGTAGAATATGAATATGCTCAGCAAAATGTAAAATTCTTGTAAATATTTTATTCAGCACCACAAGAGCATCATCATCACCATACAGAAGTCAAATATTCAATTACAATGGCTCACTGTACATATGATAAAATATACATACATTTGTAAAATCCTGACTTTGTGTATTGCACATAAATAACCACATTTACCTATGACCTAAAATATTCAAGGGAGATCACAAAACAGTACATGATGAGGCACAAATATTTTGGTACTGATATATACCTGTACTCAGCAACATATAAATCAGTATCAAGACCTTGAGACTGATATAGAGAGCCCGCTCTACCTATTCCCCTGTACACCACAAGTGAATAAATAATTAAATAAATTAATAAAAATCAGTAAAACAAATAAACTGGACTGGCAAACAAGTGTAATATATACACAAACTTGCTAACCTGTCTGTGGTTTTGAAATACATAAAATAAAATTTGCATAGCATAACACATCTATTCCAACAAATGGCAGTGAATGAGAGAGTGTGTTTGTGTGTTTTGCTCCTGCTTCCAGCCATCCTACAAAATAGTGAAAAGAGGCTTGAAAGGGTGAAATCAAAGGTACTAGAAATAAAAACACAGTAAATGAATATAAAATAAATTTTACCTATGATAAATAAAGCTAAAATCCTAACACCATAATGTTGGGGTTGGCAGAGTTTGAGTAGCTCAATGCATTAACATTGCTGGTGGCCTTTGTCGCACAAACCACTCAGAGTAACACCTCACCAATCCTGCTTGACAGAAGACTGAACCCCAAGTCTCATGGGTTGGAAGTCAAGAGTGCTGCCATCTGACCCATGGAACCCTCAAGCAAAATAATTGATTGACAAAACGGAAAAGTGGCAAATGAAACGGCAATTAAGCTAATAGATGTAACAGCGTAGAGTGGGCCCTGATACCACAATACAGAAAGTCCCTAACACCAAGTGGAACAGATTTAAGAGTTTGGGACATTAGATAAAACACATTACAGTATTGTTGAATTATTGGGTGAAAAGTAATCACAAAATGCAGTGGATTTTTTATACCACTCATATTGAAATGCCTCTGAGGAAATAAATTAAATCGATACTTAGAAAATTATCCTTCAATATTAGTCACAGTAGCTGAAAGAAAACCACCAGCACTATTGCCCACAGATAATATCAAACCTTGGAAAAAGAAGTGTACTGTATTGTCCAATTCTACCAAAAAATGTAAAAAACAAAACCTATTTACATTACAAATATGAGAAGAAAATTCTTGGCAGTAACTTATTTTTTTGGCTCATTACCTCTTATACACAACTTTATTGATGCAACATCAACTTATGTACAAATTAAATTAACAGGGCCACTAGGCTACTGAGTCATTGTTATCACAGGTTATGTTCATAGACGCAAATTGGACAGTGTTATCGTGACAATAAATTAAAGAAAAAGCTTTCTGTGGCACAGAATACTAATATCCAAATTTTTATGAAAAAGGAAATTGATATACAGTACAGTACAGTACACAATTCCATGGCAAAGAAAATCAATAATGTGTACACATCTCCATGACAGAGACAATTGAAACATTTATTTCCATGGCACAGAACTCGGTTAACACATTACAAATTGTCATCACTAAACTATAACTGTCAAACTTTTGTCAAGTTAGTTTATGTGTGAGAGTACATCAATACTTCATCTAGAACCCAGTTAATCCAGAATTTCATATTTCAGTATGCAGATTTAATGGACTGAACTACGTTACAGAACCGTGTCCCACCTAATATTATGGGAACAGTGGAATGGAGTACTGGATCCATTTCTGAATAAAGTTATTAATTAAACTTACAGATATTGTTTGAGGATACAAGGGATGAAATACCCGGTATTACTGTATTACTTTTTTACAACAGAGTATTGTACTGTACTCCCCTAGTGAGGCTTAAGTAAAATCCCATAACAGCATCTACAAAATGTTCATCATGGCACAGCACAATTTACTATTTATTCTTTAACCTATTTTGCCCTTTGATACATCGGATTAACTAGTTCCTAGAGTCAACACACTAGCGTATAGATATTTTACTTATTTCAATACAGTACACTCAAATTATTAATGATATAATAGATGCAATATAAGCACCATGTGCAAAAGTAAAAATGTAGAAAATGGTATCTATAGATTACTCAAACTTTCCCCATATATAAAAGTATTTATAGATATAAAAAGATTCTCGAGCACTGATACAATACTACTTTATCTTACTTTACATGATATCCACCTGATTTATTTTTTAAATAGAACCCACAGGTGGAGATGCAATAATTTGATTAAATTTTTATTCAAGTTGGAGAAAAAATCCTCAATATGACTTTAGTCTCCAAACTCTCCATTTGCGAGTTTATTTCCTGATATGTCGTGTAAGTGTGATTGTGTTTTCACAACTCTTTCATAAACTGATATAGTCAGAAGTACAGAGGTAACTGGCCAAATGAGGCCTAGTCCTAATATTAGGACTAGGCCTCAATTGAACCTGACCTAAACTAATAATTAAATTAGGATTTGAGCCTTGGGCCTCAATCCAAATGATTAGGTCAGGGGTTGCTAAGACTGGAGTCCATTTGACCTAGGACCAGTATTAAGAAAGAATTTACATAGTACTGTACCAACAAATATTTTTTAATAAATATAAATTCTTTTTCAGTCAGGAATCAATTGAAGAATCTTCAAATGCACCTTTACCAAATATTTCATAATGTGGCAGCAGTCAGCAAAATTCTTACTATTTGTTAATTTTTATGATTTTATATAGAAAATTTAAGCATAATTTTGCTGTTCTGGGCCACAATCAGGGACAATTTTGTCAAATTATCCACCTTGTAATCATGAAGGGTCAAAGCCAGAGTCGAAAAACAAATTGGCATTTGTATAGGTGCCACTTATCAGCCACTAGCGAAACTTGAAGACTGTTGACTATGGCAAGAAATATATCTCTATACCAGGCCTTTTACTCCCCTACCTCACATTCCCATATTAATGTCAGATAGTAGACTCTGTTTCTGATCCATTCAAATATTAAAATCTACTATGATATAAAAGTGTAAGTAGTGTACTAAAATAGTCTTCAAAATGAACCAGCTGCTAGCCAAATTCATGTGACTTCTGGACACATTCAGCTGCTCCTAAACACAGGGTTCCTGTATCTGATAATAGAAAAACTAATACGTATCCATACATTAGTTAATCTTAAAACCAATGTGTATTAATCACCTAGATTCACTGTTCTAAGTAAGTCATCATCCACTTGATCCCAAAGCCTCTTCAAATCTTCTTTGGGCCTCATAACTAACATGGTAGTAGTATCATTATTTCTTATAAATAACATGCTGCCCAGTTTCCCCACCCAGAGACTAGACATTGTCAGTAAGACTAGAATCACATATTATTTGTAAGTAAAGTACAAGTTACAACAGATGTATAGTGTTAGTCATATGGTGTACAGTAATTTGAAGCAACAGATGAACCTCACTGTCACCAGATATGACAGTAATTATGTTGTACACAGTTTTATTATGAACCAACTGCTAACCAAGTTAACTTGTTCACCTAACATCTATATGTCAGATCGAATTGCTCCTGGAACAAACTCTTAATGTGACAACAGAAAATTATTACCTTGTACAGTACTTGCCCCATTTTTTAACACTTTACCTTACAATACTTAAACCATGGACCCTTTGATCCCCAGCCTCTTCAAATCTCCTTTGAGCCCTCTACCTCAGAATTTAGTGAAAGCCCTGTGTAAACACTGTACTATATGTGGGAAATTCTCAAATTTTCCTGACCTTGACCAGGTTAAGGGTTACATTAAAAGTTGTATTGCATAGCATATTATTTTTAATTGACCACAAATAGCTTTATTTTGAGGAATTAGTTGAGCAAGGCTAAACACGGTTTAATCTTTGGTCATATAACAATTAAAAGTCGGTCATGACACTCACCCACTAAAAAATTATAACAAAACAGCCTCAGAAATTTCTCACTTCTTAAATGACTGCATGAGCTGCTGGTGGGTGAAAAAGTTGATATCTTTTACACCATTTCCCAAAGTTTATGGCACTGTCCATACAAGAACGGTGAGCTTGCTCATGGGCATTGACATGGCAAGTGAAAAGTTCAGCACACCATATCAGAACATCACCCCTCCAACTGCCTGACCACATGTTTCAGGGGTTCAGAGTACAGACCAGTATATACTCGTTTTCAATAAACAAAAGCTAAAGGATGAATTGTCCACCAAGAAGTGTAATTATCAGACCTAGAGTGAGGATACTCCTATACAAACCAGTTACAGCTAGTTCAGCAGCAGTATTAATGGCAGTAGGTACACTTTGGATGACACTTTTGACCTCTTATTCCACATTTACATCCACCAGACACATCTCCTGGTCCCTGTGGATTAGGAAAAATATTGTAAAAGTTTTGTTGCACATCAAATGGAAAAAAAGTGCACAGGTACACAATATGGACTTAATAAATTAGGATTTGAGAAAGTTACTTTCTACAAATTATTGCATGATGACTAAAACAATTTTTAGGTATCCATTCAAGAACGTAAATCAACATGAAGACAGTCACCAATATCTGGTCGCAGCCCAAAACCAATATACAGTAGTACTGTACTTACATGAACTGAAATGATTACTAAAGATGCCAACTATGAGGGAAGCTTAACTGAAAACGATCTTATTGTAGAACTGTATTTTGTAACATCTTGCCAATGTCTTAAAGTGATAAACTGTATACTGTACAGTCACTTCATTTACATGTACAGTAAGTGTAATGTGTTTTTATAACCTTTCTGACTCTCTATATTGTGAGTACCAAAATCCTCACTCACTCATCCCACCCTGAGGCTCCACTGTGGTCCCCTATTCACCACTGTGAGGTAAACCAATTGTTACTCACCCCAGGACCCCACCGAGGTCCCCTGGTAACCCAGCAGATTTCTGTTCGACACATGGGACAACGCATCCAGTCACAGCCCCATTTTCGCATTAGCATCACCGAGCACTTTGGACAGGGTAGCCCATCTCCACGACGAATCATATCCTACAGAAAAAGTGGTACTTAGGATCTCAGCTATCAGAAATATCCTGTGATATGCACGATGGTTTGTTAATTAAAATTATAAATATAATGACCCTGGTGGAGATGTAAAGCAGATAATGGTGCTATGGACTGTTCTCTAGGGAAATGGCAAAAGTCAAAATTCTAAAATTAGAAAAGAGTAATTCTAGACTGACGAGAGACATAAAAATGTTGAGTGCCTGCTGACTGAGTTCTGCATAACAAAAATCTAATTTTTAACACACTAAAGTAAAATAAATATGATATAGTTAAAGAAAAATTGGCAAATCTGGTGTAATGTTTGATAGAGCACAAGAGCTTTCATAGCCAGTCAATGGCTGTCTCAAAAAGAATAAAAAAGAAAACAAGGTTGATAACAATTGGGAACACCTGTGCCAAGCCACAATAAAGTCCAAGGGGCCTTAACCTTGGATAGTGATGACAAAAAAGGTGATTATTGAACTTTGGTTAAAATCAATCACTGTTCAAGTACAGTACTGTACTGTAACTTAATTATGTTTATAACTTCAAACAAGCAGATGGTCACAAACAGTGAGCATGAAATCCTTAGTGCCTTTCTCAGGAGTGCTAGGGACATTAAAGGGGAAGTGTTTATTGTTATAAATAATACAGTATTCAAATTGGTACAGTACTTACATCAAAGAATTTTTTGGTCTTCATGGCTGCTTCATCCACCTTCTGAGCGAGGTCATCCTGATACTCCTGGCATGTGGTGCCTTCATGCTGAGCCTGCAAATAGCATGTACTGTACAGCCTAACTGTACATCATCATACTATGCAAATACTGTGCTGTACTATACTGTACTGTACTGTACACAAGCCATAACTCTTTTACAAAGTTGGGATTTGCTGTTTATCAAATTCTGACAAGATACCTGCACTGTATTCATGAAATGAAGCTGCATATATAATTCACCTCAGTCTAAGGCTTTCTTCAAGCCACTATATACAACAGAATCACATTTTATTCGAACAGAAAGACAAACAGGGCAATCCTATTTGCACCTTTCACATTCTGTGGTGGGGTACAGTTATAAGACAATGAAAACTATGTTCTGCCTGTATGTCTGAAAAAATTCAGTCTCTTTATATACTGCATCTCCTATTATTTGTTGCAACAGTCAACATTACAAATACAAATCCTGAATGAATAACAAAGAGAACTGATATCGATTCTTGACCACATTGTTTTTTCATACCTGACAAGTGAGGCAATTAACTTTCTCGCAAACATCACAGTGGAATGAGTTGACGTTATCCTCAAACTGACAGAATCCTGGGCAGTCGGGCGTCTTACAGTGAAACACATTCTGCATGGTTCCTTCTGCTTGCTTGACAGACTTGGTCAAATGTTTGTCATACTCCTGCGGTGTCACCAGCTGAAGCCAAACATAATACTGTACTGTACCATGATAAAAATACAATAAAAACATCAACAATTAATTATTTTACTATACGTACAGGTATAGTATATAAGGCAACATCTCATTCTAAATGAGTGGCTGTCACCAAAAAGTGACCTTGAAAACCATAGGTGGCAATTAATTAGTATTATTAGAAAAGTAATTATAGTGTTAGAAGAGTATAATTAAAAATTTTGAGATGTCATTTGGACAAGTAATTACTGTGTATAGATAACAGATCCTAAATCAGCATGTTCAGGAGTACATATACAGTATTGTGATTGTAAACAAAATCTGTGAGATTAAGATTATGGCCTTATAGGATTTTAGGCCAAAAACACTTTTTCTCTCAGAATTGAAATGTAATGTGTCTAACTACTTCAGTACATCCAGAATAACACATAAACACCAAAAAGTGACTCTGAAAACACTCATATTATAGGTATACTTTTAGCTTTATGAAAAGCCCAAAATGACATAATTTCCAGCCAATGCTTAGTTACCTTTGTTTCTGAATAAATATGCCCTATATTCACATTACTTTGATTAAACTGGAAACAAGCAAAAAACTCAAAATTACTTGACTTACAGCTTTGATTTCTCTGTCCTGCAGAGAAGAATCACAGGAGTACTGGTTGTCTCGATAGGGACACTTCACATCAGCTGTGTCAGAGTATTTGACAGCACTCGCCAAGCAATCCCTGAATAAAAATTAAATATAAAATTTTTTATATTGTTCCTAGAATGGAGTATACTGTTCCTTCCTTGTGATGTATATTAGCCCTTGTACACTAGCAATAAATGAGTACCTGTACATTATCAGATCCAGTATGGAAACTCACTAGCAGCTGAATGCTAAGAATATGGGAATCAGCACCTGGCCAGCCATACAGTACCACAGCAGAAACTGGTTTGCTGAGAAAATATCATGAACACGTACTGTATGCTGTACTATATATCATAATTTTTGCACACACAATAACAAGAACAGACAGACAGAAGGAGAGCAACCCTTGAGTCCCCTTCAAGTTTTACAAGTACAATACTGAAGAGGATTGAAGATGTAAACTTGGTACATGTCTAGGCAATATGGACATACCAAATATGTAGCACTGCAAATTATCTTTGGCACAGGTATGGTGAGTTATGGCCAGGGGAATATGACACCTTCAATTGATTCTTGTTGGGAAAGTTAAGAAAATTCTCATCCTGCTTTACAGCTCTGATAATGTTCATTACACTCGCCTGCAGAAGGTATGGAGACAGTCTCGCAGTACAACGCCTTCACTTACTCCCACGTCCAGAAAGCAGACACGACACTCAAATTGGTCTGGGTTGGGTACATAACCCTGGCGTTCCAGTGCAGATACCACAGCACCTAGCCCAGACCCCTGAAGGAAAATAAACCTAATGTAAATGAACATTTTTTTTTTTACTTCTACAACTGCTTTGCCATATAAAACTGGAATGAAGACCAGCACAGACTTTGTCATAACCCTTTGGCTGCACATTTCCCTAAGCTGAATAAAATCTCGCCTGACAATTGCCAGAATAAAATTATGAAGCGTGGAAATCACAGCGAAAGCATTAATCAATCTCTCTGTTAGCCCTATCAGATTGTTCTGCTACAGTGCTCTCCTTCCACAATATGCCTTAAGACACCCATCTGGTTTGTTTCCTGCATCATATATCACTCCCAGCATCACATATTAGCAAAATGTCAATCCCCCACAACAAAGGAAACAAATAAAATAATGCAGACTTACAGTAGACTCAAATAAGTTGTTGAACCATACCAGAAAAAATAAAGTTTACAAATTGTGAACTGATAAGGAAGTGTTAGGACACCTTGTTGAAGATAAAGATTCATTTTAATTATTGCACATACAAGCTGGTGGATGAATAAACATACAGTTGTACCCCGATTTACGCGGTCAATTGAACCCACAGGGTACCGCGGAAAGTGAAAACCGAGTAAAGTGAACAACAGAACATATGGGATTAATTCCAATAGAGACTGGCCCGACCCCAAACTCCACTTTTTCCGACACAATACCTATGTTGGAGTAAAAATAACATCTAAATTTTATGATGGTATGCTCACACAATTAATATTTAAGAGAAATACAGTCGCCAGGTTAATGTCCATTCAAATAATGGACTCAAATCCCCCCCCCCCTCTTCCCAGCTCACTGGCCCCTACCTCTCTGAGAAATGATTGGGTGAAACACTAGATTTTAACGTTTAGTAATAAATAATACCTCAGACTAAAGTTAGGATAATATAATTGACATTTCTGGATTCCTTGCAGGTCAGGGAATATTTTGAATGTAAACTTCATATATTTTGCACAAAAGATAAAATACTTGCTTTGTGTAAACCAAATTATTACATTAGATCTAAAATTTGTATGTCTAATGCAAAATCCATGATGTTTATATTCAAAATGATCATCATATTGTAAGAATTCCAGCAATGTAAATTATATTCCAGCCGGGTAATTTGTATGAATTTTATGAGCTAAATAAAAAAAAAAAAAAATTATACTTCATGCGTATATGAGTAGATGCACCGCGGAACGTGAAAGTCCGGTTCTGGCAAGGTACTGCATAAATGAGAAATCGCGGAAAGTGAAACCGTGTAAAGCGGGGTAATACTGTATTGCATTATTTTTTTCAGCCCATTCCTACCACTTTTTTTTATTTTTCTCACACTACTACTTACCCTTCCTGCCCTTTCTGTTGGGATCCTGTCACCCTTTAACCATCCCACACAAATGTAGGAGACACAAAAAGATAATAAAAAGATAGAGTAATAGAGACGTACACTCGCACCAAAAAGTATCGGTGCAAGGTGAGATCGACGAGTTCCGAAACAATACGTATACACTGTGATATGTCGGGAAGGTTGGTAAGCGTATCCTCATAAACCCCCCTCCCCCTTTACTAGGTGTTGCCATATGGCTGACAATCAGGGCTGCCAACATATGGCTGGAACAACTCGACTTTCCCAATACCTATCGTCACTGGTCTCATATTGTTCACGCTACAGTATGCACCGATACTTTTTGTTGCGAGTGTACATACAGTCAGATAGACAGAGATAGATATAGATTATAGTTGAGTAATAAGAGATAGATACATAGCTTAGACAGATAAATATATTGATAGATAAATAGGTAAGTAGATCAAGACAGATATTGAGAAATACATACTGTACATGTATAGAAAAAAATATATATTTACCTTATTTTTGAGACTTTATACTCCTTGGTTCACCTAATACAAAAGTGGGATACAAATATAGATAACAGGGAGACTAAGAGACAACAGAAACTGCAAACTCACCTTGTCCGAGGTCCCTGTGGCTTGTGCGTGCATAGTGCCAGGGCGTTCGGTGGCACACGCTTCACAACCGGGCCGGGTCCAAACATTGACTAAGGTACATCTCGGACACACCCAACCGTGGACCTTGGTGGGTGATGGAAGCTCTGTCGTCACATCCACCTGCTGCTCTGGTGATTGTGGTTTGCCTGTCTCCTTATTTCTTAACTGAGGACTGGAAGGATCTTTATTTTTTGTTTGTCTTTGTTGCTGGGGCGGTGATGACCGAGTCTGGTGTTTTAGTTGTCCTACCTCATGCAGTGATTGGGAAGAATGATGCAGTGTTTGGGGTGACTGAGGTTGCAATGAGTGGGATGATTGATGCTGTGATGACTGGGATGATTTATGTTGAGATGACTGGGATAATTGATGCTCCTCTGATGACTGGGTAGAATGATTTTGCAATGGTTGCTTCACATTATGTTGTGATGTGCTTATTTGCTGTTGCCATTTTGATAAATGTTTAGGTTGTGGTGACTGATTGTGTGTTTGTGTAGGTGTTTCCTGTATATGATTAGATAAAATGGGTGTCTGCATAGGTGTGCCCTGAGTTTGACTGGATAAAGTTGTTTGTGTAGGAGTTGTCCGAGGTTGACCGGATATAAGATGAGGAGATTGTTGTTGAGGTAAATCCTGTCGTGACTGTGGCTGCTGACTTTTGTTTAGTAGAGTTTGAGCAGGTTTTGCCAAGTGCAATTGTTTTGAGCTGCACTGGTTAAGTGATGGATTTTGAGCATGTTGTTGTTCATCTTGAATGCTGACTGAATCTTGCTGGGATTTTGGTGTGATGGCAAGATGATGAGTTGAGGATTGTTGTTGTTTCTGATGTGGTTGGAATTGATTTGTTGCTTTCACTTGCTGCTGTTGTTGACCATTAGGTATTGTAATATCATGAGATTGCTTCCGTTGTTTTTGCGGTAATTGTTGTTGCTGTCTCGAGCTTGGTGTAGAACTGGATACTTGTCTCTCCAGTGGTTGAGTTTGATTGTGTTTCTGTACATTACTTTGATCACAAGCAGACTGACTTTCAGTGGCAGAATTATTATTTGTTTGACTAGTAGACATTGCTTTAGAATGTATATTTATAATATCATTGGTTTGACTAGAAACATTAGTTGCAGTGCTGGCAACATGGGATACACTCAGAGGCTGTGGTAATGAATATTTACCATCTTGCAATTGAGGTGAGGTCGATTGATGTGCCTTTGTTTCACTTTCCTGTAAATCAGTTTTTTTAGTTGCTACTGCACTATATGCAAGTTGAGGATTCTCTTCTTTATCTCGTTTATTAATATTAACATTTTGATACATATTTTCATCCTCTTCTTCGAGTGTGTCTTCATCATCACTATTAACATCATCATCATCATCATCATCTTCTTCACTATAATCACTATCATCCGTGTCAACACTAATTTCATATATTTTTGTTTCTGGGTTATAAAACTTATATTCAATATTACCTTCTTCATCAGACACCTGTAAGTACCTTGCAAGTCCACTCTCAGTTTTTGCCTGTGAATAATGACATCCAGGAGCATCAACACCATTTACTGCAGCAGCTCTAATGGAGGGCTTCTGTGCTTGCACCTTGGGCTGTGAATCTGGTGCCACTAAGTAGAGAAAAATGGGACAACCTTCTGTGGTAACCTTGTGGTGCTCCAAGGTGTGGTTGTCGTCGTCTGCCAAGCGTCTTCCCAGGATCCATCGCTGAACCTCTGGTGGGAATCCAAAGTCTTGACACACCTGAAACATGAGAACCAAGAATTGCCTTGTAATCCCAAGCTCCATTTATTCTGGCAGATTTTTCCACCACGAACCAGCATCCTTTTAATGGAGGGGAGGCTGCTGGGGGTATTCGCTCCTCCTCTTATACGTATTTAGATGTTATAACAAGTCCAACTCCTTGATATGCCACAAGGTATAGCATAATTTTATTACTAATATTATATTGGATTGATGTTTTTTTTTTATAAGGTGAAGTAGAAATTCAAACCTTTATAATGATACCTAAATTAACAGCACAGAATGAAGAGATAGAGGCACTCTCACTCCCTATTCTAAGATATTTTCAATTTTGATTTTGTAGATCATGTGCTTTTTGCCTAAATACAAATTAGTAGCAGCAAATCTGAATTGTTGACATTGGGCTTAAATGTTTTCTCACTAGTTATATTTTCTTGGAACTGGTTGCTGCACATGCTGGTAAAAAATTAAGGAGGAACCCCCCTTCAGTGCCCTGCTCATGTAGAGATGGCAAGGAGGATGCCACACAATGAACTTTTTACCACATGGAAATCTTTACTGATTTATAGTGTTAAAAAATCTAATGGAATTTATTAAATTTGGGGGGTTAACACCCTTAAAATCTAGCATTTCAGCCCAAACGTGAGAGAAATTTTGATATACAGGTACAGTAAGTCCCCAAGTTACGTACATAATGGGGACCAAAAGGTTGTACTTAACTCGAAATGTACGTAACTCGATAATTTCCGCGAGTTTCTTTGGAAAATCCTGTGCTGTTTTCCAATCAGCACTCGCCGCCTCACCAGTCACTCGAACATTATGCAGCTTATTTCGCACCTTGAATCGGTTAAACCACCCATTGCTAGCATTGAATGTCACAGTATCATCAGGGTGATCTTTCTTTAGGTCGTTGAAAAGACTTAGGGCTTTCTCCTGAATCATACTGAGACACAGAGGCTTACGTTTTTGTGTGCAGTCCTCGATCCACAGCGCAAGATATTTTTCCATTTCTTCCAGAACCTTCCCTCTTCTTTTAGTTATAATCGTAGATTGCATTGGCACTGCAGATTTCACATGTTCCTTGATCTTTTCTTTGCCCTTATCAATTGTATTAACAGTTGACCGACTCAGGTTAAATTTGCGGGCAACATTGGTCAACTTTTCACCACTTTCAAGCAGTTTTATTATGTCCATTTTTACCTCTAGTGAGATTGCTTGACGTTTCGTAGCACTCCCACTGGCTTCACCACTCTTACGCTTTACACCCAGAGTAAAGTGTACAAAATAGGGCAGAAATTCACAGGAGAAGTACTGTATGCACAATGACCACACTTGTTGTTTTGGTGCGTCTAGCGTGTCGTCTGCATGGTCAGTGATAGTGGCGGCGCGGTGCGGCTGGCTCGCCCGCCAAATTTAAAAATTGCTCGCCCTTTTAAGACAATATTTTTGCAATTAAAGACTTCAGAAACGATGTACGTATCGGCCGTTTGTACGTAATTCGGATGTACGTAATTCGGGGACGAACTGTATACTGTAAAGTAAATGTAACAGGTACTCATCAGTTTAGAAAGCTCCTTGACGTCTACTTTTAACTTGGTTAAGGCTTCGCCTTTATGATACCGTTTATCTAAATCTTTAGTTGCAATTATTATTGGGACAAGTTGCTGAATCTTTATCTGTGTTTCCATTCATTGTTCCTCACCTTCTTTCTCAGTTCTCCCACAGTCATGGAAGCCATCACAGTAAATGTGATGGGACCTTGGTGACTGTTCTTGTCCTCCACATACATCTTCACACTGACAAAATAAAAAATGTATAAGAAAGGATCATCTAGGACTCTATAAAAACGTAACATAACAACTACAGAACCTACACAAACAAGCTGTCATCACTACATTTCCTTCCAACCTTTTAAACTAAATTGGGCTCAGTCCAAATGACTCCCTATATTTATGAACCCCTATCTTAATGCTTAGGTTAAGATGGCACCCATTGGAACTGGAAGCCCATTTGACCTGCATTCCACTATGGTCCATTTGTCCTGCAACCAGCATTTAATGTCCCAAAAATCAAAGCCCTTATTATATGGCGGTGTCATCTACCTCACTAATTCAAGATTCATCTCTACTGACTGCTTAAATTAACATTCCTGGGTGATTTGCTGTACAGGTAACAGTCACACCTGAAATATTCATATTATTTTCAGGTAGTTTTGAATTTTTAAAGAAAATATAGCTCCTGTAGTTCTCTTTACACAGGATGGGGAAATTATCCTTTACTCCGTTTGAGTGGGAAGAATCAAGGTTTATAGGAACTTCAATAGAAGCTGGAAAGAGTAAAGATGAGACAATAAAAACAAGTGTAGAAATTGACAGAAAAGGGCTAAGAATACAAGAACAGAAACGCAAACGCACGCACGCACATACATACAGTATTGTACATAGACAGGAGTATATCCTTACAAATTCAAGACACAGAGTACCAAGTGATTCCTATCCCTCCATACTGATTCACAAAGCTTCATGTCAATTAACTGTCCACATTAAGTCATTAGGAGTCCAATTTCTAAAATTCATGGAAAAAAATATTTAAACAACACAAACTTATAAAAAAACAAAAATAATCTAGTATAACTTACTTGAAAGGCAGTAGAGCCTCACTAAGATCTTTCATATAAACTGGCGGTCCATCAGGTAATTTACTTATGGTGTCAGATTTAACTTCACGTCTTGCTGGATCAACTCGAGTGTCCCGTCTGGTGATGATTTCTTCTTGAACATCACCAGTAGTTTGAATTTCCCCAGTGGCAGATCCTATTTGAGTATCATTAATAGAGTCTGCAGAAGCTGATGTCTGCAGAGGTGTTGGAGAGAGATATCCAATACTTGGAGTTTCTGTTGCATTTGATGATAAATCATTTGAAATATCTGTGTCAGGCAACTGCACCTTATCAACATTGTGTTCAATAATATCTATATCATCTAAGTCTAACTGGGCCTCAGGTTCATTTATATTTATATCCTCATGGTCTAACATTTCTGAAGCATCATAAAAGCATTCTGACATATTACTGGTAGGAGTTCGAGTTCCGTTTAAATCAATGTTTGGATTAGTATCGGGTAAGATATGTTCAGACTCAGATGGCACGAGTGAGGTGGCAGGGAGGAGGGATGATGTTAGCATGGTAACCTCATCATCGATTTTGGTTTTAGGATTGCGTGTGACAGAGCAGGACACCCTGAGCTCAGCCAACTCGTGGGCCAGCCGAGCAGCCTCGGCATGGTTTCCACAAGCGATGGAACCCTCAAGCCGTTTCAAGAGTCGATTGATGCTGAGAGTGTTGACTTGACCTAAAGTTGGCTCCTCAACTCGCAAAGTTGCTGTGGACAAAATTCTTAACTGTAATCAAGAATTTGGGTAAATAGTAAATAAAGTACAGTACAGTAAAAGTGACTTTTCATAAATACTGTACATTTACCTGTATTAAATAAAAGTGATAATTTATCGCATCTAAGTTTCATCATTAGTAAGAATAACCTTACTTCCATACAGTATCTGTACGTTTACTAAACTACTGTACAGTAATTACAAAATCATGTTAAGATATCAATAAATGTAAAGTTTGACATGTTAAATAATATGATCTACCATAGCTCATCATCAGCTTAACATCATATTGAAAAACTTTCAAAAGTATATAAAAAAAGCTTTGACTTCCAAACAACAAAGCTTGAGAGCATGAGTAAATATAATCTAACCAACAATCTGCACACAGAGAGAGACAGGCAGTCAAGTGTAACTCAATACCATTCACACGGTCATTTGGGTAATAAAATTAAGTACGTATATACAGCACAGGCAGTCCCTGATTTCAATGGTTTAGTAAAATTTTAAGTTAAGAAAAAAGATATATGATACAGTACAGTAACATGATTTGATTTAAGAACAAAAATCCTGTACAATAGTTGTGATTTTTTCTCACTATTTTTGTAATTTTTTCCTAAGTACTGTACTGTACTAATGAAAATATACAAAAACTAATAAATTTGTCTTTTAATACAGTGCTTACTTCACATACCTATTTCATTATTCCCTAACACTTCCATTATCTACAAATAAGCTTTCAGTGTGTCATAGTTGCCCTACAATCCTCAAATTCACAGGAGACAAGTGCACCAGCACAGTCATTCAGCCAGTTGCCTGATTATCCAGTTTCTCCTCATTTACTCTCATGTAATAAGTGGAATATCAAATATAAGAAAGTTGTTCTGCATCCTTAGCCCATACAGTGAGAGAACGTACCTTGTACATCCTAGAACACCAAGCAGTAAACCAGAGGACATACCTGCTACTGTATGTGCTTGAGAAACACTGTACTGTACTGCTATGTGTCATTGGTGGAATGTTGTGACATCCCACTGGTCATATGAACACTTGAGTTTTCTTTTTTTTTCATGTGTGTTGGGGTGAGTGCCGTACTGTACAGGTTATGAGATGGTGTGAGGATGGTTATGATGGTGGTGTGTTGTGAGTGATTATGATGTTCAGTGGGAGTGATTATTGTAATACAGTACAGTACAGTACAGTACAGTACAGTACAGTACAGTATAGGAATTTGAATGAAATTATTTAATGAAAATGGGATACTTGGGTAACTCTAGGTAAGTCTTCTCTAATTTAATTCCACAAACAATTATTTTATAAATTGAACGAGAAAAAATAAAAACAATGGTAAGACATCAGCATTTTATCCCATTACTATAGTCATAAGCCCTATTGGTCACTTCTAGTTGGAGCTTAGTAGGCCTAAAGCCTATTAGCATTACGACTTATTCAACCTACGACTAAAATAATTTTCTTTAACCAAAACTGGCTGAGAGAAAATAAGATATACATTAAAACTGAAAAACAAGCAGCTGATGCAGGCTTGGAATTCACAGCAGCTATGTTCACAATGACCATCATTACCCTATGACTGGCGGTGATGATCCCTCACCTCAAGCTCTGTGTTGTGTCCCTCCCTTATATTGAGCACAGTTCCCTCTTCATGAATCTCTTAGACCTTTTAATAACAGAAGAGTATGGAGAGAGAGAATTACTCAATGGAATTAAAATGAACTGAATCATCCAATGAAGATAAAAAAATGGACTAAAAATTGACCCACTCAGAATATCAGACTTTTTCTTTAAATTTAATGTTAATATTATTATTTAATGTACTGTACAATTTATTAAGGCATTAAATAAGTACTGTATCTAATAATTATAAATATAAATCCACACTCAGCATGAGAACACAGTGACTCAACAATCTTATTAGGAAAGAGAAATGTAGAGTCTATATTTTTCTGTTTCTCAATACATCTCTAAGGTATGAACTGAAGATCCCTTTAGAAACAGATGAAAGTATAGCAAAAGCATTTTTCTTTCCTTGCAAGATTTTTAATTAATAATATGTCTTTCCTCTATTCATCCCAAGTCCATTAACCTCATGCCATTCCCTGCTTCAAGGGGTGGAAGAGGAATCATGAGGAAAAACAAAAGCACAGAAATGCGTATCATTAACACACATGATTTCATATTACCTAAATTCACTTTATATTTGTTTGGATTCTCAAACACTGGTACGTTAATTTTCTTTTCCTCACTTCGATTCTGATAATGTACATATATTGTAAAGGATGAGTTTGTGTAATATTTATGCTCATTATTTTTATGCTGGCTGTAGCTCAAGTCAGCCAGTGAGACACAAACTTATGTCTTCAATTACTGGGGAAATTTAACGACCAAATCTCAAGAGAACCCGTGACCTATATTGAAATATCGGGACACACACACACACTCCCCACCTTGCGGTCACTTCCACAACTCAAGTGACTTTATCCTCGGTGTCTAACCTTCATTTACCCAATATCTGAATCAACTCTTTATCTTAGCTTTAAAGTAGGAGACTAAAAAATGTACTCGAGGTACTTCCCCAGCAGGAGTGAGTGATGTACAAATGTGGTGATGAGACTTTTAAAAAGACCAGAGTATTGCCCTTCTTTAACTTGACAGAAATTAACAGTGTGTATTCTTTTTAATGATAAGCATAAGCCATATAATTCTCTAAATATATTTAAATAAGGTAAGTAAACCACCTGTCAACTCAGACGTGCTATTTTACAGTGCAGTACGTACTGTACAGTAAAGTTCTTAGAAAATCCAAAACTAACAAACCAAACTTAACCTAACTTAATGATTTTAGAATACATTTTAGTGAAGTTAGGCTATTTAGTTGAGGTTTGGTTCTGTTGCTTCATTTTGTTTTCTAAAAAATATAAAAATAAAATACAGATATAAGAGCAAAATTGCATACAGTATTTGTATTGATGGCCATCTTGTTAAATCCATCTCCACAAGGGTACTGGTGCATGACAAAATATCGCCTACATTGAAATAACTGGGAAATGATGACTTAGCTTGAAAAGTAAATGACACAGAAGTCATCAGCAGGTTGATGAACCATTAATAATTCAACATGCATTTCTTCCTGTTAAGTTTTTCTTTTTCATTGTTTACCTGGAGGAGTTGACTGACTCAGACATGGTTGGTAAAGTGAGATTAGATGTTTGTCTACCAAGATCCATCAATAATAATAATATTGAAAGCATAGTGGTTCTACCCTCTTTGGTGATGACCAACAATTTTAGCTGGAATGTAAAACTTTTACTGTCCAAATATTGTACAGTGAACAGTATACTGCACAAAATTTGTACAGCAAATACCTGTATATTTTTAAATATATGTAGTATATGGTTTGTATAAATAAACAAATATCTAAAGTTGATCAAAACCAAAATGGGTAGATCCACTAGTCTTGCCGCTTACCTTTAAATGTAGCAATGCCATCAGCCTCTGTGAGCTGTCGACTCAGTCTCTCAACCTCTTTCTTTTCCATTTGCCCCTGACCCACACACTTCACCCCCACCTCAGACACCAAAGGTGTTGAGTTATCAGAATGGGATGAAGGAGATAAATGGTCTTCATGGGGTTCAATAATAATCTGAGGTACTACAGCTCCTGCTGGTGGGTTCGCTGGACTGGTGATGCTTGTTGTCTCAGTGATTGGTGAGGGGGTGGCTGGACTGGTTATGCTCCTACTTTCAGCAGTTGGTGAGCACTCACTGTGCTGAGCTTCAATCGTTTCAAAATCTTTAGCCTGGATTAACTCGAAGGTTCCTGATCCAATGGACATTGAGCGTTTACGTTGTTCTGTATAAAGAACTCCTCCTTTGATGATTCCCTCAGAAAGGTCTGTGGGATGGGAATTTGATTTGGAATCAAAAGAGGGCTTTCCATGTAGTTGTTCTCTGTTACCATTGTGTTGAGGGTATGGCTGTGTAGTAGGAGTGTGATTCAAGTGGTTAACACCATTCATAGGTTGCCTGATGCTAGCAGCGGTGGTGGTGGCAGAGTCTATGGAAATTTGTAATGAATTTGAACGGGATATTGCTGATAATCTTGGTTTTCTCCTGGCTGCTTCTTTCCTCATTCTTTGTTTTTCAATTTTGTCTAACTCTGCCATGGCAGCCATTTCATCAAATTTAGCAACTGCTGAAAATACTTCAGTATCTCTTGGAACATCACTTCTGGGCTGTGGTCTGAGACATTCTCGACATTCCCTATTGGATCTTGGTAGTTCTGGACTATTTGTTTCGGAATTCAACTGTTCAAAAATCTGTGTCCGTCCTACAACATTTCCAAATGATCTCCTGCGTGTTACTTGTGGCTTTTCTTTTTTTGCTTGTTGTAGTTGTTCAAACTGGTTAAATATACTAACTACATTACGTACAGCACCACTTGGCTTTAGCACTTGTGGTTTACGGTAATTTTTGTGGTAAAATGTTTTATCTTCTTCCTGATCTTGGTGATCTGATTCTTCAGGCATTAAGTGTTGGTCTCTCTGGGAACTTTCATCCTGGTTTCTTCCTGGTCCTTCTTTATTACCTTCTTCGAGTTCAGTTTTTATTTTTTTATTTTTTTTTTTCCTGTCTCCACATTTTTTTTTGCAGTTTTTTTCATTCTTTACAGCAGATGGCATGACTTCATCTTGAGTCAGTTGTTCATCCTCATCACAGCCACTTCCTTCAAATTTTGCAAGCCTAGCTCTTCTCAGTTGGTCCATATCTGGCTCTTTATTTAAACCTTCATTGCTATGAGATTTCTTAACAGTAAATTCTAATGTTTTTGATTCATTTTCTCTCTCAGAGTCAGGGTTATGAATGAACGTGTCGGGTGGACCCTGAGCTGTACCAAAAAATGTTGTCTTTGGCTTTGCACCCTTGCCTCTAACCTCAGCCTCTTTGGAAGTGCAGGCTGGCATGACCATCGATTCATTCCGTGAGCTTTTTTTAAGTTTTCTATACCTTTCTTCAGTTTCAGAAACACTAACTGTTGTAGATGTTTTGGTTTCAGAGCTTGCTGCTGAAAGATCTTTTGTATCATCGATACCTTTGGCATGCTCATCAAATGTTCTGAAATATTTCTGTAACTCTCTTTCCCAGTTGATATCCTTCTTCTTCTTGTCATGGTGGGATTTTTGATCATTATCAGGAAGCTGGCCAGTGTCTGGCACAGCAGCCTCTGCACCACCCACTGCTTCTCTTGCACCTTCTGCATTACTTTCATCATGGATCACTGTCACAGGACTCTCATCAGAGATACTTGGCTGGGAACTTACATATTCTGAAGTAAAAGATTTGTTATCCTCATCCACCCGCTTGGGGTTAAGAGGTCTCCGTTTCATACACGCTTCACACTGTAGTCTCCACGGCAGGTTGATCAGAGTACAAACTTCACACACCCACTTCAATTTACGCTCAACTCCTTCATTCAATTCAATGGGAGGAGGTGGAGCAACATCCATATTACTGGTTCCTGTTTGTCCAATTGCATTTTGCCAAACTTCAAAGTTACTCCTCTCTCTCAACGACAGGACCTCTTCACGAATTTTATCTGATTTTCTCTGTTCTCTGTTCTTCGCTGCTTCTTCTTCTTCTTCATTAATTTTTTGTATTTCATGTCTTACATCCGCCAACTCTTGCATGATTTCCCGAGCATTTGTCGAATTTAAACGAAATTCATAATTAGCCTCACTGTTTGCCTCATCATGAACAGATTCCCTCCTTCTTCCATTGATGGATGAGGGTACTGGAAGGTCTTCATAAATATCATCAGCTGGAGTGGTGGCACTTGATGTCATGGACTCGGAGGCTTCAATAATGGTGGAAACATCTGGCGAGAAGAAGTTGTTCATACGAAGACCAAAATTTTTATTTGGTCTACAAAAATGACCTGGAGAATCACTAGGAACTACTATTGGATCATCATCCAGCTCTTCCTCACTAACTTCCTCATATGATGGCATTTTTCGAGTTTCTCGGACTCCAACAAGTACAGGAGAATTTTTACTCCTTGGCTCAGCAGTAGTATGAGTGTCTTTAGCGAGCTGATAAAACAATTCTGCATCAAACGCTGCTCTGCGCATTGGTGATTCCCGTGTAGGAGGTGGAGATGACTCTGGGGAAGCTTGGGAAGGTTGAGTGAGGTTTGAGGTGACTCTCTTGGTCTTTGGAGAATTTGACCCTTTATGAGATTCTGATAAACCAAACTGAAGAGCATCAGAAGCAATCAACTTACCTCCAATGGAATGGCGAAAGTTGCCTTCTTTTTCTTCAATTCTTAGTGTTGCATGTTTTGAATAGCTCTGAGGTAGGGTTAAGTCAAGACCTGAATCACTAAGATTATCATAAAAACCATTCTGGGAATTTGGTAGTCCATGTTCTCCAACTTCTATTCTGTCACTTGTTGATGAGCCAAGAGTGGCAGTCCCAGAAGAACTCACAGTATTCATATCAAAATTTTCAACTCTACCTCTGTCTTTGGTTCTTGGCAGGAAGTCTGTCTGAGTAAGTATATGAGGCTCACTGGTCTTATAAAACTTGTTATCGTACGTTTTCTTTTGAGCTTTCCGTTGCTCCAGTTCTCGCTGCATCTGCTCTGTAGCTGCCCGATCAAGCTCACTTATATTTGCCAGCAACGATACCTGAGATTTTCTCTTTTCTTTCTTATCATCATCTTTTGATTTCTTTTGTGTATTTTCATCACCATATTCAAAACTTTTACTCTTCCTGAAAGTCCCACTTAAACTAAGTTTACTTCGTGAAAATTGGATATCGGGCATCCAACTGTCATATACTTTATCTTTTTTACTTGTAGCTTTTGAGTCTTTACTGTTCTCCTTATCCCTATTTTTCTTTCTCTTGTACCAAGGACGAGGAGACAGGGTCAGTTTACTAGTGTCAGGAATGGCTGGGCTTGAAGAAGATTTAGTGATGTCTTGCCGAAGAAATCCACTCTCCAGCCTGATGGACTCGGCAGAGTATTGACTGCTGGTTGCTCCACTACTGCTCTGAGATTTCAGTGTGGTGGAAGCTGATGATGGAGACTGAGACAGATAGCTTCCAGTGGAAACAGTGCTTAATGGTCGATCCTTTTTCTCTGCAGGACCATTGGGGGCTTGGCGTTTCTTCTGACCATCATTTGTGAGTGGTGACAAATTCTCTTTATTACTATTTAGTGTGTTTGATCCTCCAGTGGTCTGAACTGGTGGAAGTGGAGCTCTTCTCTTGGCTTTGGCACATATTACACCTTCACTCTTGGATTTCTGCAGCCTCCTGCCTTCAGGTATTTGACGAATGGAACTTGGTGAACTTTGTTCTGAAGTAATACTGGGTCTCAGCTCCCTGGCTGGTAGGCTTGTACAACTTTTCTGTGATCTTAGTGAGCCAGTGTCACTCATCTTTGGTGATCCAGGGGGTTGTGGTGCTGGCCTCTTTTTGCGACTCATCGTTGCCCCTCGAGACTCTGGTTTTGACGATGTGTCCGAAGATGCACTCACTGCTGAGAGTCTCCTGCCTCCCTCTTCATTTGAGGTGCTTGAATTTGTTCGTCCAAGTGAAGAGTCCCTTTGAAACAGTTTATATCGCCGGGTAATACCAAATTTAGGCTGATTTTGATTTTTTGAAGCAATCATCTTGTTTTGAGTGTCAGCACTTTTACTTCTCATGATAGGTACATATGAAAAGCCACTTGTAGAACTTGACAGACTGTTCACGCTCCCTCCACTCGCATTGCTCATGCGATCCACTGATGTAGATCTCTTCTTCTTGTCTCTATTTCTAAACCAACGGAAGATATTAAGGAAGCCAGAGGTCTTCTCTCTCTTGAGAGGATAGGGTCTATCACCCATGGAATACCTACCAGGAGAACTCATGTACTTGGACACATCACTTGCTGTTGTTGAAGTACTTGAAGAACTCAGCTTTTTTCCATAGTGTCTTTGATAATCATTAAGTGTTGGACTTGATGGTGTTGACACACTGGGTTGACGATTCTGCCCTAATCTTTCCGAAATCTCACTCGACCTGCCCCCAGATGGGAGTGTTGATTTTCTTACCATTGTTTCCCCAAAATAAGCCATGGCATCAAGCCAGTCCTCATCACTACCCCCTCGGCCCACTCCACTCAGTCCAGTTCTCCTCACAGATCCCTTTGCTGTCATCTTCACATTTCCCTCGTTGCTAAAATTCTTGTTTTCCTGAGATGTGTCCTGAGCCCCACTCTGTACAAGCCTCGCAGCTAGTAGCTCCTTCTTACTTGTGCACGTGGAAGAGTAGATAGAAGAAGAATATACTGTGGAGGTGGTAGCAGCAGTGGTGGAGGATGAAGATATGGAGGAAGTCATGACAGAGAGGGAATTTACACTCTTGTCATTGTTATGTTGCTCCAACATCTTGCTACTGCCCATTCCTCTGCCAACCACATCCGACCTCCCTGAAGGTTCCACCTCAGCCCCACTTTGCTGCAAGAAAAAACCCATGAATGTTTTGCATCATTCTTTTGTTGTCCTGTCATACACTCAAGAGAAAAAGAGCTCATAAACATTGGTTAAGGGTCAAATCCTAAACATTAGGATTGGTACCCCTTAGGATGGGGACTCATTAGTACCTAGTCCCATTCCTAATGGTTAAAATAGGGTTATGTAGGACTGAGACTCTTATGACTTGTCACTGCTGTATTGTAATATATATTTGTTCTGTTGTAGGATAAAACATATAAATCATAAACTTACATTTGCTTGTAGGTTTGCATTCTCAGCTGCCACCTGGTGAGTGTAAGGGTGCAGTGATAAACATCAGCAAAAGTAATACTGTAATCAAATTACCCATTGATGACAACAGGATGTGTTGACATATAATATGAAAGTACTGAATGTTACAGGCAATGACAATAGTTCCTAGTACATCTGAAAAGGCCAGTGCTCTTCCAGGCCTGAAAGCCACTGTTCAACCACCAAGCCCCGAATGGAAATAGCCAAAAATCAACGAGTTTTCCCTTAACAGGATTAATTTGTGTGTGGCCAGTGTAGTTAATACAGTAGATAATTCTGCATGGAAATTCTCTTAACTGGATTAAATTCTCATAAAGCAAGATATATTCCAGTTCCTTTAAAAATTCCCATATTCTACTACCTAACTGTTAAAACATAAACCCAAAACACGGAAAATTGAAGAAATGATGCACCGAGAGATAAAGAAACGCTAAAATAATGAAATAAAGTAAACCTGAAATTAAATAATAGAGAAAATGAAATGTATATGAAGGTTAATAAAAAACTATGAAAGAAAACTTGTAACTGAACAAAATTCCACATCCCGGAATTTTTCTGGGTATACCAGTAGTACTACTGTACAGTATACTGTACAGTACTGGGAAAGGTTTCCGAGAGTAAAACTACGCATTTTGCATAGACAGACATTATTGCACATCCCAGTAATGTTTTTGGGAGCTAAGGAAAGTTTTCTGAGTCTAAACTACGCAATTCATCTTGGATGGACAAACACTCTCCCATTACATTTAGACCAGAGGTATGAGTGAAAATATTTATGGCTACCAAAAATGTGTATAAACTTTTATTCACAGCATCTGTTCTAAATGTGTTACAGAGATGAATTTGGTACCACTATGATCCTGAATAAATTCCCTGCAAGACTGTTACAATAAAGGATTCTTAAACAAAATATTTTTACATGATATAATTATGGGGACTCAATTCTTTTACGAGAAAACATAAGAAATGTTAAAACCAGAGCCTATAAGATCAGTTCTAATAAGTTGGAAACACCCTTTTTTTTTATTACAACAATAATCCAGAATAGTTAACTAAAAGTTTGGTGCATGATGCAATCTCTTGGAACTCCCAGAAATTTTTTCCCAAACCCAGAATGGAGAAGTTTGGGGAGATTTTCTCATAATTTATCCTGAGAATATGCCTGATTTTCAACCTCAGAAACTCATTCATAGACCCGGAATGGAGAGTTTTTCCCGTAATTTTTACGGCCAGATTTCCATTCCGGCTATTGGAGAGTTCCGGGGATTGAGGATTGCAGTTAACGGGGAGATTACTTAATAAGCATCAGTTACGATTATTCTTCTAGGTTGATAAGAACAACAGTCTGTAATTGTAAATATAAGAAAGCAACAGATAATCTATATTTCTTTACTTTTAAAGAGACTCTTTTATTTTAGTTAAGATCCTGGAGCTCAGGTTAGGGATTGGACTTCACACTCCACCTATTGTTAATGTGAAAACTTGTTGGTCATATCTGGTGTAAGTCATTACAGTAACTCTGAATGGTAATATATGCATAAAATTTGATGAAACTAATCAAGATATTGTCAGATCATAATACCATTTTCAGGGATGCCAAATTATACAGGCATCAGGCAAACTGACTGCCTACAGCAGGCCCAGCCCAATGCTGACACACAAACGGCAGGGTTACTTTTCACACAAAAATAATGTATTATATTCTACGTTCTATTAAAGAGTCAAAAATATCAGTAAGTGTACTTTAGGCTCTTCACTTAAAAAAAATAATAAAATATACAAAATATGGTTCTGTAAGTGCAGAAAAACTTTTCTTAATATGTATTTTTCTGCATATTTTTTTTTCAAATATCAGTTTGGACTGCATTGCTAGTACAATATTTACTCTATAAGCTCCCAGTTTTCATTAATCAATCTTCAGCTTCATAAAGTGTTTTATTATTTTGATTTGTTATTGCTAAAACCTTAACTGATACAAATGCTGCAATTTGAAATCAGATATGCAAAGCAAACTGCAAAAAATAAAGTTTTCTTGGTGTTCATGCAAGGATAGTTAATAAAAAGCAGATGTATTATATTATTAATCACTTTATTTAGTAGTAGTTACAGGCAATTAGGAAATACAGTTACAGCCTTGGATTACTGCCATGCATAATAGTTATTTGCCATGCATACACACCACAGTTATCTAAAGAGCTTCATTCTTTTAAGAAAATATGTGAACTCAGAGTTGCAACCTGCAGGCCATCACTGGCACCTGCTGTACAACTAGTCACCAACTGATTACTAATCAGAGTACCTCATCCCCATCCAATATTATCTCAACAACCATATTTTCAAAACTATCGGTGGACACAAAGTGATCTGGTTTCTTAACATGTAAAATCTTTGAGTACAGCTTCTGTTACATAGAAAATTCTTTAAAACTGAGCCTTGATATTGCTGTGATCTGAAACAAAATTTTCATGTCATAGTTCTCGAAAGTACAACATACACGACTCTTAATTAGGATTAATACAGAATAATCTAATGGATTATTTTTTCTGGGGGGGGTGGGGGGGGGAGTAATAGATAATCTCCTGGATTTCAAACAAGGATCACTTGGCTGTGCTCTCAATTCCCAATTCAGGAGACATGGGTTCAATCCTATGGTGAGGCAGGATTGGAGGGTCTTTATTCTGCTCTGGATTGTTACCCTCAAATTGTTGAAATTAGTTTCAAATAGCTTAAGTTTTATTAGATTTGTTTACTTCTATATATTGCTACATCCAAATTAATAAACTTAATGCACATGCCCGAACACGCTCATATTTCTGCAAAATGATTAATGCTGATAAAAAAAAGTACCACACTCACGCTGGACCATTTTACCTTTTTTTCCCCAAGTGCTATGACAGAAGCAAACCTAATCTAACTTAACTTACCAAAACTACTCTAGGATTGTTGGGTTAGGTTTGGGTCACCTTCTTTAATTTAATATACTGTACATACATGGCTTTGCAGTCCTGTTCCTGGTACTTTTTTGACACTGATCATCTTGCCATACTTCTAATACAAAGGACAAATTACAAAAGCCATACGGCAAATAAGCACTAAAATACTTTACAACTTGCCTGTCATCCAATGTTTTCAGGTCAAATGGGCACCATCTATAGTAGACCCTGGTCCTACTAGACCTCACTCTAACAAAACCATTAGGATTGGGATCATGTAATTAAGGCTCATTAAAAATGAAACATAACTCTAATGGTTAGGTTATGCTGGAACCCAGTTGGATTGGGAGCTATCAGGACTGGAACCCATTTTACCAGACACCATTAAAACAAGGCTCAAACACATCCAATATGACATGCTCTTCTTAGGTATATTGGATCAAAAACTCCTTATGACTAGCTCAAGTGTGATGCTCACAGTGGTCTAGACCATAACTTGTTACTGCCTTACCTTCAGATATTTCCTACTGTGGATGTCAGAGGAGGGTGCAGTCACTCTTGCCTTTTGTGGAGGTGGTTCTGGTGCCAAGCTTAAGTCAAAGGTAGCTCGAGGTATGTCTGAGCTTGAGGATGTGGTTGAAGAAGAGGAGGAAGGTGTTGTTGTTGTTCTGTAAATTAATTCATCAAAACTAAAAATGCATCCTTTGAATATGACTGACCCTCTGAGATAGCTAAAAGCAAAATTATATTATAAAAAAGGAGCAGTCAGTGGAATGGATGATGCCCCTATAAAAGAGATCAAAATTCATTGGTTTCATCAACTGAGTATTGAAGAGGAAAAAATAATATGAAATTTAGATGCAATGTATCTAATAGCACTTTAGCTATTATGTGGATATACTTTGTCTGCAGATAAATAAGTAGGTCCAAACAAAATCAGTAGTAATCATTATATATATGAAGGTGTAACCTGTAAATCTTTTTTTTGTTTTAAAATTATTGCAATACAATATTATTTATGCTAAATACAGCATCACCATCACTTTTATCAGGCAAAAATTCTAGAATTCCACCAAAAATATCTAACGAAATGTTAAGTTTTTCAAACAATTTCTGTTCATATACATTACAGCATTATTTAATTCATATATGGTCTGTTTGTAAGTTATTCCCCAAACATATTAAAAAACATACATATTGCACCATCATTAAAGCCTCAAGACTAATTGCAACGTTAAAAATAAATTAGAAGGAAAAGCCACAAGTAAATAAAGAAGACAACAGTGCTAAAATATTTATCACATTCTCAGTGTGAGATTTAGCCCCAATCTTTAAATCATCGAAACAAATCCAACACAGATAAAGAGATGCACCAACGTTAACTATTCTGCATTTGGTGGAAAACAGGAAAACAAGTGACAGACTCTAATACAAAAGGATCGAAGAGTATAAATACCTATCAAACAAGAGCAATAATACACCAAACATCGTCTCATGGTCACGAATTTAGTTCAGTTGGGTCGGTATTTTTTCACAATTACTCTTGGTTAAATATTTCAAAACGCAAGCTAATGCAGGAATCTCCATACTTTTTTTGTGTTTGGTTGTACATGCAATACATCATTACAAAACTTTATAAAACACTATGAAAACTGGTGGATAATCCTACTTTATTTGACTTGATGAAACCCCGACAGAAGTTGTGTGTTTACTGCCATAAAATTCCTTTTCTTTGATAAGTGACAGTACAGGTAGGAAGAGGCCTCTTGTGCACGGACAGGTAAACAACTGACGCCCATTCCAGGAACCATCACAGCCACCGACCATATCAACCTCCTGAAAAATGTGTGACACTTGATAAAGATTGTTGAGTTGAGTTAGTAAGGCTGGGGTGGGTTGGGTGATATTATATTAGGTCTGGTTTGGTTACAGTAGGTTGGTTAGGTTAGCTTTTTTTAAGTTAGCTGTGTTAGTTGGATTAACTTAGTAATTTTAGGTTGGGTTAGGTTAAATACAGCACTACAGTAATTGTTGTTCATACCCATACTTTATTTTACTGTTACCCTCAAATTGTTATCTACTGAACAGTATTCCAATTAAAATCAATCAATTAGACAAATACTTTTGAAAGCCCTGCAATGTGATACTATCTTCAATCAGTATTTCTTAAATACTACTGTACTGTACTTACAAAATGAACTCCAACAGTCCAGTTATTGCCCATCTCCGGAACTCTGCCAATCCAGCTGACAGTACCATGATGGGGACCATACTCGCAAGGGTCTCGTACCCCGAGTCCCGGCGACCCACCTAGCCAAACTACACGCTCCCCCACTAGTACTGGGGGGCGGTATGTCCACTCTCTATCCATCTGATGGTCCTGTAAAAGTAATGTGATGATGTGGTCATTCATATTCCCCAGAACAGAAGTAAACACAGTACAGGGAGAGGTAGTACTCACATTTGCTAGGAATAACAATGCATCCCCATGAGAGAAATATTAAGATGTACAGTATTAAGATATCAAGGCATCCCACATTATAAAAATAATAACACCTGCCGGGAAGATCAACACATGACTCATCTTAAAAGTGTTAACAACTAAAGAGGATAACAAGAGTCCCTTTTTGAAATAATATATCAACACTCGTCAAGAATACTGTATCAAGATGATGCAACCATCCATATCTTCCGAAATGTAAGACTATTGGAATACTGTACGTATATGAAGCTATCCCTCTTAGCAAAAGATTTCCCTATACCATCACCGTAAATGCTCAAGAGTTTTATTAGGCCCAAGTTCTAATATGTCCCACCTGAAAATAACCATTATGACTGGCACCTTATGAAGACCATTTAGAATTAAGAGCTCCTTTGAACTGAGCCCAAATCCTAAGTGTTATGTTAGGACAAGAACTATTAAGACTGGAGCCCATTTAATCAGTCATATTTCCTTACAAGGCTTTGTCTACCAGTGCAGCATCCTCATTTAATATGATACAGAAATTTAGCACTTTTAAGACACTGGAAAAAACTGATCATTAACCTCCATGCAAGATTATGAGTTCCTTGTCAATGTAAACAATAAAAGTATCCAACCAACCCCATATTTTCTCTGTTTTTCATGTCCTGGTGACCTAATGTGTTGAGAGGAGAAGAGTGTGTGGCACAGGTAGTCGGGTCACCAAGTAAACAAACACCTACACCTCCCTCACAACTTAAAGCTGACGTCTTACTCTCACCTCTCATCAATATATTTCCTCAACTTTATATATATATATATATATATATATATATATATATATATATATATATATATATCACTGAACCTAAGATGCTACTTTTTTAATGTGAAAAACTTAGGCTAAATCTTTAGATTGGAACATACTCAAATCTTGGGTCGGGTTAGTTTAGGTTCCAGAGCTAGTGATTAGTAAGACCAGAATTTAGATCCATTTCTAATACCCACAATCCACATCACTATATTATCCACACTCTCCTTCAGATATAAAATAACACTTCTTGTACGATTATCTATTTTCTGGTACAAAAGTAAGAAATACTCTCAATATATGACGTAGTAAGGTACCACACACTTTATTAGTTGAATCAGAAATTATCATTTTTTAAACAAAGAGACAGATGGTGAATCATATAACACTGAGAAAGGTTAACATTATCCTTCGTTTTTTCTGAGTACCCATTAGTTGTCAATGTATTGTACTACATTCTATAACATCCAGTAAATTACCAAGTGGCAATTTTTACATCCATTAGAAATAACAAAGGCAATCTTATTATTTCTTTTAGAAAATTACATTAATTTGTCATCCACTAATAAAAGACGGCATTTTGATACTCATAAGACAACGTAAAGTCCTGACACCCATCATCAGAAGACAGGCGTATCATAGGAAGATAACATTTTTATGATTTTTTTTTAAAGAAAAGCTTCTGCACCTTTTATATCAGTGACCATACACTACAGAAGAGATGTGCAGTCGAGACTAAATCACACATGTGCAACATTGTGGAAGTCCTCATATAGAGAGGTGATTCACTGACTCCTCCACCCACGACTTTTTGCAAGGTGAGTTTTGGAAGGCGGACAACCCACACCGCCATCTTAATTCTCCAGTTTTCAACACTTTACGCGGTTCAACAACTTTGTTATACTGAATACCACCATTCATTATGAATTCCCGGGCCTCGTATGGCTATATGTCAAGAAATAATCTCACTAGAATAAGTTATTGGGCGTCAAGTTCTTCTTACCCTTCCAAAAATAAACACACAAACATTGCAGATTGACTGAGTCGCTGGTTCCTTCACTCGCCTCATAACACATTGTCTAACACACACCCATATATAATATACGGAAGAAGTATATATTTAAAACAGTGTAATATTATTGTGAAAAATACAAAAGTATATACATTATGGATTTTTTCAATGATTATTGTCTTGATGTAAAAATTCATGACAACATGTCATCAATCAACAGCACATGAAAATTAAAGGTCTATCTTATTATGATATTATACAATTTAATATAATACCATATGCGAAAAACATATTGTTTATTATTTCTTGTTTCCAGACGTTTTTCATGAATTAACTGTTTGTGATATTACTTGTTGCTTTCCCTTAATACTTTACATGATATCATCTCCACAGGTCTGGCAGATCCTCCAAGATGCCGCACGTTGATCATTCTGGTAAATGTTACTATTTTTCTGTTATTGGTGGCTCATAATGCTTTAAAATTAGTTTGATGTGAAATATTATGTTCAGGTGGAAGAGAACGAAGAGTGACTGGAGTACTAGTTGTCTTCTGACTTGATAATACACAACATTTCACCATCACACGAGTTGGACTGGTGGTTATTCATTACTTTTATATCTTGCTATGACATTTACTTTACTGCCCAGTGTTAATACAGAATAAACTGTATCACCTGAGGAAAACCTGCCATGTTTGGTAGTCTCACTGGATAACACTTCTCATGTGTCCCAGTGTGGCTGCTGAAAATGTTGTGGACGTACAGTACAATACACAGTTCAATCAAAACATCAGGTGAGGTTAGGGCAAGGATTCTATGCAGTGCTGTAGGAGATAACTCCCCCCACCAAAAAAAAAAGAAAATCATATTCATTTACCCTGTAGCATTTTTGTCATAAATTTAAATTTTTACAGTTATTTGAGTAAAATTAACATTTCAATCGTCCACCTATTTGGAAGTTGTTCAAAACACATCAAAAACTGTCGAAAAAACATAATTTCAACCAAATCTAACCTAACCCAAACTTAAAATCCGCTGGATAACCGAAACGATAATATCATTATTTTTACTCAAGTTAATTTAAGAAAGTATTATTTTGATCGTACAAATTGGGCACAGCTTTGAAGTAAAGGGAAATTGTGTGGTATAAATGAAAAAAAAAAAAAAAAAAAAAAAATCTTCTGGAACTTAACCTTTGTCTTGGCAATTTTGTGAAAAAAAAATAAATAAATGATTAAGAATCAGTAGAGGACAACCACGGAACTCGAAATTGATTTTTATATAGGGAAATAGAGCAAAAAATTTGTTATATTGCATTCGTCTTAAAATTTATATTTTTCAATTTACAAGTATCCCTCGCTACACTTGTGCACTTTTACAAATACAGTATTGTATTTATATAACTCTCTCTCACAATACAAAAGCTATGGTCCCTTCAGATAATGTACCCAGTACCTAACTTATATTTTATTATTTCTTTAATATGGTTGGTGCTAATTTACAGTAGTTAGGTATTAATAAACAGAACTGTAGTTAGGTTGTTGTTTGGGGTTTGTGAACTGATGTATTTGTGATAGCATATACTGTATATTGTTTTGTTTTAGTTAGGTACTAAATAAGTAATTACTCTGAATTTTTGGCATCCGTTGTCTAGATCCACCACTGAAAATTACGTTGCCTAAACAAAGGCTCCTGTATTCATATTGAACTATATACGTGTACAGTATACCTGCATACTTTATAATACATGACAATTTCACTGAAGGCTTAGTACTGTAGCTACAGTGTTCCTAATGGGTAGTCATGCCTATGAGACCCATTTTTAATCTGATCACATCATTGTTTTAATGATGTACTGTTATTTATTTTCAGAAAAAAACACCTGCTCAGAAGCAGAGGTTGCAACATTGTTTTCAGTGAAGTATGAATCTGTGACAAGTATCTCTCTCTCTGAAGAAGAGTATTGTTTGCACCTCACTCACACTACCAATTGGGAAGACGTGGCCGTGGCGTTGTCAGATTTTTCTGTGACGCTGCTAAAGAGGGAAACTCTTCAGAAAGTGTCCAGTTTTGATCCCCACCAAGAATGTATCACAGGGTTGAAATTCTCTCCTGGTAACAACAACTGCCTGTGGACCAGTAGTAGTGATGGCTTTGTCAAGATGTGGGATGTCAGGTCCAATCAATGTGAGAAGGAGTTTCAAGGAATGACTAAAAGTTCTTCTGTAACAAAGCCTCTTACCTGTTTTGATATTTCGTGTAATGAAAGGATATTGTGTGCAGGGACGGAGTTGGTTGAGACGGGTGTTTTTATTCTGTTCTGGGACATCCGTGGTGACAAAGCTTTAGGCAGCTACTGGGAATCTCACACTGATAATATCACCCAGGTCAAGTTTAACCCTTCACAAGCTGATACAATGGCTACAGCAGCTACAGATGGACTTATTAATGTTTTTGATATCTCACAAAGTACAGAGGATGATGCTCTTACGTACTGCATGAATTCTGAAGTGACGACTGGGAACTTATCGTGGCTGGGTCAGAATGGCCGACAAGAAAGATTATCTGCAATAACAGATATTGAATCTTTACAGTATTGGGATATCAAGGAAGCAGCACCAATGCATAAATATAGCAGGGAAGATGTAGCTGCAGCCATGAAGCTCAAGGAACCAGACGATTGTTATTTGGCATCTGTGCATATGTCAAGTGAAGGGGACAATCCCTTAGTGCTGGCTGGTGCTCGTAATGATGAAGGAAGCGATACTCTGTGTACGTTGAAACTCGACCTCCAAACGGGACAGCTGAAGCCACATGGCTCTTTCGTGGCCAAGCAACTGCTGCTGATGATACGAGCGGCATTATATCAAGTAGAGACAGACTCGTATATCACTGCTGGAGAATGTGGTGTTGTGAGAATTTGGAAACCAGAGTCCACTGAAAGTATTGGCAAACAATCTCTTGTGAAGTTGTCCAAAAAAAACAGAACAAAACCATATTAGCTTAATTAAGTATTTCCCAACTGTTATGTTTTGTTTATGAGACATATAAGTAATATCTTGTTAACACCAACACTCAGTTCAGATGTACAGTGTATAGAACATGTTGAAAATCTCAGATGGTCCTTGGATCATTGAAGGTGGATCACATAGATGATGATTACTTGTCCAGAATGAAATATCATATTAATGTATTTGTGTTTACTATCCATTCCTTGTTTGTCATTGTGAGGAAAAAGTAAGTTAGACAGTCACTTAAAAAGAAATTCAAGAGTTAATGTAAGAAATGTAATCCATTACATGTAAGTTACTATTTAAAATGATTTAGTTTATTACAGTATATTTGTAATTTTGTTCTCAGCAGTGAATAAGTACGGTACAGTACAACATCCATGGTGTTGGAACGTTCAGGAGGAGTCTGGGGGTGGGGTATCCAATAAGTATTGTGTGTATAGTCAGAAGATCAACACCAGCTTGCTGGCCAACCTCTGTCAAATCAGCTGAATGCTTGTATGGTTTAAGAGGGTCAGAAATATTTGTGAGCCCTGGAGTGATGCAAACATAACTGGTATTTATGAGACAATAAACAAGAGAGAATGAGAAGATTGGAAATATAACAACCAAAACTTTACTGACGAAAACAAAAGAACATTAATTCTGTATACCGGGTATGATAAATATTTGATATATTAGTGATGCTTCGAGGCTGCAGTGAGTGATTCACCCTAGTGTTTATCCTTCTGCCTAATGTAATGACCCAACACCTGAACATAACCCTTCTGATAAAGAACTGTGGTGACTTAGATGAAGTTTATTTCATTGGATTAGGTTAGTAAGATATACTATATAATACAGTAAAGTTGAATTAAACATCATTAAAGATTATTTTTTTCCCTATAACCTTCATTGACAATACAGTAAATATTATTTGATAATTTTGTGTTGTAATCCAAAATAGCAGTGGGCACGGATTAGTGTAATCCAAAATAGGATTGGACTAGGCTAAGATGTAATGCAGAATAAATATTTTTTAATAAAGCATATGCAGTACCTGATTGAAAATTTTATTAATTTAAGACCCACTGAGGCTTAGTAAATGCTTACTGTACTTAATGATATACAGCTGTATGTACTGTAATAGACTACCCCAACTCTTCACCCATCTACCAAAAAGATGAAATTCAATTCGGACAAACCTGAAGTTTACAGAGACAGGATGCCACATCAACTGAGCCATTCTGGGATTTCCTGAACACCTAGCTCATCCCAAGTAACAGGCCCACAGGGTGAAAACCCTGTATGTCTACTGTAGTCTTTCAGCACCTTTTCTTTTGTGTTTTGTACTCGTGAGTTTTAATGTCTTACTCGCATAAAGGCCCGTCCACACGATCGAGCAGTGCCCGGCGCGCGCTAGATGCCCGTTATCAGGCAAAATTGGCGGGCAAACCAGCGGAGTGCCTGTGCCCGTCGTTGAGTGAAATCATGGTCAGCCTGCCTGGTGGTTTGCTGCCGGATATGGAGCGACGACTCTGAGTACTGCAAATGTGATATGTATATGTTCCCCTCTCGGTCCAGATGTCCAGTGTATAACCAATTAAGCTTATGCAATGTACATTATTGGCATGGCAATAAACGGGAGATTCTTTATGTATTATGTAATGAGGACATTCGTGTGTGTTCTTCGTTCCTGCCGCTCTCCTCACTCTAGTCCCATAGCTTCCTGTCTATGCATGTCATAATTCTAACATTATTCAATGAATTTTTATGTACTACAAATCTCACCTGCAAGTAATCTTCCTTGAGTACTTCATACATGGTTTGACAAGTTGCAGGTATTATGCGAGACAAACTTTGTTTTGATATCCTCGTTCTATACTGAAGTGACGTGTAGGTGCACCCAGTTGAAAGACATACGAGCGTTGCCTCTAGACGAGCCTCTACAGATATACTCTCCCTCATATTGGTATCCTGTTTTTTTATATATGGTTCCAGTTTTGCTAGTTGTAAAAGGTGTTGGGGTTCATTCTCATGTAATTGGTGAAGTCTTGCTCATGTCCATCTTGCAGTTCACGTAAAATCGTGGCATGACTTCCCAATACTTTTCTTCGATCTAACCACTCTTTGCACCATTCCCTTTTCTGCATTTGGTTCTTCTTTTTGCACATAGCAGCAATTATTATAGTACACAACGCTATGCTCTTCACTTTAACTGTCCGGCGATTATTCCTGAGACACACGATGGTGATCGTACCGCACCCGCCACTGCCGACCACCTACTAGCTGCCGCCAACCACCCCCGCGTGTACAACAACAACACAGGCTTTGCCAGGTAAAATGGCAAAGCCTGCCGGGCACTGCACGATCTTGTGGACGGGGCATAACCACTGCATTATATTTATAGCGAGGCAAGTTGTTTCTATTTATAGCACATTGCAATTGCTGTTTTTAACTTATAACAACCCAATTAGTTTCTTGAACTTTCACCATAGCCAGTAACCCAGGTATATACTATACAGTGTTTTTGCTCACTAGGATAAAAGACATACTAGTACCCTGAGCAGAGGGATCCCTGGGAATGTTCCCTAAAGACCTCCCAAGGGAATGTATAACTGGTAGGATTTTTGGCCTTCCCTATCTAGAAAGGATAATGGTAACAGGTAATGGATGGATACAGTTCAAGTCTTTCCAGGTCTTCTTTCATGTGGTTTTTCTAAAATACAATGTTCTTCAGGAACGCAACTACCACGTTATGGGAGAACTGACTGTACTTCCAAGGTTAAGTTTTATGTGAGTGAAAAAATTTATGGACACCCTGTATTTGATTATGCAATTTCATGTTAACATTAACCCCTTTGGGTTGCAACCTTGCATATAAGCAAGTATTTAGTGTAACCTATATGAGAAAGCCTTGACTGTATGAATCATGGATAATGTAGTCAAACAATGGATATTTATTCTCTAAATGGCAATATACATCTCTAGTTCATGTATAAATATAAAGTACAGTACAGTATTTCACAAGTGATTACAGTACATATCAAAATGACTTCGCAAGAGTCACATTAGCTACTGCGTGTGGTGTTGAGAGAAAAACACTGAAGGTATAAAATACTTTGAGATATATTTGTCAAAGCAAATTGGTTCACTAATCAGTATCTCAAATTCTCATTACAGTACATTCCAATTACCAATAATATATTAACAGCATACAGTACAGTACAATATACAAAGTAAGAATTAACATTATTTTTGCTTCCTTTCTAAATATTTTCCCTCAGATTTTGAGATGAAATCATTGTAAAGTTAATGAAGACATGAAGAGTCAACTGTAGCATACGTGTGTAAATATGTTTGTTTGTATTCACTAGTTCTGCTTAATATTGTTCTTTTAGTGTAAAGGCCGTGACACCTATGTGCAAAACCAAACTAGCAAGGGGCAGATCCAGGGCAAAAATAAGAATTAAAGATTCCTTTATACTCTTGATGACCAAATAAATGCAACTGCCCAGAGGTTATTAATGAATGTGGCCATAAACAATGACACTTTCTGTACAGTATAACCACATGGATTCACCCCTGCACTTGTTGTTATACTGTGATAAATGCCTCATCAATTACCTCAATAAATTCTCCTCCATGTTGCATATGTTTGAAATATGAAGAAGCTGAAGGCTCAGGTAAAGTCTTGAGTGTGTATCAACCACAGCTGTCACCCGGGGAAGTGGGAAAATGGCATTCCTGGTAGAACCTCCACACTAATGGCTGTGGTGGTAAAACTAGGTAATAGATCACTCCTTTTTGAGGATGATGGCTCCAGCTGATCTAATCTAAAGTCCTTTCCCAGGACCTATACCAGCCAATGTCAATCTGAATGAGGCACTCTCCAGGTTAAGAACTGCTGGCCTATAGTCTCTTCCTTTATGAACCTTATTTATAAGATATTTTGATGAACCCAATACTGGACATGAACAATACAGTACATCAGACTGGTGACACGAGATTTGTGTTCTGTTATGGTGCTCGTGTTGTGTGATTCACTTTGCATAGGACTAGGATTCGTGAACAGACACGGCAATTATGATAAAATAATGACCACATCCAGAACAATACGCGAGTGTGGATCCCAGAGACCTGATGGCCTGTTTAGTGCAAATACAATACACTGTATATAATGCCTTTGGTGCACAAGGAGGCAGTGTGGTTGGCACTATACTCAACTGCCTACATTTACCCAACTGTAAAGTTACCGGTAGATACCCATTCACAGCTGGGTTACCTGGTGGTGCCCTGGGCTTGAACCAGTGACAACACTCGAAAATTTGATCACTGAAAACATTAAGTCTCCATCTATGGATTTTGAAACATTTAAATCTAGTACAGTATATCTAAAATATACAATAAATAAGTCATTTATCTTGCACCCCAAACGTCATTATATGTTGTGCTTGGCGGCATACATTTCTCTCGTTTTAATGAAGAATTTAATTAGCATATCAAGTGTAATTCTTGAGACCAGTGTTGTGCCTCAGCTCTACATTCCTATAACACCGATTACTCCTGTCATTAAATTTTAACACTCCAAGTACATATCCATCAAAGGTAATAGAGTGAGATGGTCTGTCTCTGGGTCATACTGACACTTCATCAAACATACCCAAATGCCTTTCAAAAAGTTTACAGGGTCATTCGTTTGTCTTTTACCCTCTCCCTCTATTAGTGTTTTCTATCAAATTAATGTTCTTTATTTTCTTTTATAACATATTAATAAACTAAATGCTAGTGTATAATACTGTACCTTGGTCTTACATTTTTAATATGATCTGGACTGCCAGTTGCTTTTAGTAAGACTTAATAGTACAGCAATAAGCAAGTGGTTTAGCATCAAAGAAACCTGGTACAGTACATAACCACTCACCTTTGGACTAATTGGGGTAGGCTCGTCCCAAAAAGTAAATACTGTATTCTGCACCTTAAGAACCCGTTTTGATCAGCATGCAAGGCTATTAACACCATACCTGTCCCATGTACAGTACAAGTTACTGCTTTCTTCATTATCTAAAACACAAGATAAATCAGAAATAAAATCCAGAAGTACTGTACCCTGACCTAACTTTTTTTTGCCAAAACCAAGGCAAAATTGTATAGTAGTACAGTGGTCCCTCGGTTAACGAGCACAATTCGTTCCAGAAGGTCGTTCGTTAACCGAAACCAGTGTTTCAATGGAATATTGGGTAATTGGTTCCAGCTCACAGAAAAGTATATACAAAGTAAAGCCAGAATATAATTTACATTGCTGGAATTCTTATAAGATAGTGATTAATTTGAATATAAACAGGCTAAAATTTGCATTACACACAAATTTTACATCTAATTTAAGAATTTAATTAGGGAGAGCAAAAATTTTATCTTTTGTGCAAAATATATGACATTTATATTCAAATTATTCCCTGTCTTGTAAGGATTTCAGCAATGCAAATTATATTATCCTAACTTTAGTCTGAGGTTTTATTTATTTTTAAACCTGTAAACCTAGTCCTTTTCCCCAAACGTTTCTCAGGAAGGTGGGGGGGTGGGGAGGGAGGGGTGACAGCGAGCATGTTTGACAGTTGGCGCCTGTGGTGTGAGGTATTTAATTGTTAGTTTATTTTTTTCTTTTAGATTGAGTTTTTGTTTTTTGCTTATAAAATTTAATAGAAGTGACCGGGGTGAATTTAATTTGAATTGCTGGAATTCTTATAAGATAGTGATTAGTTTGAATGTAAACATAGAAGAGATCACTGAATTGGCTGAGTACCTCCTCAGCTTATCAGCTGATGTTCAAAACAAAATGTGATTTTCATAAGGATTTCGTTAATCAATTTTGTTTTCGTTAACCGAATTGAAGATTCTTATGGAAGATAATTCGTTAACCGAAATTTCGTTAACCGAGGGACCACTGTACTCTAAGTTCAGCCTTCTTTTTTTTTCTGAAGCATCCTGTTAGGACCCTGCACACCCACTACTGGAGGTTAATACCAGTGGCAAAAAATACATATTTTAAAGAGTGAATATTAAAATTTGTAGCCAAGCTGACACCATACAAGAACAATAAGTTGATGGAACAAGTGTGGACATAGGAACGATATGATGTGCATTTGGATGAGGGGGTGTGCAGGGTCCTACGTTCTGATGCATCTACTTATTTTCAGCTATTCTAAAATGACTTGCGAGAATCACCACCAAAAGCCATTGCTAGAGCACTTAAACTAATACAAAATCACATCTAAATTAAACAGTACAAATTGCAGGCGAGTAGAAATGACACAAACAAACATGATGTGTTGATGGAATAATTGTGTACAAAGGACTGGGAACATGGATGTGAGGTGCCCAGGCAGACACCATCCTTATATCACGTTAGTCAGGTTACCAGTTGGGCCAATACAAGATTGAGGAGGGTAGCAACCCTGTGTCTCCTGTATCACATATTGTCTACATGGACCACCACCATCTGTACCAAAGCTTTAAGATATTGTATGTCTTCCAAAATTTTAATTTTCTGGTGGTTTCAATGTGCAAAATAACCCTAAATAACATGGGTACAGTAGAGATATACTGTAAAACAATTGTAGTTATTGTGTGGCAATCAGTACTAAGAAACGACAGAACAAGGCCAAAATAAAATAAAGGACAGTTTACTTTCAATAATTTGGTGGAACATAGAAAGTCGTTCCATTTTTGTTGTTTGGAACTTTATAGCGGACGTACACACAAAAAAATCACATCCATGCGCATCACTAGTAAAATTAGCCAAGCTGTGGATAATTAGGCAATTGAGCAGCACTATTTGTGTGGGTCACTAAGGCATTGATTTAATGTTACATCAATATATGGTCAACACATCCCTAAACAGCATTTCTTTTTACATAAATAAGGGAAATATAATTCTGATGAAGTAAACAATTACAACTTGGCTCCTGACATAAGTTACTGTAAGTAGGTATGCTAGAAGCAGATACAGTACAGCACTGTACTACAGGTTGTAACTCTCTAGTCCGGCATTCTGTGGTCTGGAAACTCCCGTGGTCCGGAACGATTTTAGTTTGTCCAATAGGTAGATGGGCAGTTTTTTTTTTTTTCTTTTTTTTTTACTTACCTGAATTATTATTATTATTACAGGATTATTAAATTTTTGCCCCCCAGGCCCCAATGTGGGTCAGTGACCTATGCCCAGGTGGGCTAATCCCCGTAAAAAAAACAACAACAAAGCGGCGGGAAATTAAGGTTTGTTTATATCCAGCAGTTCGGCTGCTCTCTCTCTCTCTGCTTGTCTATACAGAGTACAACATTTAACCCTTCAATATATATCATCAGTAAATAAGTGTTGCTTTCATATTCTTATGTAAAGTAATGACGATATGTTTTCACGTGTGCGCACTTACATACGCGATCTCTCTTTTTTCTTTACCATTATCGTTAGCTACTTCTATTGTTCCATTTATTAACATTAAATAACATTACTTAAAACAACCATATTAATTTTACTACAGCTACAACCAAAGTCTTATTTTCTTCAGTTTTATATGTAGAACCAGTCAGTCACTAGTTTTGTAATCAACGAAAACATTGCTGAGTCATTTCCTCGTGTGTTTTAATATTCTACGTATTATTAATGAATTGTATTGCTCATTTTGCACACATAAACATTAATTCAATAAAAAAGACATTCAGTAATAAACAATAATGAATCTTTTGTACATAAGAGAAATGACGCTGTTTACACGATTATGCACGTCGTCTGCGCGTTGGCGGGCCGCTCAAACCCGTCGAAATTCAAGTTTCCGCCGTCAAAATTTGTGTTTATTTTTTGTGTGTGTGTTTCAATAAAATACGTTGAATTAAAAACTCGCGAAATTTGAGAACCTACTATACGACATTTAACCCTTCAATATGTCTTCAAAGAGACCATGATGCAGAGAAAGTGATGCTACTGCTTCCAAGCATAAGTACAAGTCACTATCTATCCAGGAAAAGTGTGAATTTCCATGGTCCAGCACCGGTCAGGTCCCGAGGTTGCCGGACTAGAGAGGTACAACCTGTACTAACTTGCCACATCAGTGAAAAAGTTTTAGTAATTACAGTTTACTCAAACATTTAAGTAGTACAATATTAATAAATATGTTTCCTCAACCACAGATGAATCTCCGCAACCTGACATCATTGTAAATTTATCTCGTACAACATAAATATTATGACTCGGCATGTTGCCCTCACTACTGTACTTCATATTACAGTACAATAACATGCTCCCTGTCTCTCACTATTATGCATAACAAAGAAAACAAATATATTAATCATAACTCGTCTTTTTGTACACAAAATAAAAAATCATCAATTAATTTATCATTAATAAACAAGTTGACGTCCTTAAATCTACAAAGAAAATCAACAACTTATTACATTTGCACAAATAATCAAAACCCATCATCTTTTTGTACTCAAAGTAAAAAAAAAAATTCAAATAATTTCTTATTGTTAAACAAGTTGACGTCCTTAAATCAATAACTTATTACATTTACATGAATAACATTAAAAATCGCAGTGCAATCAGGAACCCATCTGTCCATTTTTTACAAACCATTTTTTGGGGGTAATTTGGACCAAAAAACCAAGACTTCCTTCATTATCCCTGCAAGCAAATAAAAACTTATGATTGTCACTTAGTTAATGTAGTAACTATACCAAATACAGACTGAAACAAAGAAGGCTTGTTGTATGCCTATGTTCTACAGTTCCCAAACTTTCATCTCATTCTTGATCTACCACAAGAACCCATTGAAGAACTCTTGGGAAATGTGTGAATATTTATTAAATCCAAATATATCTCCTTCCTAGTAAGATGGACAATACAATAAAAGGCGGTCATTTGATTTGTCTATGTAAGTTTACACCTGTATTTGTGTTCATGTTGCTGATGTTTGAAGCCTTTTCCAGAGGCTTGAACAAAACCACATAAACCTACACTTGATCAGAGAAATTTATTTGACATTTTGTGGCAAACATTGTACAGTACTAACAACTAAACCAGATAACTGAAGAAAATATTAACTTAAACTAAAAAAAAGTACTATTTCAACATTTTACAAAAATTTGCTTCATATCTCTGAATTTCACCGCTTTCTTTCTAATTCAAGAGGACAACAACAATGTAGGATAACTGAATTTTGATAACTATATAACAGCTCGATATATTTAATCACTTCCCACATTTACCATCATCGTAACAAGATAAGAAATTAAACTTATATATATATATATATATATATATATATATATATATATATATATATATATATATATATATATATATATATATATATATATATATATATATCACAGAAATATTCACCCCAAACTGACTCATCATCTTAAGCTCTTGTGGCGAAAGTTTTCTAGTTCCATGATGCTGCTTGACAACCTGGAAGGCAAGTTTTTCACATCAACTGCATGAATTAATAAGATTTTCCCCTATACTATACAGTATACTGTACTGTACTTCCCCACAATAAAAAACCTATTAGATACATACAGTGGATACCTTGATCAGCTGTAAGCTGTATACTGAACTAATGAAATCGTATACAGTATCTTTGTATCTGTCAATATATCATTCATATCAAAGGGGGTTTTTTTTTACATAATTTAGTATTTCTATTTTTTCTCTAATAAATATGGTGCATTTTTCTATGACAATATGTTGAAAAACCTGTGGTGATGGTGGTAATAATGGTGGTGGGAGTGATGGGGGTAATAATGGTGTTGGTAGTGATGGTGCTAGTGGTGATGGTAGTGGTGAGGGGGGAGAAGAAAGAACCACAGCAGCATATGACTCACCTTCCAAATGCATTGAAGAGGGAAACAATTTCTCCACGTGACAGCTGGAACCTTGTCTGCCTCACCGCAGATAAGTCCAGCTGCTGATCCAGGGGCTGGTCAAAGTTACCAGAGAACAAGATCTTCAGGGCTGTCCCCAAGCCAGTAATCTGTAATATCCAACCTTTTGTAAATGACTAATGCAAGAGGCAGGTTAATAATAAAATGTAGTGTTAAGAACACTTTAGTTGCCATTGTCAGCACTGTCACACCTGCACCACATGCTGTATATGCAAGTAACACTACATGTGTCTCGGTATGATTTTAAAACCACTGTGAAACATGTATTGACCACAACAACTCTTTCAAACAACTCAACTGTATGGTGAATGAAACTGGTAGAGTACTGTATTGTGATGTGATAAAGCAGGTTCTTGAAGGTTAGTATTCAAGTACTGCTGCTGTAACAAAGGGAGTTAATAAAGGAATGAGGGAAAGCAGACTGACACTCTCTCTTCAGGCTATTTTCCTACCTGCAGTTTTCCCCACAGCCGACACTTATCACAGCCCACACAGTCCATAATGCGAGTGATGTTGCGGAAGTGATCCCGGAATTCTGTCTTCAGCTTGGTGGCCTGGAATCCTCCTGTGAACATCGTGCCTTCATCAAAGTGTTCCTGGAAGCTCCTGGGAAAGAATGGGATACAGAAAGGTGAGATTTCCCAAAGCCCCCTCAACCTCCATCCATAGTTTCTCTACAATATATTTTTTCTCTTTTTTTATTATATACCAATACAATTTTTCATGAAGTATTTGCACTGTCTTTGCACTAAACATCGCTAAGGAAAGTGAAATGACTATGTTTATCCGAAAGCTGATAGATTAACCTTTGTATTTACCATAAAGTACAGTACAGGTACAGGTTGTACCCCTCTAGTCCGGCAACCTCGGGACCTGACCGGTGCCGGACCATGGAAATTGCCGGACCATGGAAATTCACCCTTTTCCTGGATAGATAGTGACTTGTGCTTATGCTTGGAAGCACTAGCACCACTTTCTCTGCATCAGGTCTCTTTGAAGATATATTGAAGGGTTAAATGTCGTATAGTAGCTTCTCAAATTTTGCGAGTTTTTAATTCTTAACGTATTTTATTGGAACACACAAAAAAATAAATAAATAAAAATTTTGACGGCGGAAACTTGAATTTCGACGGGTTTGAATGGCCCGCCAACGTGCAGACGACGGGCATAATCGTGTAAACAGCGTCATTTCTCTTATGTACAAAAGATTCATTATTGTTTATTACTGAATGTCTTTTTTATTGAATTAATGTTTATGTATGTAAAATGAGCAATACAATTCATTAATAATACGTAGAATATTAAAACACACAAGGAAATGACACAGCATTGTTTTCGTTGATTACAAAACCAGTGACTGACTGGTTCTACATATAAAACTGAAGAAAATAAGACCTTGGCTGTAGCTGTAGTAAAATTAATATGGTTGTTTTAAGTAATGTTATTTAATGTTAATAAATGGAACAATAGAAGTAGCTAACGATAATGGTAAAGAAAAAAGAGATCGCGTATGTAAGTGCGCACACGTGAAAACATATCGTCATTACTTTACATAAGACTATGAAAGCAACACTTATTTACTGTTCATATATATTTTAATTAATGTTTCTGAATTTCTTTTTATTGAATTAATGTTTGTGTGTGCAATATTAACAATACAATTCATTAATAATACGTGGAATATTAGAGGAGACGAGATGGCTGCCGGCATTGTTTATGTTAAAGCTTACAAAACCAGTGACTGATTGGTTCTACATATAAAACTGAAGAAAATAAGTCCCTGATTTTAGCTGAAGTAAAATTAATGTAAAAAAATTAACATGGTTGTTTGAAGTACCTGTAATGTTATTTAATGTTAATAAATGGAACAATATAAGTAGCTAACCATTAATGGTAAAAAAAAAGTGAGACTGCGCATATGTAAGTGCGCACATGTGAAAACATATCGTCATTACTCTACATAAGAATATGAAAGCAACACTTATTTACTGCTCATATATATTGAAGGGTTAAATGTTGTACTCTGTATAGGCAAGCAGAGAGAAAGAGAGAGAGAGAGCAGCCGAACTGCTGGATGTAAACAAACCTTAATTTCCCACGGCTTTTTTTTTTTAAGGGGATTAGCCCACCTGGGCATAAGTCACTGACCCACGTTGGGGCCTGAGGGGCAAAAATTCAATACTCCTGTAATAATAATAATAATTCAAATAAGTAAAAAAAGAAAAAAAAAAGAAAAAAGCTGCCTATCTACCTGTTGGACAAACTAAAATCGTTCCGGACCACGGGAGTTTCCGGACCACAGAATGCCGGACTAGAGAGGTACAACCTGTACTACATACTGAACATCTGTATCATAAAAAGGTTTACAGATACAAAACTTACTTCACTATAGTCACCAGATCTCTAACCGCTTTCCGCACTTCACTGTCTTCAACATCATTCCCTGTGTAAAACTCCAGACTCTCCAAATATGGTGCAGCTTTGGCCAAGGCTCGGAGTTCTAGAAGAGAACAAAAATTAAGGTCTAAAGTATAAACTCCCATTTTATAACTTGAAGGTAAGAACCGAGTGACCTTTAAGACTCCTTCCAACAACAAACATCAACAAGCGAGGACAATCATATCCCTTTAAGTGTTCAGTGATCATTCTCAGACCCACATCAACAAGTGAGGAGAATGTTACTGTTGTAATACAACCATTAACATGACTGCCAAGAAAACCTGTAAGGCAATGAGTGGTGAATCATTTTTTTGAAGCCTAAACATTATCTATCTAGATGGGTCATATACTTATAAAATACTATACTATACTACACTATATTAAACTGTACTGTACAGTAGTATATTTTGTTTATTGGCAACACACCGCATTGTACATGTGCTTGCATAAACAAATACAGCTCTGTATCTAACTGCAGTTAAGTCGCTATGTGCGAAATGCATAATTTAGACCCCCAGAAAACTTTCACCAGTACCTGAAAAATTCCGGAATGATAAAATTCATCACCATACCTGGAAATCTCTCTAACCTGAAACTGGTCTGCACCAATTATTCTGGCTAATGGGAAGATTACTGTATTGTACTATACTATATGACCTAAACAAGGAAGAGATTAATATTGACTACTTACCTAACAAGTAGAGAAAATACAAATTTTTGAGACGAAGCGGTCCTTCTCCCCCAGTCAACTCCGGGTCAAACCTGCGCTGGAATTCCTCAACGTTGTGACCCCAAACTCCGTCATTGGCCTCTGCGAAACCATTCTTATCTGTTGATGGAATGAAAAGACTGAAATACTAAAACATATACTTTACCAATAATAATAACTCTTATGCAACCATTTATTCTAAAGTAAACTTAACTCCATCAAGCATGGATTTGCCAAAAACTGGACCTCATAGAGGATTCTGCTCTAGCTTAAGTTGAGGTTGCTGTAAATATAGAAGATTGATACTGATCCAGTTGTTCCATCATCTAGTGGAGCTCATAACCTGATGGCTCTCAAGAGTTAGCACAAACATCAATTACTGTATTATATTAAGTAACTTAGTACATTTATAAAGTGTACAACTCACTACTAACTTATCAATTACAGTACAGTATTTCTCTGGATGGATAAGTCATAATGCAGTAATTAACAACCATTACCCGACAGTAGATAACGAGCTGCAAGATGAATGTTGATGCTGCTGTGGAGGCCAGACACAGCTCGGTAAAATGCCCTTTTCTCCAGACACAGTTCTGAAAACGTAGCACAATTTATAGATGGTGAATTTGATCATACATGTGAGCTGCGTTACAATCACAGCAAGTTGTTCTTCATATCAAAAGGTTATACTCATGACTGACTTTATATTAATATTGATCATATTCCAACTGTTTCTATGTGAAGGTAAATCAAATCTTTATGATGATAATGTTTCTGAGAGTTTTTGCGTTGTTGGCACAGCAAGACTGATGCACAGCAAATAACATTATCCACCATTTAGCATCACTGTCAGCTTCATTACAACTTTGCAAAATATCCAACATTTTGGTCTAACTTCTCATAAGAGGAAGCAGGGATTCTTCCTTTAGTATGTATTCAAAGAATGGACATCACTTAGAAAGGATCTTTAAATGATTACAATAATTATCTACTATATACAATAGTTTGAGACTCTTCGTGTGGATAACTGGCACCATGGCTAGTCAACTTCCAACCCAAGCAACAAAGGTTCATTTCCATGGTCAGTCAGCAGGGTTGGTAGAGCTTTTACTTGGTGTAGTGCATGTTCAACTGGTCACATGCTGTGCCAGTGTCTCAGACTAAAGCTAACTAACCATATGCACAATGAGGATAATGGGAACGCTTTGACCTTCAGACACATGCGTTAACCTTTGAACCCCAACTCAGTGGACAAAACAGGAAGGTCAGTGTTATGTGTGTACATGAATAAAGAAAAGGATTTAGTCTATGCATTCCTCACTCCTGAACTATCCAGAGATTCAACTCAATACAGTGATGACCATTTAGGAATAAGAGATACTATCCATATACACATGCTGTTTAGAGTTGACTAAGTGTTAGGAAATAAGAGAATTAAAAAAATAATAAATAAATTCTCCTATTTCCTAATCCTCACTCACCCCTAACCCTATCCCATTAGGTTCCATTTATAAGGGACACAATGAAGTACTGTAAATGCCTCTGACCTGACCATGCATTCCCTCAAACTCTCCTGAGATTTCCCCTAACACCTTGAGTTGAAAATAATACCAGTGCAGTAGTCACCTTAGGGAAAATGAACCCTGTGTATGGGGTTCCCTCTGAGCTGAATAAAATTGTCTGGCTTGAACCACAAAGTAACAGGGTCAAGAGATGATGAAGATTGGAATGAATGTTAAAATAATGCTCCAAGAATAGTAGGTAGATGTCACATAACTGAATGCTCTTGATCCCAGCGTACACCAAAGCAGGATAAAGATTTAGTTGTGAAAAAGGCTACTTGATGATACAGAGTCAATAACAAAAGACAATACTGTACCAGGCATGACAAAGAGAATACTGTAAATGACACCAAGTGAAGAGGGAATTCGTGGTGTCATTAGAGAAATTTTTTGGCATTGTTGTTACCTCCAGCCACCTTACACCAAAATGGGAAAGAACTTATAATACAGAGTGTAGTGGAAAAGTTGACATTTTAAGAGAGTTCAGGGTTTAGATCCAAAGGGCGATTCACTCACAAATAGCCCCCAGAGTAATGCTAAAATGTTAGTTATTTATAAACCCACACGAAGACGACCCACAAAAAACCCTCTCACATGACCATAACACAAAGCCGATGGCGATGGTTAGGTTATATGTACAGGTATAGGGTGGGCGAGAAACCAGTGTATGTGTAGCATTAATGATGTACAGTATATTATGTAGTATATTAAGTAGCTGTGGTGTATGACGTAGGATAATAATGACAGAATTCTACGCTAAGTTTAATACTTGTCGTCAGCTACTTCTCGACCACCCTGTATAAGCTCCACACACCAGGGTTACTGCCGAGTGAATCACCCTTTAGCTAACCCTGACAGGCAAGACACTACCTGCTATCCACAGAAAACAATCTTACCTTTCAGAAAATCATCGGCTGGAGAGAGAAGAGGTAACATGGGTGAGAATGGGCGTGGATAATCTAAGATACAGTTGCTTTTTTTTTTTGCTCTCTCATGACTTTTAATTAGATTCTAAAGACAAAATTATCAAAATCTAAGTACTAAATTCTCTCTAAATGTTATAATTGTTTGCAAAAAGAGATGTATATATATGCTACAAGGTGTCCATAAATACTCTAACCCACTTTGAAACTTAAGAGCTTCAATAATACCACAGACAGAACACAGTGCAGTACACACAAAGATCTACTACAACAAACAGAAAGAACAAATGAGTTGGCCGTCTAGTATAAAACTGTATTGTTCTCTCTGTAATACTTTTGAGGTTATTATACTTTAAAATGGGCCTGACAATTCAAGGACACACTATATTACACTCTAATGACTTATATATTAAAACCAATTACACTGTACTGTATATCCAAAATCATACATACATTTGAATCTGAAAAGAAAAATCTTATAATATTTCAAAAGATGGATCACTAAAAGAATCTCCAGCCTAGCTTATTTCACCTAAAGATTAACCAGCCTGACATTGTTTGAGGGATGAGGTTAGGAAAGGTTGGTTAGGTTAGGATAGAATTAGGATTGTAAACCTTTAGGTGAAATAAGCTAGGCTGGAGATTCTTCAGGTGAAAGACAAATTGGTTCATTAACCTACTCCCACATGTGATGAATCAAAGGACAGAGAATCAACCCCAAAAAAGGAGAAAATAATAGAAAGAGAAGTGTAAAACATGTGCAGGATGTGAGAGTGCAGCAGTAATTGATCAGGACAAGTAGAAATAATGACCTAACAGTCATGTACAGTTGCGAACAAAAAGAATTCTGTGGCAGGGAGTGTAAACCATGCCTGCCTCATAATTAAACTGAAAAAAAAATTATCAATTCGTTGTGTGTAAAGAAAATCAAAGACTTTTCATCGCCACCCCTATGTAACATTGCCATGTCTCCACCAACCCTTACACCACCTCTCTCCGTCCCTGCCTGCCAGCTGTTATTGTCCACTACTGTACATGACAGAAGGTAGGAGGAGCTAGTGATGTTTATAAATTTATGATCTAATAATATCACATAAATTTAGTTGTACTACCGTAATTATATCCCATGAATTTAGTGACATAATATAAGTATTTCATCACTCCAATTATTTACCAAATGCTTAATAACAGGAAATATTGTTAGTGTACTAAAATAATATCAAAGCCCCAAAACTATCATGAATTGAGAGGGACTTGAGACCTACAAATGCTACAAGTAAGAGTTACAAGTTGATAGTCCACAAGTGAAGTGATACAGAGAGTTTTAAAAACACTTTTAGCTAGAAATCACACGAAGTTGGAGTTCTTGAGAGGTCAATGAGTAATATTTAGTCATACATCAAACACAGCTGCCACTGAAGAGTCTTGTCAACACCCAAGTCTCTTTTTTTTAAGAGATTTGGTTATGATGGGAAGGATTTGGCCTGGTTATTACAGTAGTTCCAATTCCCATGGTCAAGAGATCAGGGACTTCAACTGGTGGTACAAGAGTTGTTGAAAAAGCTGTATTGTACTTCAGTTGGTTAGTCAGTTGCTGGAAAAAATTATAATATTAATAAGAGACTAAAACAAAGCACAACAGAATACCTTAAATACTACAGTTTCGGTCCTTTCACTCACCTCCAATATTACTGAAGTCCACGTATGACTGAACACGCCCCGTAGGTCTGCCAACAACAAGGACATAGATGGTGAGTTCTCCTTAGAGCAACACTTTATACAGTAATTATATCAGCACACTGGTTAGCTTATACAGGGTGATTCCATCACCACATGAAAACACACAAAACACTATTATATAAGCTACATGAGCGAGTGAGTCACCCAGTACAATGGCCTATATACCTTACTATATGCACCACCAAAGTATATGTCATCCCTTAAACTTCAAAACACCAATAAAAACTCATCCAAACCCACTATGTCAAGACAGAATATAATGTTACAGTATATTAGAAAATGTCAGTACTGTATAATATCACAACAAACACAAGATAAAGTACAGTACTACTCACTTAAAACAATTTTCCTGATAGATGCTTCTCCAGATACGGTGAGTTGAGGGTCCAACATAACCTGTGTATCTCTCAGGGTTCAGGAGGAGGTCAACATATTCGCTGTCTACAGAAGATTCGTCTTCTAGATCACAGAAGCTGTCCTGAGCGCTGTCGTGGGCCGCCCAGCGCTCAAACTCATCAATTGACTCCTTGCTGCAATTATATATTATTATCAAATGAAAGAATTACAAGATGGGACAGATGAAACACAAATATTTCGTCAATAAATAAAAAAAAACAACAACACTGTACACCCTAAAATTTGCATATAATATTCTCTATGTTTAATTATACATTCTACTTGAAAAACAAACATTTAATAAAAACAAAATGTGCAAAACCAAATAAAGACAATTTTCCATTTTCACTTTTGTCACCATGATAAGTATAGCCAAACGGATATGGAAAAATACACAAACGCAACCCCTCCTCCACACACTAATAGCTAACATTTACTACTTACTTTGAGCAAATGAACCAAAGCGAAGAGACACTGTAAGGAGCCTACACAGTACCTGAGAGTCATGTTGAGGTAACCCAGGGCCTTCTCGGCATCACAGTCTGGTGTACTGGTGTGGGAGGTCTTCTTCTTCAACATGTGTGAGCCATCGTTTCCATTGGGACTGACGGTTCCTTTGATGCCTTCTGGGATCTGAAATCATTATATTCCCGATGCAGATCAAGATTTTTTTTTATATACAGCACAGTTATCAAAACATAATAAAATATATTGAAATACAAATTACAGTCAACCCTCACTTTACGCGGTTAATGTAACCCACAGGGTACCACGGAAAGTGAGAAACGCGTAAAGTGAATAACATAACAAATGGGATTAAATGAAATAGAGACCAGCTGACCCCCCAAACTCCACTTTTTCCAACACAATACCTATGTTGTAGTAAAAATAACATCTTAATTTTATGATGGTACATGCACACAATAAATACTTAAGAGAAATACAGTCGCCAAGTTAATGTCCATTCAAATAATGGACTCGACTCCCTACCCCCTCTTCTCACACTACACTCGCTGGCTCTTCCCTCTCTGAGAAATTTAGGGGGGAAAACCAGGTATAGTAATAAATAATACCTCAAACTAAAGTTTGGATAATATAATTTACATTGCTGGATTCCTTGTAAGACCAGGAATATTTTGAATACAAATGTCACATATTTTGCACAAAAGATAACATATTTACTCAGAGTAAACATTATATCTAAAATTTGTATGTCTAATGCAAAATCTATGATGTTTATATTCAAAATGATCATCAAATTGTAAGAATTCCAGCAATGTAAATTATATTCTGGCCGGGTAATTTGTATGAATTTTATGAGCTAAAACAAATATCTTTAGTTAAAAAAAAAAAATATATATTCTTCACGACACTATCTGTCAATCAAAGTACCCCACCTTGCCTCCCCCCCTCTTCCAACCGGGCCAGATGGTCGGTCTGTCCCAACCCTCCCCTGCACCCCCCACCAATCCTCCCTTCAAGAGAAAGGTTGGGTGAAAAAACTAGATTTTTACATTTAGTATTAAATAATACCTCAGATTAAAGTTAGGATAATATAATTGACATTGCTGGATTCCTTGTAAAACCAGGAATATTTTGAATATAAATGTCATATATTTTGCACAAAAGATAACATATTTACTCAGAGTAAACATTATATCAACCAAAATTTGCATGTCTAATGCAAAATATATGATGTTTACATTCAAAATGATCATCAAATTGTAAGAATTCCAGCAATGTAAATTATATTCTGGCCGGGTAATTTGTATGAATTTTATGAGCTAAAACAAATATCTTCAGTTAAAAAAAAAAAAAAAAATATTCTTCACACCGTGGTGCCAGGTGGTCCATCGCCGGTCCCTCCCTCCCTCCCCCCACCAACCCTCCCTACCAGATGTAAATTATATTCTGGTCGGATAATTTGTATGAATTTTATGAGCTAAATAAAAAAATTATACTTCACCCGTGTAAAGGGGTACACCCACCACGGAATGTGAGCATCCTGGGTTCTGGCAGGGCACGTGTAAACTTGGAAGTGTAAACTTGGAAACGCGGAATGTGGGACCGCGTAAAGTGAGGGTTGACTGAAAGTGTTAGTCGAGGCCACAATCCCACGACATATTTCTAAAAAGTCCCACAACCAGGAAGTAGGAATGTTGAATACACAGTTCTCTATTAGCCAAGTTACTACTGTACTAAATACTTTTTAAGACTTTCTCCTATTTTATATTAACATCAAACAACAACATACACAAAAACTTATCGTTATACAGTAGTATTCCTAACTAATCTTTCTAATATAATCTAGAGAGATACTTAAATTAACCAAGTAATTAGAAAACAAATTAAAAGAACTGTAGACATCTTATATAAACACTATTCAAACAAGTTCCTCCCCCACTCACAGTAAGGTCAGCGAGTTGTACTTCATAATGAACACCGAGATAAATAATGAATCACCCGAAGAATCTCCACCTCGGGTTATTTCATCACCTAAAGATTAACCACCCTAACATTAACCTACCCCCCCCCCCTCCCCTAATAGTATTAAGGTGGTTATAATCTTAAGGTGATGAAATAAACTGGGGTGGAGATTCATGTGATCCTAACTATACTGTGTCATCTTCCTGTATAAACAAAGGTTCTTATCATAGCCTAAGACTCTGAAAAATAAATCACAATACGTACAGTAATCAAACGTTAAGATCAGGTTATTAAAAAAACAAAACAAGTGCTAACAAAAATCTGAAAATAAATGTGTTTTTTTTAAGAAAGGATTTACTGGAGAAACTTGATACATAAAATAAAAAAATAAAAGAGACTAAAACATAAAAATTAAGGAATGAAAGGAACTATACAATGTTCCATATACAGATATAACATAAGAGACAAAGATACTGTATAAAACATAATAAATGAAGAACTGAAAGAAAATACAGTAATTTATTTTTATGTGCAACCACTAAAATAAATCTCAAGTCCAGTGCAGTATCATCAAATAAACAAAAGTGCTCTCTGTGTATATTGTAAAGGGCAATGATTACTTATTCTCTCATTTTTAGTGCAGCGACACAGCTACAGGTAGTTCTCGTTAATGACGGATGATCTCTGACACTCTTACTATTCCCTTCAAAAAAGTCTCTTTATTACATAGACTAAAGTTCATTTCATATTTACAATACTTAAACTACAAATTAAATGTTCCATAAAAGTGACAAATGGCCTCACAATCACAGACAAAAACCCAGTAATGAATTTAACTTTTCTCAAAATACAATGATCAATTTCACTAAATATAGAGACAAATAACCAATGCCCAGTTTAAAAAAGAAAATAACCAATGGAAAGAAGTTGATTACCAGGGTAGAATTTCTCTCACACTATCACCCATATTAACCTTTTCTGGGTCCACACCTTCACTAATACTTAAATTCATACTTGTCCTTTTACTTGCCAAGCTTTGAGGATTGTCTTTGTTCCTGGTTGGATTTACCGAGTCCTCTTGCTACAATATAAAGTACAGAAAGCATGTAAATAAAACTTAAAATACATAATAGCACAAAACTAAAGAAAAGCCGACAGTACACTCGCAAAACACAAGAGACAATATACCTAACTAAAAAAAAAAAAAAGTATCTTATACATCATGTAAAGCTGTCAAAAGAAGACTGGCATTGGGTGAGCTGACTAACTAAGGTATACCCAGCAACAACCTTCCTGCAGCTGATTTTATGTACAAACAGATTCTGAAATGCTGGAAAAAATATATATAGTCATGCATCCTTCTTTTCATTATTTTGTCATAGTATACTGTATTAGCCTAGATCCACCAGCTAGTGTTTAACTTGCAATGTTTCAATAAGTTTCAATTCCTGCCTTTTTTAATATCTTTCTTATCAACAACCTCCTTTTACAGTTGGCGATGGGTACTGTATTATATTTAATTATGCATCTAACCATATAAAGGAGGTCATGGACAAATGAACTGAAAGAAGAGCAAATGTTTAGTACTGTAGAGGGGTCCTTCGAGTTACAGAAATTCAAGGAATTTTTTAGGACCGTAAACCTTCCATAACCCGAGGGACACCTGTACAGTACAAAGTTTACAATACAGTACAGTATGAGTATGGGGGAGCACAGCAGGGCAGGGCAAGTTCTGTAGTATTCCATTTATACATTAAATTAGCCAATGTTACCTACATGGTTTGCAACAACTCATCTGCTGAATGAACAATCAAATAAATCATCAGAAGAGAATATTAAGGTTTCTCATAAGACGATACAATAGTGTAGGGAGAGGTGACAGGTGTTCCAGGTGACATTTATTGATGAGAAAGTATAAAAAAAGAGACACTATTTTAGACAGATGAAGAAGGAGAAGTACTGTGCTGTACAAAGAATAAAGTCGTGTAGTTCAGATGTTAAAAAAAAACCTTAAGAGGGCCAGTGTTAATGATACATTTAGGACCAGCAGAAGTGAGGTTTATATGACCTTCAACCAAACAGTCTCTTGAAATATTGAAAAATTGTACTGTATATAAAATTAGAAACCAAGAGAAAAACAATAAATCTTGTTTGTATTTGCTTCAGAATACTTTACAAAATATTACATGTGAAAAAAAGACCTTTTCATATCTGAAACCTGTGGCACACCTGCCATTTATTGAACACCTGTGTTATGTTCTCTCACATCACACCTGTGTAACACCTGCCACCAGTGTTCATACCTGACTTATAGTTTCTGATCACTGTGGTATAACTCCTGTTCACCCCAAACCAAATTCAAAAAAATAACTAGAATAATTCGAATTTCTTAAGTTTTATTCAACCTAACCTAACCATCATGACACTGGCCTTCACACTTCCATCAAAAACTGGTGTAAGAGTTAATGAATCAAACTTACAGATGAATGTTTAGACTGACTAATCCATCTGCCCATCCCTTAGATCTATACAATATATTTACAGTACGCAGCAGTACGTATAAATGGTACCAAATGTGGCAGTGTGAAGGCTCAGTTAGGATTATGTTCAAGATAAAGTATTTATTCATAATACTGGGTCTTTAGGGTAAGGTAATAAGAGGATTTCCAAAAGCATTTTATGAACAAATTCTCTTATTTTTTAATCCTCACTAATCCCTAACCCAAACATGATTGATATGTCACTTGTAACATGTATAAATACTGTACACACACATACAAACACATCTCGGCCAAATCAACCAACAAAATATCTAAACAAAGATATTTCAAGTATCAATGCTGAGAATTTTATAACATGTAATGATGAAGAGACTGTCAGCAAATATTTAGGTGGGAAGATTATACACGAGGCCACCCCTTAGTGGTGTCTTGAGGGGGAATGAAGTGTTACAGTTCTCGACGGTAGACTGGATTACAGTATTCTTACATTATCATCATTGAACATCTTTCCATATCTAACATGTAAAGCAGCATATCTACACTAATATCTATGGTATAAGACAGTTGTAAGTCCTCTGGCTTAGGATAGTTATTCCCTGTATCATTTCATTTCTAGACTTAACACTGTACTGTAAATGGAAAGATGAATCACTTACATCAGTACACGGCTTTACACTGCAGTAGCGAATTGCGCATCTGCTGTCATCCTCCCAGAATGGACACTTCTTGTTCAAGTTGACCTGTTGAGAAAGATTTGCCATTACTGCACTGTATATACAGGTACCAGCATTTGATAAGACAAGTGTAACAGTGTAATAGTAGTGTATGGTAACCCACTCAACCAACCATGGAAAATGACAGTAAAAACGTTCATGATGGTGATGATAATTATACAGTACAAGACAAATACAGATCTGTACAGTACCCAGAGAAAAATAAAATGCCTGCACAGTACTGTACCTGTAAAGTATTATGTGATAATCAAGACATTTCCAAAACTGCATGATATTATCCAATAAAACAAAGTACTGCACTGTACATTGAAAGACAAACGTTGTGTTGTGAAATTTGGTGAAAACATATGCCGAAGGGCTAAACCTTTGGTGCGCTCTGCCTTGTGGTAGGGGGCTCTCATAATGTCCCACGAGTTATATTTAATCTTTGAACAAAACCGCGACACGACTTTTGTCTTTCATTGTACATAAAAAAATGTAGGAATAAACAGGCCTAATAATGTACACAGGAACACATAACTTGGCTCCAAACATATCCTACGAGACAATGATCGCCATAACAACGTAGCAAACTGACAGCCTAAACAGGAAATGAGCTGATATAGAGATGGAAATCATTTGTACAATAAAAAATCTCTAATAATTAATCTGCACTTCCTACCACTCCAACATCCTGTCACAGGCCAACCTTGGCACAAGCAACGATCCTTTAGTTATTTATCAGTTCACCAGTTTACTGTAATAGCTGTTCAGGCAGTTGAGATACTGTATGTTCTTTGTTATGCCCTCCAAGAGCCAATGGTAGCACAGGAGGAAACTATAGTACAGTATGCAGAGAAAACCTGCCATGCTTGCTAGTGTCTCACAGGATGACAACCTTCTTGTATCTGTTCCAGGCGGGGATTAAACCCAAGACACAGTAGAGCGATAAGATACATTTTGTTACTGCTGTAACACCACCAACTTACCTTCCAGTACCTGAAGAAGTTCTTCTGTAGGAGGCTGTTGAGCCGGGGATAAATTCTGAGGTTGTTGAAACTGTCAATTGTCTCGACAGAACAGGAACAATCGTCTATAGCACCTTTCAGCTGGGGGGGAAGGAAAACGGGTAAAAATAATATTTACTCAGTAAAATTGTCATACAGGTTTAAAATTGGGTGAGCATGCAGCTATGTAAACTAGGCAGGTACAGTACTGTACAGTATACAGTTCAGCATTAATACAGTACATACTTGTACAGTACAGACCAGTGGTTCTCAACCTTTTTCACTCCATTCCCCCCTTGAGGAATTTTCAACATCCTCGTGGCCTCCTTCATTTTTCTCCCAGAACAGACAAATAGACAAGTGATACATACTAAAGAATGATAAAGAAGGACAGATAAATAGGACAAGAGTTAGAATGGCAAACACACATTCACATACATAACACACCCATGCATTCACACATACAGTCATACACAAACATGCACACAGGTAAACATTCACACTCAAACTAGCAAGCTGAAGTGTACTTCTTGTAAGCAAGAACACGCCTCCTTTGACAAGCACTGCCCAACTTGGAAGAATGAAAAGAATAGCGAGTCATACCAATTTAGCACTAAAATTGGTAGGATTATATAAGTAAAGAATGAGTATGAACAACAATGGCACCAACAAATAAGGAAATAATTAATAAAGGAAGTGTACAAATATTTCACCCAAGTAAAGCAGCGACCACATGAATTATGAAACAAAATAAGTAGAGGTAACACCAATTACGGAGTACTGTATATTATGCTCAAGTCAAGCTCAAACACAATATATGGTTCAGGAAAGTTGAGAATTCGTATTCAGGGACAAGTTGTTGGAACTTCCAATAACTTGCTTAGACATAAACCATTGACTCTTCAGGCTTTTACGCCCTCGACTCTTCAGGCTTCTACGCCCTTAATTCATGAGACATAAGGCAAGCATGAACTTAGCATGCTTCCCTGTTGGGCGCTGTAAACGCTTTTGCGCTTCATTTTACACAAGGATGTAGAGGGGTGCCCAATAAATGAAAAAAAAAAAAAAAAAAAAAAAAAAAAAAAAAAAAAAAAAATTATATCTATCTATCTATCTATCTATCTATCTATATATATATATATATATATATATATATATATATATAGATAGATAGATAGATATATATATGGTTCAGAGACATTACACTCCACTGTTTTCGTGATGGTATCCCAGGCCAGACTGAGATCATTCGGTCCTATCACCACTTGCAAAGGGATGACATACGGAAACATACTGAACAAGTCAGTTCAGCAGCTCGGTCCAGCGCCTGTCACACAGACAGGGACTATGAAATCTTAAATAATCCGTAAAAAATAAAAAAAAATTAGCACCAGAGTATGTAAATATTAAAATTTTATTGTCGTTATGATTAAACAAAATGACAAAAAAAAATTATGAAAATTCTCTTCTGCCAAGTCAAAATAAGTAATACAAGTTTTGTTTAATTCAGATTCCCAACATTATTTGAAAACATACAATATATAACAGCTCGCCATGGCTCCCCTAAATTCTTGCCGTGGCTCCCTTGGGGGCCTTGGCCCCTCGGTTGAGAACCACTGGTATAGACAATGTAGGTAATTGGTGTACATACATGTACATTATACAGTAAAATGGTAAATAGTAAGGTAATTTGACCAAGGTTAACCGACAAAGTTGTCAGATGATTAGGTTAGGTTAAGAGGGGTTGGTTTAGGTTATATTTAATATATGGCTTACCATAATAATTTAACACTTGCCACTTGATAACAATTCACTAAGAACTTGTATTTTTAGGAGACAATTTGTTGAAAAGAAATACAGTACAAGTATAGTGAGAAAGCTTGTGATCACTGCCACCTGCAACATATAAATTATTCTTATGATGGTGGAACTAAACCACTAATAACACTCCTCTATAATTTATCAGCCATATGAACAAAATTGTATCTAGAAATAATATAATGTATTCATTTAAAACTTTTCAATACTGGCTGAGAGTAACAAAACTTTTATTAACTTTAACAGATATTGTTGTAGACACAATTAGCTGCACACAAGAGACAAATAGTTTCAAAGTGTTTTTCCTGATCGAGATGTTAACTCTTAATTGATAAGAAAACAATAAAATTTGGTTGCTTAGGTCAGGTTCTGTTAATTGTTATCTTTTCATTACTAATTATCGTCCAAACAACATCTGTGGAAAAATTTAACGAAATCATGCAACTGCTTCTTGTGTTAGCCATCTCCTCCACCATTACCGATAAAATGAACAAAATTAATCTACCTAACTCAACCTACGTAACCTGATATATACTGTAGACAGAGGAGTTACATTAGGTTAAGTTGGTTCATTTTATAACCAATAAATCAAATAATTCCTGTGAATGAACCAAAACGACCTAAAATAAATATAAAAAGGGTGGATATGATGGTATAATGCATGGACATGGAAGAGCAGTGTTCAAAACAGAAAAAAAATGGGAAATAATAAAGTTCTTTCAAAATTTACTGGGATTTTCATGAGGTAAGAAAGCATTTACCTTCCTTCTATTGAAAAATTTCCTCAAGTTACTGGATAACGTGCACTACTGTCTTATAATATTATCCCAAGAAAGTTTACTACTGTATTACCAAAACACAAATCTTTCCTTGTGTAAAAATATTATCGCTATAAATATTACAGTAGCTAGTTCTTATCATTTACTTTCCTTTCCCTAATAATTACTCAATGTACAGCAAACTCAGCCCAAGAGAATCATGAAAGAAAAAAATATTTTTACCAGGGTCTTCATCTACCTTAGCCCACCTCCCTTCCTTAGTAACTCATATCACAGCTGTTCCTCCACCTCACCTGACAAAAGCATCTCTCGCCAGCAGCTGTGTCTCCTTTTGAAGCTTTCTGTTGTCCACCAAACCACTGTGCTCTTGAGGTGTGTACAACCACCACCAACACCACACAAACACAAGTCCTCCACCACATTTTGATTTCGTATTCTTTTTTACTCTCACTGACAACACAAAGACGAACTTGAGTAAATAATAATAAAAATCAACTGATGATAATAAATACTTTAAAATAATATTAATTGCTTCTTGTTTCTTTATGTCACCGGTATAATAAATATTCTTCCCGTGAATGATACAATAAATGATTCTATACTAGTTACTATCAAATATTTCTTCAGGTGATAGTTGTCGACAAGAGTTCCTTAGGCAAATGGCTTTATAGTGAGAGAGCACCCATGTACTAGGTGTTCGCTGGACTGGAGCTACACCGGTAATGCGTGAGAGAGATAGTGTGTGTGTGATGGTAAAGACATTCCTTCCTGCCTCTCCTCCTCCACCTTGCGTCAGCTGTGGTGAGGAACCTACCGCACAACTCTTCACGTGTAAACAACATTACGCAAAACAAAGTAGTAACCTCTTAACATCATATAATATTTACCTAAACACCTTCTGTTTAATGTAAAGAATAATTATTAAATCAGTTTAATTTTCTTGATATTTAAATGTGTTTTAAATTCAGTATTTTTATGTGGTTAATGATAGATATAAGCGGAGAAATATGTGCAGTAGGCGGTAACTGACGTGTACCAAGTCATGTTGTGAACCCGGGACACTTAACTTGAATTTTCATCAGGGTGTATACTGTATATCTATTTATGTGCCTATCTATCTCCCTGTCTTTATAGTGTCCTTCAACATTCATTAACCATATACACTAATAATTTCCATACACAACACAATTACTAACAGAGACGTGACCGAGCGCCCAGGCGGCTAACGAGCCGATCAGTTGTGAAGAGGATAACAGTAAAAGTTATATCTATCGAGAGCGCCGGTCATCCACAGGAGTCTCTTAATTGATGTACAGTGAATGAATAATTACGATGGTCATTAGTTGTTGAAGGGCAGTGAGTAATATATCATAACATTGATTAACCCACTGAGAGCAAAATGGGTGAATCGTCCTCAGGGTTAATTGTCTTCAAAAAGATCAATCATCATCCTCGGAGGGTAGAACTATAATCATCAATGGTTAAATTATTGCCATCAAACTGCTAAAAACATCACCCTGAGAGGTTTAAAAGCCATCTTTACTTAAAGGGTTAAATCATCGGCTTTAAAGGGTTTTAAATCTTATCATTATAAGTTTATCATCGTCATTAAAGGGTTAAACCATCGTCATCATAGGGTTTGAGACAATTTCACAAGAAGTTGTACACGCAGAGCTTTAATTCATATATTTAATTTCCGTGTCGCAAGACTTAAAATCATATTTTGAAAAATTTCCCCAACTAATCGTAATATTGACGAGAAAGGAGGTGATATAGGTAAACATTATAAGAGGCGTTACTGCGTCACTCCTCACCTCCCACTCCAGCAGATTGTTCCAGCAGGTTCGTGTGGATCTCTAACACTACCGCATGCTTTATAATATATCGGTATTTGGCTTGCTCGAAGGGTTTATTTCATATTATATTTTCTATCTAAACTTAAAACTAAAATCTGATCTTACACAATGCTAAATATAGCCCAGATATAGTAAATACAATATTACAGTGACACCGGTGGCAGCAATATGCTGACGTGGAGGTTGTCAATGTCAAATGGTACCACTGTACTGCGTGTCTTCACGCACGTAGTCTAAACTCGCATTTATTTTTACAAATTAATTTCGTCACGATAAACTTTATCACATACAGTATAACTTGATTATTGCTATGATTAACGCTGCACGGCGCCTACTGCAAAAGTGCGTCTTATCACCGTAGCTTCCCACAACTATCTTGGGCTCAAAGTCTAACTAGGGCTGTCCTTGGTTCATTTGACATATTGTTTACAGCGGTCTACCTGCACTCAGTGCACTGTCTGTACAGTGTGAGTACAATAATCGGTACTGTCTAGGGACATACAGAACCCGCGTGAAACTATGATGTTACTGAATAAATACCTACATCTATCTATCAATCTATCTGCATGCTTAACAAATGTTAACTTTTATGGCGATATCACTAAATACACGTAATAAATATCTTACTAGAGCCATCACGGAGAGGATGACAGCGTCACGTACAGCATCCGCTGTTCGTCACCTCACGCAGTGTATCTTCTATTCTTTGACCTCACGTAGGTACAGACGGCCACGGGTGTGAACTAGAAAAGCGAATAATATAATAAGATTGCCAACAAGATGAATTACGTTAATATGACCAGAGAATCAACACCTAAATAAATACAAGTCAATGGAGAAGAAACACTTACGAGGTTAAACTTTGGCGGCTGTGGACTGCGGTACATTATAGTGGCTGCTCGATGCATTTAAGTTAAACCAAAAAGCATTTTTCATCAGTTTATATTAAAATGTGGTCGGAAGATACTACAAGTCGTTTAGTTAAATGTATAACGCAGAAGTCTAAATAATTCACCTAAGTATTAAGAGCTAGAGTAAGCTGATAAATCATGGAGCAAATTATAAATAAATATAAGTGTGGGAAGTTCTTATCACGAATATAATATAAATAATGGTAAGGATAATAATATTCACGGTGGTTATGGTACTCACATTAGGTATTTCCAAACATCCTGTACTTGTGGATTAAATTTAACTTGCAGAGCACGACTAGTAAGCCTCGACAAGCAGCCACTCACTCCACTCCACATAGGATGGCGCCAACCTTCACACCAGGAAAATGCTTGCACATTCTTTAAAGCAAACTATCAAAGCAGCTGCTGTGATGAGGATACTCCAAATTAATTTAAGGTATCCCAGAGAAAAAAAAGTTATTTATCCCATATTTATTTTATTTATAAATATGTATATATTCAGTAAAATTGTCATATACTGTAGGTTCTCATTGGTTCAATATGTGGTTAGGCAGTGCAAGAATATAAATATAGTGCAGGTGGTGCTACTGTAGCGTGCAGTTTGCAAAGATATCTTTTAAGTCTAACATAACCGAATCTGACCTGACCTAATCTAATCAAACCAGACTTAACCCAATCTGACTTATCTAACGTAACCACCCTAAACATTGTGTAGTCCGCACGCTGTAGTAGCACCCAATGTTCGTCCTGCAGCAGCGTCATGACAGTCGAGGAAGGTTGATTTTTAGCTTACATACATACTGTATTAGACAAACATTAGATCGATAGATACAGTAGATAGATCAACATATTTCAAGTGCCTGTAGTACATTTTATATACCTTCAAGATAAATAAATCGAAATTCAGTTACAGTGGTAGGTTGTTTGTTATCTTTCGACATGTTTACTGACCTAGGTTTGCCTCATTCCTGTTTCCCCTCAGTAAAATGAATTAACATAAAAATTGTAGGAAATATTCTGATCCAAATGTCTCAAGAGTTTTCAATGGATCATATCTATTATTCAGTTATTAGGTAGAAGCGGCTGGCTGGGAGTAAGTAATTGATAGGACCATCTGGCATCTTGATAGTTTCATTAATTCTGCCTCACTTCATATTCTTGTCTCGTTTCATTATCGCAAGGGCAGATCCCCTTTTCACCCGAAAATTCCTATACTTTTTTAATGCAGTATTGTATCCATTTATTTTTGTATAGTAAAAAGTAATTACTATTGGCCTCAGAATATCTCCTAATATCAAGTGCACAAGGCTTCAAAATGCCCATGATATTGATCAGATTTAAAAAAAAAAAAAATTATACGTTTACAGTGCCCCCCAAACCCTCCGGCTAGATAGGCTCGCTTTGTCTCCCCCCCCCCCACCCAAAACTTCTTGGACCCCCCCTTTTGATATTCCTGGATCCACTCTTGTATCGTCACATTTAAGTATGACAGACTCAACCATAAACCACCCAGAAATGCAGTTGAGGATTCAAGGACTTGGGAAAGGCTTCAACCAGGCAATTTTCTATCGATTTCAGTACTGTATGCATCGTATTTAAGACCATTTATACACATTGGTAGTTTATTTGAATACACAGTACTATTATGAGTTTGTTGGATACACGATTTTAGGACACATTTAGCATCTAATAATGGTTACCAATACAGTATATTATAATCCAAAAGTGGAATATATCGTTCGATCTAACAAACAGGTCTGTCAATATCTTTTTAATCCTAGATCACCCCACGTACACACAGATAAACATTCTTGATAATGCTTAGTGATAACAGGTTTATGGCAGTCTTTCATTATTCTATATAAAAAAAATAATCAATGTTCAAGGTGTGCTTTATAAATATCATATGTCTGGAGGTGAATCTGACTTAGCAACTGAAGATGTCTGTTTTAGCTTATATCATACACAGTACTGTACTGTACTGTACTATGTAGTGACCGGGAACTGTTCAACATAGATTAATGATATATCTTGAAATAGTGCGATTGCTTTTAATCCGGGCCTTTTGGATCCCCTTGGCTTCTCTTCAGGTTCAGGATTGAAAACCAGTCAGTTTAATAAAGAGCAGGAGTGATGTAGTACTGGTGCCAAGGCAATTCTTATGGCACTGATGGTAGTGTTCCTGCTGCTAAATGAGTGCTCACATTCACTGCATGATCTGATTACCAAGTTGATGGCATATCTGCCTGAAGATCTTAGTTATTGAATCACAGAAATAAAAGACTAAGAACAATTGCAATGTTTTTGTATTTATTTAGCTATATTTCTGTGCTTGAACAATCCATAAGGTTATGAAACTGGATACTGTAGCAGGAATAAAATGTAACACAAACTCTATTTATTTAGTGTCATTCAATCCCTTTAATTGCCATAACATAATAAGGTGCTCACCTGGGGTTTTCCCTTTCCCTCAACAAGGCTCCAAGTGTCCATCTAATGTATCTCTGTCACTTCCAACAACCCAGCATGACAATCATATCATAAAAATGCTAAGAAGATTATACAGTCAACCCTCACTTAACGCGGTCCCACATTCCACGTTTCCACGTTTACTCGGTGCCCTGCCAGAACCCAGGATGCTCACATTCCGCGGTGGGTGTACCCCTTTACACGGTGAGTATAATTTTTTTATTTAGCTCATAAAATTCATACAAATTACCCGGCCAGAATATAATTTACATTGCTGGAATTCTTACAATTTGATGATCATTTTGAATATAAACATCATAGATTTTGCATTAGACATACAAATTTTAGATATAATGTTTACTCTTGAGTAAATATGTTATCTTTTGTGCAAAATATATGATATTTATATTCAAAATATTCCTGGTCTTACAAGGAATCCAGCAATGTCAATTATATTATCCTAACTTTAGTCTGAGGTATTATTTATTTCTAAAAAGGTAAACAGTCTGGTATTCCCACACATTTATCTAGTAGGGACGTTGGTGGGGGGAGGGGGGAGGGAGGGACCGGCGACCGACCATCTGTTACCGTGTGAAGAATATTTTTTTTTTATTAACTGAAGATTTTTATTTTAGCTCATAAAATTCATACAAATTACCCGGCCAGAATATAATTTACATTGCTGGAATTCTTACAATTTCGTGATCATTTTGAATATAAACATCATATATTTTGCATTAGACATAAAATTTTTAGATAAAATGTTCACTCTGAGTAAGTATGTTATCTTTTGTGCAAAATATATGACGTTTATATTCAAAATATTCCTGGTCTTACAAGGAATCCAGCAATGTCAATTATATTATCCTAACTTTAATCTGAGGTATTATTTAATACAAAATGTTAAAATTTATTTTTTTCACCCAACCTTTCTCTTGAAGGGAGGATTGGTGGGGGGTGGGGGGGAGGGTTGGGACTGACTGCCTGGTTGGAAGAGGGGGGAAGGCAAGGTGGGGTACTTTGATTGACAGATAGTGTTGTGAAGAATATTTTTTTTTTTATTAACTGAAGACATTTGTTTTAGCTCATAAAATTCATACAAATTACCCAGCCAGAATATAATTTACATTGCTGGAATTCTTACAATTTGGTGATCATTTTGAATATAAACATCATAGATTTTGCATTAGACATACAAATTTTAGATAAAATGTTTAATCTGAGTAAATATGTTATCTTTTGTGAAAAGTATATGACATTTATATTCAAAATATTCCTGGTCTTACAAGGAATCCAGCAATGTCAATTATATTATCCTAACTTTAGTTTGAGGTATTATTTATTACTATACCTGGTTTTCCCCAAAAAATTTCTCAGAGGGAAGAGCCAGCAGTGTAGTGTGAGAAGAGGGGGGAGGGAGTTGTGTCCATAATTTGAATGGACATAAACTTGGCGACTGTATTTCTCTTAAGTATTAATTGTGTGCATGTACCATTATAAAATTAAGATGTTATTTTTACTAGAACATAGGTATTGTGTTGGAAAAAGTGGAGTTTGGGGGTCAGCTGGTCTCTATTTCATTTAATCCCATATGTTATGTTATTCACTTTACGCGTTTCTCACTTTCCGCAGTACCCTGTGGGTTACATTAACCGCGTAAAGTGAGGGTTGACTGTACAGTAAACTCAATATTGAGCTTCTGTTCTTCCTCCTGTTTTTTACAGTTCAGTACCCAGAGGGTGTTCAGTAGCTGTTGGATGTAAAGCTGAGTTCATATCTATCTCCAACTTAATCTAAACATATTCTTTCAAGTGAATTTACCATCAAACTTCAGATGAAATTGAAGTAGAAATAAGCATAGATTATGACCCAAATTTTCAGAACTTGATGGTTTCACAACATTGATAATAATGAATTAGTAATCCTAGATGGTTTATAATAAATTGTCATTACAGCTAGAGTATTAAAAAAATTAAATCCCATAAAACCATTGTTGTGTCCAGGGTCAAATATTTAGATTAAAGGAAAGAGTTTCTCTAATAAAAATGGTATTATATAAATTACTCAAGTTATATTTTGCATGTCTACCCTCAAAGATAATTTATTATTATTATAATCATTATATCACTGTACATTTTAATTTGTAATCAGACAAGGAATTTTGCCATGTATGGTCCCTCTAGTTCATACCCAAGCTTCCGGTAATAGTTGCGAGTGCCGACACCTGTAAATATAAATAAATAAATAAAAAACTACTGTAATTAAAAAAGTAATTTATATTATTAAAAATGTTATACATTACTATCACCTCACCAGAAAAAGTAAGCCGAAAGTAATTATCAAGAACAAATATTTGTCCTTGGAGAACAGTACTGTACATGAACAACACTGTACACTGAGCAATATAAAAAATATTATATTTTTCTTCTTAAATTATTAATCCTTAACCTAACCTAACCTAACCATCCTAACACTGATTAATAAAGATGGAAAATATTGATAAATGATTATTTCTGAGATATTGTTTTGATATACAGTACAGTACCTGCAAACCAAGTTTAATTTTAATCCATTAGATACCTGGTTATTGTTTAAGATTGACACATGCACATTCATATATACTGTACACATACTGGTTGCCTATCATGTTTGAAGATGGCTGACCCTAGAGCTACCAAAGCATGAATTTGTGTGTAAAAGCTGTCTCTGACACAGCAACCACACCCTAAGTTAATGAGTTGTATGCCCCAGTGTCAAGGAATAATATGAAAAGACCAAACAACTTGCCAACTGTACTTGCTAACCATTACCCCGGAACACGATCTGCAAATCAATTAACATCCAGGTTCCCAATTACAGGCTGGGTAGACAGAGGCAAATGACATAAAGAAACTTGCCTATTGTTTCACCCTGCCTGGGATCAGACCCAGGACCACTCTCTTGCAAGTTGAGCATGCTAACCATTACATCACTGGTCACCACCCACATACTTTATATTTCTATATTGCCATGCTGGAGCAGCAAGGAATAAAAAATAAATAAGTAAATAAATAAAAATATTACCACAAACCCACCTGAGATTACAGAAATCTTGTGGGATCCATGTTCTTCCTTGGCAATCCTCTCTGCTTCCTCCATTAGCAACATGCCAAAGCCCTGATGCTGAAACTTGGTTGGGTCACGAGAACTCACCGGCACGACTGACCCATAGACATGAAGCTCTCGTACTATTGACACTCCACCCACCAACTCCGGCCTAAAGAAACAAAGAAGTGGTTCAGTTATGCGTCTGTGAATTTGAGCTATCTTGTACAAAGGGAATACAGTACTATAGTAAAATACTGTACTGTAGTGGGAAAAGCTTCAATTAGTAAAAAGAACAAATCAATAAATATATATCTCATATACTAATGTATAATCTCTAAAATCTGCCACAATTTAATTAAAGCACCAACCTGAAAATCTGATCCGTGCATTTCCTTAAGCGGAGTAGTCCAACCAAGATGTCTTGTTCTGGATCTTCATAAGCTAGAAAAGTCTCCCATCCCCCATTAGCTACATAATCACGTCGGATGAACTCTACCTGAGGATTGGAAGAGCAGTTGTAAATAGTGAATATAATAACTTCAAGAGCCACTCAAAGAACACATAAAGAAGACATAATTTATGCATTTTTTATCTGAGAGACATACATGTGAGGAGGTCTCCACTTTGGCCAATTAGGTGGTGAGGTAATCTCAATGCTTTGCTCCATAAATGTCTTGTAATTATTACACACAAGTGCACAAACTGACAAAATTTCTTAAGCATTAGGAAATTAAATTAAATCACTAGATACTCTATTCTGAACACAAAATATAAAAAAATAACATAAGTAAAATCAATACACAAAGACTTGACTATAAATTGGCTCACCTCGTAAGGACGGACTTTGTGGTGGATTTCTTGGATGCCAACTTCACGGGTGCGTACATCTCGACACTCCGTACCCAGATCCTTCATGCGGGCCAAAGCAAGTTCCCTTAGGTTTCCATGCTCTACTCCAGAACTGTTGAGTATTAAAAAAAATAAAAATAAATTAGGTTAGAGGAGTACAGTACCAGGGATTCACTTTACATACTGTATTGTGTGTACAAGTTGAGGATAGAGAAGATGGATCGCTCCAGTAACAGGATTTTTTGCTGTAACATACATCACCTACACAATACATTCTTCCACTTATAATCTTCCCTTGTAAGATATCTGTATCATTAAGACAAATTACAGTACTGTACAGTATACAAGATCCAATCAATCCACGTATGTATCCCATCACTATGATCCACGAGATAAAACAGCTAACTCACTACAACTAGGCCATAACTTCACAAAATAAAGGAATATAATAATAACTGAATTTAACCAAGATGACAGCACAAGGCAGCAGTGAGCCAAATATCAAAATTCTGCTTCAAATTTCTTCAAAATATTCTTTTCACACCTGAGACACTCATACAGTACAGGGTATTTCCAGTCCCCCTCCTGTTACATAGAAAAACCCACAATGTAATGCTTGTTACATTTATCCACATATTTTCGATTTTATTCCTATAGATTTACTATTACTGTACTGATTAGTAACCAGGCCAAGTAAAGATCTCTACTGGATATAAATATCTGATGGCTTTGTTGGTTATCCTTGGTTGAATTACCTTACAGTTTACCATTGTTTGTATACCTGCTATGTCTAGGCACAGTACATAAATTGTATACCTGTTCCTTGTATACTTACATTGTCTATATACATGCTGAACTATTTACCTGCATTGTTTATATACATGCTGAACTGCATATACGTGTAATGTCTATATATCTATCTGCTGAATAAAATGTTAACTCGAGTGACAATTTTACATAAAAAATATCAAGCTATCGTAGAAGCCTGCAATTATGTGGGAACCTCACCTAACCAGAGGCATCGGAATGTCCCTCTGAACTCTGTAAACACGGACCCAAGGAGGCACAAGTGAGAGTATTGTGGCCACCAAGTCGACCAAGGTATTAGGAGGGTAACTCTTGTATCGTCCTGTCTTCCACAGCTCGTAGAGACCAGTGCCACGAATAACCAGAGTTGGGTAGATTTTCAGCCCATCTGGTCTAAAGGCTGGGTTTTCAAAGAATTCCTGAAAATAGAGAAAAAAATGGTAATGAAATATATGATACAGGTGATTTCTGTCATTCTTCTATTATCTTTACTCCTCTTCCATGCTTGAGAGGTGAACCAAGGGATAACAAAAAGTGTCAAATAAAAGAGGGAATTACAGGAATGATGAAAGATGTGTCTAGGATGTGACAGGTAGGTGCTAAGATAACAAATATAGGTACTGTATACTGTATACATACAGTACAGTTCTGTACAGTACTTGATCATATCCTCAACCTGTATATGAAGAAACAATTAATCAAACCTTCACATATACTAGTTACCTTTTTTTTCCTATGGTATTCCTGCCTTATCTTTCAACCATGGGATATCTTACTTTACACTCTCACACACCCACAAAAGTTTATACAAAAAAAATATATTTATAAACTGTAATACTCATAACAAAAACAGAAGAAGGACTTTCAATATATACTGCACTTACAATAAACTGTTCCACGTCTCTCTCATAATCAACATTGGGTAAGTCTGGCATCATGTGAGACACCACCTTAAAGCCAGCATCTTTGGAATAGTGGAAACTCTCACTCACTGCCCTCACAGTGTGTCCCCTACAGGTGAAAGAGAACCAGGTATTAAAATACAGTATTATAAAATTAGGTCAAGAGGTGCATTACATTAAGTCTATATCAGGATAGGTTTAAAAAAAATATATATACAGGAATATATATTTTGTAAGTTATTTATCCATGCTAATGTATTTGAGGGTAAGTATTGACTTTACGCTTTTCCTTCTGTGCTTTTATAAGTTCTTGTACACCTGGTCTGTATATTTCGTGAGGTGGGGGACGGATAAACCCAGCAAAGTCGCAGGTTAGGAATTTTAAGACCGCTAGTCTGTGTAGCCTATAAGCAGCGTGGACTTTACACACACATAAAATTCACCTGTTTGTATCCCTGGCAACATCTTCATACACAGACTGAACACCAATCTCCAGTCTCGTGCAGCCATACTTGAGCATGTCAGAGAGGTGGCGCTTCAAGCAGTAGTCAGGACGTGTTTCTATGGTAATTCCTGGATCAGAAAACGTGGTAAGTATTTGCAACAGCGATGGAGCATTAAAAGTATGCTACAGTAAGAGAAATACTGTACTATCAATACATGAATAAATCACATGTTCCAGTTAATAACAAATGTTTAAGTTGATCATTAATATGACAAATTGTTTTTACCAAAAGTACTATTCTTAATTTACAGTCAGTAAAATGATATAAAAAATATTTACTGGGTAAAGTAACTAAAACCATATCACATCTTGTTGTAAAGACTTCCACAGCTTGAAGCAAAAGATAAGTTACAGAACAGTGTTTGCATTTCATTCACTGAAAAATAGAACTACTTGCTGTATTTAAATTTAAAACAAATATTTTTCCCCATGTGGTAGTAATAATGTAATCATAAAAGAAGTCAGTATCATAAGAATGTACGAAACCCTTCTTGTGAAACTCTTACCTATACACTTGGTGTTGCTGCGTTCTGAGTACTTGACAGCTTCAGCAACATTTGTGGATGTGTGACCAGACAGTGCGTCGTGCAGGTTGCGGATAAAGTAATCTCTATAGTCCTCCGGGAGAGCCATAAATGTCCCACCCATCACTATAAATTCTACTTTGTCAACATTGTGACCCAACTGCTGCAACTGAAAGGTTACACAAATTATTACATGCCAATCTAGGGACCAGAATCCCCTCTTGTCAAGAAGACATACAGTATAGTATAATGAATCAAAACTTCCATAGAAGTGGAGAGAAAATACTGATTACTTAACTCCCTCAAGATTTTGTGTTATATCAAAGTATTATACTGTACAGTACAGCAACAAGTCTTATCAAAATCCATTATAATCTATTTATTATGTTCATAATACAGTATAGCTACCTCAAAATATAGAGGAATATAATTTGCATTTGACTCTACTGCTTGCTACTTGTCCTTTAGAATGGGATGATTAAATGTGACTTATGACTTATTTCAAATTTATGTACCTGTACAGTATTCCTTTTGTCAAAGTTTGTGGAATATTATGAATCACTTACAGCATTTACAAATATTGTACGGTACCTGATAGTCTTATAAAACCTTAACCTTAAGAATTACAGTATAATATAATAAAAAACATACCTTTAAAGTTTGAATGTAAAAAGGATAAAATAAAAAATGGCTGATAAATGTTTACAACTTACCTGCTCTACTCTGTGTCGGGTTTGTAAATATGGATTGTATCTGGCCCTGATGGCTCTCATGGACGTTGGCTCATACCCAGTGTAGCTCTGAGTCGAGTACTCAAAATCAGAATCGGGTCCACCTGGACAGTAGACGCAGATATTGCCCGTCATATTAATGTGAGGACAGCGGTGAGGTTTACACATCACAGCTACGACTGCGATCTGTTGAAAGTATTATCCATTATCATCTGGTTAATAATAGGGATGCTACTTTTACTATTTTATTTGGTTATCCCCAGAAGATTTGATTCAGCACAGAGAGGACCCTATACCCAAGTGGTTAATGGTGAAATTGGCTGGTAGCTACCAGCCAACACCTGGGCTAGTTCATATTGTTTCTGGAACAAACTCTTCATTTATCTGAGAGCAGGAAAAGTATCAATGCAACTACTTAATCTCTAAACACATTTGTGTTTATTTCATCACAAAGAGTTACAACAAATTTACTCTGCTTATTTTATGACTTCTACACAAAAGTCATGGATTTAAGGATCCCATGATTTCTAGTCTCTTCACATTCTTTATGAACCGTCAACCCAAACATCTATTTAAACTAAGCAAGAGAATACATTGCCTAGACAGAAGATACAATGAACCTGAGACAAAATGACCTGCTTCCATTACAACACAAGTCAGTTTTTAACTATCGTCTTACCCCAGAAGCTGTACGGACAGGTTTAGCACGAAGTTTGGGAAGGAGAACCTTCTTGTGTTGTTGTGGCACAGCAGCTATGATGTCCACGAGTCTAGGCGAGGACTGGAGGCCATACTTAGAGGATATACGTGTCTTCAGCTTGTTGAGGTTTACATCACGCTGTTCCTTCTGTGCTTTTATCAGTTCTTGTACAATCTCACCCACAGTAAGCATGCGCAGCTCCTCTTTGGACAGCGCTGGCCCTATGAAAAAAATTTCAATCATTCAATATTATTTCAATGTTAAAATTAAGAAGTCTGCAGGTACCATAGAATGCAATGTTTTTGAAGCGGCATTGTCTTTCTGGTGCTAACCGTCTCTTCCACCTTTACCTAACAGTTAACTGAAGTAATATTTTAACCATTATGATAAAAACAAAGATAACTATAGCCTCCACTTGACCCCATAAAGCTTTACACACTCGAGAATGACACCAGTCAAAACTTACCCTTTTTCCTATTTTGTCCCATACTTAAGGCGATTATTGTCTTCTTTAGTGATATATACACTTTAAATCAAGGTTTCTGTCTCGTATTATTACAGAAACCTTTTATAGTCTATGTTATTCATTGTTCGTCTTATTTTTTCTATTTCTCATAGTTTCTTCTGGGGAACTTCCTCACGTTTCTACAACAATCACTACTAAAAATATCAATAATTCCGGATTGCATTGACAATATTTTTAAGCCATGTTTAATAATAATATAAACCTATGCAGCTGTTATAGAAAAATTATGTATATAAATTTATTAACAAACTTAGGTGAGTTACACTTTATATATTTTTAATGCGAGTTGTTATATAAACTATATTAATAACCAATAAGTGAGGCGGATATATATGTAAATAAAGGAAAATATTCTCCCTGATAATAAAAAGCGAACTCTCCGTAGCGAACAACACCGGGAAGGTAAACACTCTCAGCTAATACACTCAGACTGAACGAACAACACCAGGAAGGTAAACACTCTCAGCTAACACACTCAGATGTTGTCGCCAACCATCAGAAATGAGGACAATGTTTTGACCGATTGATCACTGGTCAACAAAGTTTTTGTTGCATTGCTATAAACACTTGATTCTACCTAATTTGGGTGTGCTGATCTCATATCTGAAGTTAGTTTCTTTCTGTAAGCTCTAGTTTTTTTGCAATCAAGGTATTTTGAAATTTCAAAATTTCGTCTTCGTCTTATTGACCTCGTCGTCTATCTTGAAAAATATGTCATTAAACTGTCATTAAATTAGCTGGGTAATAAACAATAAAATATTACATATTCTAAATTTATTCAACAACACAATTTGAAACATGTTCCATCTAAAACAAAGGTTGAAATTTGTATAAAACTCATTGTTAGGTAAGAAATTTGTTACTATGAGGAGACAAAGCCCAATCACATTTTAGCCAGGTAGGAATTTGCGCTTGAAGCTCTTGCATTTGTGAAATGTCTCAGGGCACTCTCGTTTAATGCTCCAGCAGTAGTCTGCCATCATATGTTTGTCCCATCTCCCTTGGTAGCGGTCTTCCATGGTCTTGAGATCCTGATGAAACCGCTCGCCTTGCTCGTCACTTACTGCCCCTAGGTTCTCAGGGAATCTATCAAGATGACTATATAGGAAATGGAGTTTGACACTCATATTGCATCCAAGGTCATGAAAGGCTGACAACATGGTTGCTACAAGGGTTTCATAGTTGTCAGCCTTTTTATTACCAAGAAAGTTTTCCATTACCGCCACAAATGAAAGCCATGCACCCCTTTCCTTGTCGTCCATCTTTCTGACAAAGTCTTGATCACGTACAAGTGCACGAATTTGTGGTCCATCAAACACACCTGCCTTTATCTTCTCAAATGACAAAGCAGGGTGAGCAGAGACTATGTGTTGGAAGCATTCACCATCAGTATTTAATGCTCTGACAAACTGTTTCATCAGGCCCAGCTTGATATGGAGAGGAGGAAATATGATCTTTTCTCGACTGACGATTGGATCATTGACAATGTTTGGCATACCAGCTTCCAGAGTCTCACGTAAGGGCCACTCCTTCAGGTTCCAATGCCTGTCTCTAGCTCGGCTGTCCCACATGCAAAGAAAGCAGGGATACTTTGTAAATCCTCTTTGTTGGCCAAGAAGGAAGTTCACCATTTTGAGGTCAACACAAATTGTCCAGTTGTGCTCATGGTATTTTAGCAGGTGAATCACAGTTTTAATGTCATTATACTCCTCTCGTAAGCACACAGAATGACCCACTGGAACAGTTGCATAGACATTACCATTATGTAGTAGCACACACTTCAGGCTACGCTTACAACTATCTAGAAATAATCGCCAGTCATTTGGACTATACAATGGAATCCCTAATTCCTGGAGAAGACCCGGGATATTATGACAGTAAACAAACTTATTCTCCTCTGTAAAGAATGGCACAAAATCCTGTTCCCGCTTTCTGAAGTCTGAAACTTTTGTGGTCTGGTTCAGTAGAGCCTTTTCTTGCAACCTAGAAGCTAGAACTTCTGCTGCATTTTTGGAGAGACCCAAATCACGCACAAGGTCATTCAGCTCTGGCTGACTAAACTTCTGAGGGGTTGATGACTCTGGTGTACCATCAGAAGAATCGTCGGAATCTGCAAGTATTTCTTGAGTTTCATGTTCACTCTCTTGGTCTTTGTCGCTTCCCTCCTCTTCAGCTGGAGACAACCCATTAAAAACTGGAACTGGTAGCTCATCAGAGTGCAAAGTAGGTCGAATTGCTGAAGGGATACTAGGATACGATATTTTATGTCTGTTTTTCTTGCCAACACCCTTCGTATTGATCAGACAAAAATAGCAGTCAGTTGTGTGGTCCTTCGGTTCTCGCCAGGTCATGGGAATTCCGAACGGTAAGCCCTTACGTTTTCCTTTTGTCCAGTCACGCAGCATTTCTTCGCAGTTATGACACACAGCATGTGGAGCCCATTTTTTGTCTTGGTCGCCAAGAGTAAGTCCGAAGTACGCTTTATAGCCGCGCCTCACAAACGATGTTATATTGCGCCTCTGACGAATAAGCGTGAAGTATCCACAAATATAACAGAAGGCATCAGGTTTGTTCACACATTGATTTCTCTTTGTAGCCATGACCAAATCTGAAAGAAAAAACAGACAAAATTATATCTCCCTATTGATACCATAATCGTGTAATTAATTAATTTGACCGCAAACGGCTAGAATGTAAAACCTCAAATTACATGAAAACTGGAGCATGCAGAACAAAACTGGTTTCAAATATGAAATCAGCAGATCAAAAATGGTAAGAAACAGTAAAGAAATCTCATGCAACTGGGAATTATAAAAAATTTGTTGTCCTGTGTTATAAAGGAAACATCAACATTGGAATAATAAACCAAGACGTAAATGAGTATTTGTATTAATATTTTAATTTGTTTTACTATATATATATCATGTACTTCATTTATTAACAGCTTTTAGTAGTATTAGAATACTGTATTGAAAACGATCGTAATTTTATGATTATTAACAATATCATTATTTTAAGCTGGTAGTTGCAGAGAACAATACTTGAGGCTAGTAGTCCCCAAACATGCCGCCAGAAGGAATTTTCAAAGAACCGGATTCCACTGATTTATAAACTTTATTGGGAATTAATCGCATGTATAATAAAAATACATTGTGGGTATATACTACAAAAACAAGTAAGCGTTTATTATATAGTATATAATATAATAGAGCTACGAGGATAGCACAAGAAACCTCATGTATTTATATTGTGGTCCTCAAAGTTTAAATGTCTGAAAAACTCGGTAAAGTAGGTGTCTATATATGTAGAGTAAATATAAGCACTGTATGTATAGCACTTGTAGGTACTAGAATGAGCATCTGGGTAGATATTAATTAATTTCATTATAGAAGTTTTCAGTTAACTTATATACATATGGGGGGGCCCCAAATTCGCGGGGGTTTGGTTCTCAAAATGCCCGCGAATCACTAAATTCGCAAGTATTTGCTGACCGGGGGGAGGAGGGTTTACATTTTTACTTGTGTACAAAGAAATGTGTATTCAATTTATGTGTTTGCCCCTAGGACAATTATTTCTTTTACCTGTAGTGTTTATTGTGGGGTTCAGGATATTTGGTTCGCACTCAGGATGGAATGGAGAAAGGAAACTCACAATTTGCTCTCTATATACATGTTGTATTGGATGTACAATGCAGCTTGGTGCTGGGAAGGCAGCATGGTTACAAGCGTGATGTAGAGAGAGCTGGTTGGTGAGGACGCTCAGAGAAGGACAGCTTGTGGGTCGCCATTCTCGCCAGCGGGAGAGAGGACCGCCAGGCAGGCTGAGGAGCGAGGGAAGGCCGCCAAGCAGGCGGAGGAGGAGGAGGTGTTGCTGGCTGCGGCTGTAGGTAGAATGAGCGATCACCACGAGGTCAGGTCTTAAATAGCGGGGGTAGGCGTGGCTTAGCAGTTGACCCCCGCTCCGTGGTGTATGGCGGCGCTGGTTGACCTAGACCACGAGGCATACACTGGGGAATTGGTGGGGTCGGCTAGGCAGCGACAAACAGCGTTTGTAGGGGAGAATTCCACTACAATACTCCCCCTTCCCTCCAGGCGGTGTAGGAGACTTGTTGTCTGCAGAGTTGCTTAGCACATGTGAGGCAGAACGGGCGGTGCATGCTTCATGTGAGACAACGGCGATGGCGTGTATGAGCAGGTCGCTGGATACAACTGTCTATATACACACTATCTGTGGGAGTAGAGAGGGAGAAAAAGGGTGTGTGGAGGCGATGGATGTTGTGCTTCCCTCACGGCAGGTACAGAGTCGTCAGATGCGCCTGCTGGGGTGTGTGGGCCTGGGTCAGGAGCAGGGGCTGCGTCAGCAGAAGCGGATGAGGGCTCGTGACAGCAGCTGGGTCCACGACAGCAGCAGGGTGCAGGACATTAGCAGGGAGTACCTGAGGGAGAAAAGAGGGGTGTGTGGGTCCGCACTCAGGAACAGAGGCCGCATCAGGGGCGGCGGGGGTTACTGCTGGGCCGGGGTCGGCGTCTGACGCAGGACGGGTGTGCTGGGGTCGTAAGAGGAGCGACTGTCTGCTTAGAGTAGCAGAGCTGCTATAGGGTGTCTGACCTGCGGTGTAGAGACAGTAGCTGTAGAGCCGATGAGAGCTGCTTCTGGGTGGATAAGCCAGTCTTCCATGTTGCTTGAAGACTGGGAGCGTGATCAGTTTCTCCTCCATCCTGTGTGAGTGCGAATCTCCGGGGTCACCATTTGTGGGGTATGAGATTGTTTGGTTCACACTCAGGATGGGATGGCGAAAGGAAACTCACAATTTGCTCTCTATATACATGTTGTATTGGCTGTACAATGCAGCTTGGTGCTGAGAAGGCAGCATGGTTACAAGCGTGATGTAGAGAGAGCTGGTTGGTGAGGACGCTCAGAGAAGGACAGCTTGTGGGTCGCCATTCTCGCCAGCGGGAGAGAGGACCGCCAGGCAGGCGGAGGAGCGAGGGAAGGCCGCCAGGCAGGCGGAGGAGGAGGAGGTGTTGCTGGCTGCGGCTGTAGGTAGAAAGAGCGATCACCACGAGGTCAGGTCTTAAATAGCGGGGGTAGGTGTGGCTTAGCAATTGACCCCCGCTCCGTGGTGTATGACGGCGCTGGTTGACCTAGACCACGAGGCATACACTGGGGAATTGGTGGGGTCGGCTAGGCAGCGACAAACAGCGTTTGTAGGGGAGAATTCCACTACAATATAATATGTGTGTGTGTGTGTGTGTGTCCACACACACACACACACACACATTTCTACAATACAGGTTTAGGAAATTACTGTCTCTAGAACGAATGGCTCTGTCCCAGCCGCGAAAATGACGGCAACTTTAAAACTACCAACAGACATTCTTAGGTACATCCAGGGTGTCATCTGCAAATAATAGAGGACCTCGAAATAAAAATCCGAGAATTTGGGGGGGCCCCTATATAGATGCTGCACGTATTAAGATCAGGGTAATACTATACAACAGTCTCCTAATACCTGTAACCAACTATTTTACTAAACTTCTTCTGTGGTGGGAACATATTTACTCAATATAAAAATGGAAAAGTTGCAAAATGAAAGGGTTAATATTCCTCTTCTAGTGCTTCTGGAGTCAATAAAATAAACAGTACATTTCACAAAAAGTATACTGTATTAGATCACAAATAAAAGGTACAATGAATCATCACTAAAAAATACAATGAATCATAAATTATAAGTACAATGAATCACCACTAAAAATACATAACATTTTCAACTTGTACAATACATAAATTCATCAGTAAAAAATACACTGCATTAGTGTTAAAACTGACCCAAGATTATCAATAGTTTGCTGTCAATCATAGCTTCAGCACTTCTCCTCCCTGTGAATGCATTAGTTTTGTCTGGTTACCCTGTGTTTAACCATTCTTCAGTGCTCCACCTTGTCTTACACCAGTGATGATCTCAAGAGTATTTATTACCTGCAACCTCACCTAACTATTCAGGTACATACATTCTACTGCTCTCACCATTTTCTTTTTCTGCTGTATGGTAAATTACTAAATTAGCATTAAGACTATTAAAAAAATATTTGCAGATTAACTGTTAAGATTTTTAATCAGAAAAAGAAATTGCCGATTCAAAGTTTGATTTTTAACACAAAATTTATGAGACTTGGGGAAGGTAATTATGAATGAGCTCTTATAATTGAATGTCAATTAAAGTAAGTGTACAGTATTAAAAAAAAAAACAGGCATACTGGAGAATAATAATAATAATTATTCAGTAAAGTTGTCAAACAGGTTTACAATTGCATAGGCATGTTTATAAATTATGCTGTGCAGCTTGAATATAGAAAATGTAGGTACAGTATATGGTACACATGGGCTGTGAGAGTACAACACTGTGTACAGTTTCCTGTGTGCCAAGACAGTGCAGGTAAACACAATGGTAAACAGTATGGAACTTCACCAAGGATAGCCAACAAAGCTGTCATGTACCGGTACTCATTTCCTTGAACAGTCTGCATTTAATTACAGCAAAATTAAAGCTCTTACAAATATTAACTTATATTAATAGTCAAATCAGTATAATTAATACAGTACCTAGACTTGAATGTATACAATTGCTTAGTTCGTACCACAGGTGGGCAAGGGTGAATAAGGAGTAATATAGAAGCACCTCGACGGTCATTTCTCAGTCTAGTGTATATGTCACTGTCTTGCCAACTAGAACCCTTGAATTTCTCAGGTTCCCATTTGGCATGATACAATTGTAGAGTACTGTATTCTTTGACCCAATAGACACATAAATATCTTAAAAAACACACACACACACACACATACATCATTGTTGAACTCTTGGTCATGGATGGGTCCCTGAAGTACAAATTAAAGCCTTGTTAACTGTGTACAGTATGTTTGTAATACCATCATTTTGTGAAACGCAGAGTAGCTTAGACGTACAATCCTCCAGTCACACTTCTCTACACTCCTTTACCACACCTCCTTTGCACTCTTTAACAGTCAACTAACACCACCTACCTATTTTTATTTGCAGCATTTCTCTACACTCTGGTCAGTGGCGACCTTTCCACCGTTCCATACTAAGTGTAAGGTTAAAACAAATAATGTGAATAAACACTGTCTTTTTCATAACCATCAAAAGGGCTTCCTGTGCCCTTGTGCATTCTTCCAACTGGCACACATACTCTATGCAGCGACTGACCAATTACCAGTCAGTTTTGTTATCCAAAATTGGGAATTTGAATGTTGCTAATTAATATACTTATGAGAATAAGAGTTCATAGAGAAAATTTAGTCCAGTTATATGACTCCACGCCATGCTAGATATCAACCTATTCATCAAAGTAAGGAGACCTATGAATGACTTTCATCTTGATGTGTTACATAATACTGTCCCTGTTTCGTCCTGATAGATATTTAGTTATGATGTTTAGCTGTTGCTTGAGGTCATGTATCTCCTCCTTCTGGAGATTCAGCATAGCGGTCATTTGCTTATTCTGTTCTAATAGTTGTAATTGAAGGGAATTTTCGGGTTCTGCTTCTTTCACTTCATTATCAAGCATCAAAAGCTTCTTTGTTAGAAAAATAGATCCATTTGATGTAGTTTCTTCACCAACAAAAAACCTTCTTGTCCTGAATTTACGAAAAAAGGGAAAACAGACTTCTAGTTTAAGGAACAGCCTACACCGGCTTGCTGCCCTGTGAAAGGCAGCCTTGTCTCGAAAATTATTCAGTTTTTCAGAAGGTTGTGCGACAACCAGATTTACAATAAAGCCTCCAATTGTAGTGACAAACAATACAAAGAGAATGTTCACCATTACTGGGTAAACAAGTGGAACATCATTAAGGAAAGTGTCATCATAGGCCAGGTCACCAAGCATCCACACAATTGTCTTGACCATAGCTTGTGGCACAGTGTGGAAAGCAGCTTGGTCTCTCAGAAGCAGATGGAAGATGAAGGCAAAGATAAATACAAGCATTATAATATAGAAGAGCACTTTGAAGAAACTCTTAAGAAAGCTGCGAGTAATAGGCATGAATACCGAAATCATCGGCAGTTGGTTGAGCATGTTGATGAAGTACAACCATTCCACCAGCAGGGCCAAAATTCCACATTCCCATTGTTCAACCTGGAACACAAAATATTTCACTTAAAATGAAATAAATATAAACAACCAAAAAATCTCATTATTCGATGGTATGTTATTACTAAAGATTATCACAAGCCAAAAGGTTTAATAAATGTGAGTTAACTTACACCAAGCACATTATAATGAAATTCACAGCTCCCTCCTGGTATCAAGACGACAATGGTGAACACTACACGAAGGATCTGCATAAGGTTCTCCACAAACAGGTATTCCTTCTTCAGCTGTGAAATGTGAAATATGGTTAGAATATTCTAAGAAATCACTTCTTTTTTTAGTGTCACATGCTCTGTATATGAAAATTATGGTAACAAGAATACGACAGTGACTATTCAGTAAATTGCAATTGCAATATCTCAAAGAGTGAAGCCTTTTACTCCATGTGCAAGAAGCATTTTAACTGGTGGTTTTTCTTTGATCATGGTGCTGCTCAGTATTGTCAGTTTGTTGGGAGGGTGTTCCAACCAATCACAGCTCTCTCCACAGTATAATCCCAGCCAATCACAGTTCTCTCCATAGTATAATTCCAGCCAATCACAGCTTTCCACAGTATAATTTCACCCAATCACATCTCTCTCTACAAAACAATTCCAACCAATCACAGCTCTCTCTACAGTATAATTCCAACCAATTACAGCTCTCTAGTACAGGGAAGCATCATAGATGTCTTGAAGGAGTAACAACCTATAGTTTATCTAAATTGTATCCAAGAACCTGCTTACCAGTCCTGGAATAAAGACAATATCAGGTTAAAAAGTCATTGTACTTACTCTATAAATATAGTTGCATTCCAAAAGGAGTGTCACGAACATTATAATCACCAGTACGCATGAAATTCCTCTCTTCACTGGAACTCCTGTATTACACTTAGCAAATTCAATTAAGGTTGCATTGTCAGGGAAACCAGTAAATTGACTTATGGCTATATTGTCAGTGCTGTTTGTAATTGTTTCTGTATTTCCTCCTGTCACTACATCCCCATGAAGAGGTTGTGATGTGAGACCCAGATCGTGAACTTGAGAAAGTGTGTCTGATATTTCACAAAACTGCTCTCTGGTAAAGTTGCACCGTCTCTCTATGTTCATCCAATTACTGTAAAGAAAAAAAAAGTGGTTCAGTACTGTAGTTATTAAAGCACAACTAGACACAGAACCTACATTACCACTAAGATCTTTGTTATAACAGTGCAGTAGGCATATCCAACCAAAAAGTATTATTATGTATTTGACCTAAAATAGCAGTTGTAGGAGGAATCTCTTAATCTCCCCAGCCACCAAAATACTGTAATCAGAACAGGTAAATTCTGTACTGTACATGGATTGAAATTAACTGAACATATCAACAAAGAAAGATAAGGGAAACCAGATCATATCATGTACTGTATATAAAAGTAGTTAAAAAAGTTCATATTCACAGAAGAAAGACCAGGACATATTACGCCTACTTACTCGATATATCCCATGAAGAAAATCAAACAGGTAACAAAGATCAACTCCAGAAGAAGACAAGCAAGGAAGACGATGTAGATGTATGATCTCCATTTGTGCAAGAGCCAAGCGTTGACGAGTGGGTGGTGGAGCAGCTGGTGGTGTGTGTGAGATATCATCAGTGATAGTGGGTGGTCATTCTTCCATTTCAGGCTGTCTTCGATAAACTGACATGCATTTTGACACACCCTCCCACTTTTCTCTTCATATGGACTCTTGGCCAGCTTACTTGTGGCTAGAAAACATTCGGGTATAGTGTATATAATTATAAAATAAATGATGGTGGTACAGTGATAATGTACGTACATATCTCTCTCAATTAAGTCCTGGGTTCAATCCCCTACCCAAGACAGATGTGAGAAGGCTGTTATCCAATGTGACACTACCGAACACTGTACAATAAAAACCAAAGTTAACAAAGTTACAAAGAACAGACCAACTGGATAGGGTGATTATAAGTGGTGAAATGACAAAGAAAACATAAGTTACATCTACTGTATAAAGAATAATATAAACAGACTTTCACTACCTGATAAAATATAATAGTTGTCTTCCAAAAATCTGAAGTCATAGGTTACTTCAGCATCATCATTGATATGTTGCACACACTTGTCCTGCACCTTCAAGGCAAGACTTGGGTGACACTCTACAAGCTGCCTGAAGTTTAGACAGTGATGTCCATTTGCTCCTGTGAAACCAGCCTCCCACCATGAGCTACCAATGATGGCTTTTACAGCAGTTCTGCAAATAATTGTGTGTTCCCTTTAAATTGATTACAAGCGTAAGAGTTTCACAAATACAGTAACTAACTGCAAAATTAACTTATGCTTCAAAATATTCCATACTTGAATGCACTTACTGTTATACACATCCCTAACCAATATAAGTGTTCAGTATAGGACTTACATTCTGTTTCCAGTCAAGGCTGTATGCATGTATTCATGAAGACATAACACAAACTCTTCTTGGTGTTCCCTATATGGCATATGCAGAAGTAGGAATTCAAATGCTTTGTCATGTTTCTTTTCAAATGCTCTGTCTAAAGGACGGTTTCCATTGTGATCTAAATCATTGCACACAGCCTTGGCACTGGCAGCCAACACCTGGCAACACTCCAGTGAACCCTTAGATGCTGCGAGGTGCAAGGCTGTAGACCCAGTGTCGTCTTTGGTCCGTTGTGGTGCGCCTTTCTTAGTGAGAAGCTTCACCACAGTGGCATAATTTGTTAGTGATGCAATATGGAGAGGTGTTCGGCCTTCTCCATCTGTGGCTGATAAGCGAGCTCCTTTACGTAAGAGCATTTGACAGACCTCTGCTGATCCATGGAGAGCTGCTAAATGAAGTGGTGTTGCCTTTGAATCATTCTCCTGACTAACTTTCACTTCATCTTTTGCAAGAAGTATTTCACAGATACTTATATAGCCCTTGTCAGCTGCCAAGTGAAGGGGTGTCATTCCTCCTATGCACTGCTCTACTGGCGATGCATTGTTCTCAAGCAAAATGTGAGCACATTCCACAGCTTCTCGTTTGATAGAAATATGAAGTGGGGTACAATTATTGTCATCTTTCTTGTCAAGAAGAGATTTCATGTTAGGGAGAGACAACAAGTAAGTAAGACATTCCACAGAATTTTTCTCAGCAGCATAATGAAGAACATTTTTATTTTGTTGACCTGCAAAAAACAGGTTTGCATCTTTTTCAACAAGAATTTTGAGGCAGCCAGCATTCTTCTTACTTGCTGCATCAAGTACTGGGGCACTTCCTTTTATATTTTGTGTGTTGGCTTTGGCCCCCATGTTAAGAAGTTCAGCAATTGTATTTTCATACCCTCCAGCAGCAGCAAGATGTAAAGCAGTGTTTCCCACTTTGTCCTTGGCATTTATGTATGTGTTTGTCAGCTTAACACAACACTTGTGATGGCCACCTTGAGCTGCCAGCATGAGAGGGGTTTTTCCATTTTTTAAATGCGTTTTCAACTGTTTTTCTCTATCTGCACTTTTGATGTTAGACAAGAGAACTTCACATGACTCTGGAAAGCCTTTCTGGGCTGCATAATGTAATGGCAAATGAAAGTTTCTGTCTTGGGTATTGCAATTTGCACCTTTGTTCATGAGAAGCTGTATCACATTTTTATGGTTTTCGTGAGCAGCAAGATGAAGGGGAGTCATTCCTATTTTATTTTTGGCTTTCACATCAATATCTGCATGCTCAAGTAACATAGTGCATATATCTATTCTTCCTTCTTTTGCTGCCTGGTGGAGGGGAGTGTCATGAGTTTTATTTGGTATGTTTACTTTTAAATTAGAACATTTAAGAAGTTCCTCACAGCAGTCGACATGGTCTTTAGTGGCAGTGAGGTGTAGCGGAGACTGTCCAGTTCCATCTTGAGCGTTACAATCAGCACCTTTACTGAGGAGGAGTATAACGATATCTCTTTGTCCATTCCTGGTTGCTATGTGTAGAGCTGTTGATTTCGTCTCTTTGTCCTCTACATTAACATTATCACCCTTTTCCAACAGAGCCTGACAGCCATCATAATCATTTTCTACAGCTTTCTGCAAGAGTTCTTCAGCATATTTGCGAACATTGCTTGTGTCATCAACCCTATACAAAGGAAGAAAACACTTGATTATACTTTTGCTGTCTTAGTGTATGTCTTACTGTATCACCTGAAGATTAGCAACAGGTTATTTCACATGTTGATTAAATACCCTAATGATACCTATGGGGGTTAGGTTATGTTAGGATTAGGATGATTAATCTTTTAGTAAAATAAGATGGGGTTAATATTTAGCCAATCCATCTTATCCATCTGTAATTTTACAAATGTTTTGACCAGAAAAAAAATCTATTAGCATTTTAAACATTATGTATTGAAGACTGTTATTTCAGAATTTCAAATGATGGTTTGGGCTCTCCTAAAATAAGGCTTTTATTAGTTTTATGCATAGTACAAAGAAACAGAAACGTGTGATAATGACGAGGGTTACCTAAAGCAATCACAACAAAACAAAAAATAATGAAAAAAAGAAAAGGCGGAACAAACAGGAAAAAAATGAGGTGAACACTGTACATGTCCTCAAGCCACCGCACTTTATATTCCAGTACTGTACTGTAAAACAATAACAAATGGGATACAGTACAGTATTGTACATACCTACTGTAACGTTCCCTGACAGAGATTGATCTTTCATAAACTGGTCTTGTCTTCTTAGCATCTGAGGGAGTACTTTCAATGTTTATGGCAACATCTGGAAAACAAAAGAAGGTTAGCAAGTACAGTACACATTTTATCACTACAGGTAACACATTGAGTTCTACTGTATATATATTTGTAATGTTTTCTAAGGAGTGACAATACATGTACCAGAACCCTATACAATATATATAGAGCAGTGGTTCTCAACCTTGTTTGCCCCATGCACACTTTTCACCATATGTCAGAATGTGATTCCCCCCTCCTTTCCAAGATTGTCTGCCTCAAAAAGTGCATTCCAAATAATATGCATATAAGACTGAAAATCCTTTATTTTTTCCATATTAGTATCAGTTTCCCCCCCCCCCCCCCCTGAAAACCTGAGGGGGGAAATTCCCCCCTGGTTGAGAACCCCTGATGTAGAGGTATTGCATTTCTAAACATCTTTGGTTGCTGTAATTTGCAATTTTACCAATATACTCTCCCCACCCCCCCTCTGATATCATTAGGATGATTAATCTTCAGGTGAAATAAACTGGAGTATCCAATCTTAAAAAAAAAAAAAAAAAAATCAATTCACTCACCAGATCCAAATCTTGCCTGCTTCTTGTGTTTTCTTCTGGCACGCCTTGACATTTTCTGTAAGAGTGGTATCTGAGTCTTGTCGTGGACCGCCATCCTGCGTTATCAATAATAGTAGAGTACAGTATACCGGTTACGTGCTATAATTAACAAACGTTGTCTACATTAATTCTATTCTCTGATTTGTTGTGATAAATGTTAATATCTAGTTAAGGTAAAGTGTCCATGTAATTTTGATATTATTATAGTGAACGTTATTTTTATGTATTGAATTGAAACCGTTTATTTAGCCTGAAAAACCCACATACAGAGTGGATAATAATAACAATATTAACATGACTGAGCCAGTTGAGAACCTGAGCTCTCCTGTTGGCACCTGATATACACTGTACATTTATCTCAAGGAAGTACTGTACTGTACAGGTATTATGTAACATTTAGTAACATCTGGAACAGTACACATAGCATGGTGGTACAGTAATAAGAACATCTCAGAATGTTATCACTTCAATATTTATTTATTTTATTTATTTATTATTTTTTATTTTTTTTTTATTTATATTATAAGTATATACATAAATTACAGTGGAATTGAAAAACATAAATATAATGGGGAAGCAGCACAACATAGGTTGTACAGTACAGTATTAAGGTTGAGCAAGAGGACAGAGCTGTCAGGATTATGTCTAGTTGGCAAATATATTTATCATAATGGTAATTTCTTATTTATTTACTGTACATGATAATTTTTAATAAAACGGTTTGATGGTACAATAAAAGCAGGTATATATAGTAGGTATTACAAGAAATATTAATACTTAGACAATAGATATTTTTTAAGAGATGATTTAAAGGAAAGGAGCACAGTCTTTGCTCGGGTGGGTAGGGGTAAGTTATCCCACACCTTCACACCATATTTTATAGAGGTCTGGGACTGAGAGGTGCATATGGGGTGGGGGTGGTAGTAGCTCTGGGTGCCTTAATTCGTGGGAGTCAGGAAAGTAATAGATACAGTTGGGGTTGGTGTAACCCAGTGAGTTTTGGAGAAAGGCATCAGGGTCAGTATGAGAGAGTTGTAGTGGCTCCTCTCCCCTACAACTTCCAACTGAGCTCCGGCCGCGCGCCGACCAGCTAATCAGCGTACAGCCAGCTACGCCGAGAGACTAGGTCTATGCAGAGGACGTAGGGGTACGATCGCCGACCTAGTCTCGACCATCAACCTCCAGTTCAGGATCAGAGCGTTTCACACCTTACGCTTGAGCCGCTGTGATTGGTCCTCTCGCTACGCGCACCCCAAATCCTGATCCTCGTAAATTGTATAAATACGGCCATGCCTGCCCAGGGAGAACATTCTACACTCAGCTACTGGACCAGCAACATCTCTCACAGCTCCTCACCTAGTCACTCCTAAGCACTGCGCTGTACAACAAAATATATATATATATACAGAAAGCGCATTGTGAGTTTCTTTCCTACCTCATTCCTGAGTGGAGACATCTACATGTACGTACATTTGTGTGCCCATACAAAGAGATAATAGACAACTAAAGAGAATTGACAACTGGCCACATACAGTACGCTACAATTGGTGACCCCTGGAGCCGTGAATACCACACTCCTTTCTGCTGCCTTACTACTAGAGCTGAGAAGATCGTCCTGCCTGCTGCCAGCCTAGGCCAACCGCCTACCTGCACCACCCACTACTCCACAACGACACCATCTCACGACCGTAAGCTTTATAACGCATTAGTCTGTTCTCCCCACTGGCGGTGTGAGTGACCCACATCACAGCTGGAGAGCAACTATTGTGCGATATTCCAAACGTGGTTTGAGCTCTTTTGCCTATTCTCCTATTTTTCTTTTGTTTTTTTAGTTCTGGCCTAAGGACCTGCACCCTAAAAAAGTGTATTCGTCCCGAAGTCCCCCCTGCAACTGTTCACCTCCCTCCCAGGAGATTGTGAACACGGAAGGGGGTCGGAACAAGCACCCATCCCTCATCCTTCCCTAACAGGTGTGATATACTCCCGCAAGAATGGACGGACGGATCTCTCTACCAACCTTCAACCACAACGTAGAGGACTGGTTAGTTCATGTCGAAGCAGCTCTCATCGGCTCTACAGCTACAGACGGGCAAAAGTACGGCGTCCTGCTCTGCTCCTTGCCCACTGAAGTCGCCACACAAGTCTCACAGACCATCTCCAACCCTCCAGAGAACAACAAATTCGCCACTCTGCAGGATGCCTTAAAAACGCATTACCAACGGACCCGCTCCAATCTCCTGCAGAACCTATCTTCCATCTCCCTTGGAAACTCAACTCCGGGATTTCTCTGGGAAGAGATGTGCAGGTTGAACTCCCGGAACACAGACAGACTTCCTGACTCTATCCTGCGCCAGCTTCACGTACAAAAGCTACCCACAGAAGTACGTAACATCCTGTCCGCAGTAGATTACTCTACGACACCAGAACTACGTGCAACCGCGGCAGTCAGAATTTTCAACGAGTGCGCTGCTGCACCCCTTGCTGCCACGGTCACACCAGTACCTACTACTGAACTTGTAAGCCGGGTCAACACCCCTCAGCCGAGCAATACCTCACAAGACATCAAGGACCTGTTGCAAACCTTGAACCGCAGGATGGACACCATTGAGCAGTTCTGCTCCTCCATACCCGCTGCTGTGCCAGTTCCTGACTCACGCACCACGCCCTACAAGTTCCGACGCACAGCAGCCAGCCCCCAGCACAACAAATATACCCTCTGCTGGTATCACCAGACTTTCGGCTGCAATGCTCGAAACTGTGAGCCCTATTGCACCTATTCGGGAAACGGCAACACCGGAGGCTGGTAGACGCCTCAGCCTCCGTCCCTTCAGGCGTCTCATTACTGCACGTCACCAACCGCACCTCTGGCAAGAAGTTCCTCATCGACACAGGTTCATCGATCAGCCTCATCCCTCCCTCACTACAAGACAAGTCAAAGCAACCCTCTTATCACCTGTTCACTGCCAACGGTACCCCCATTGCTTCCTACGGCGTACGCACCCTCGCCTTAGACCTCGGTCTGCCCAAGACTCTGCGTTGGTTATTCGTGATAGCAGACGTGTCTCAACCCATCCTTGGTTTCGACTTCCTCACCTTCCACAAGCTCGGCGTCAAACCAAGTCATCTATGCCTCATCCATGAGCCTACAGCACGCAAGATCCAGGGTTCTCGTGCCAGACACACCGACACTATCACCTGTCTTGCGCCTTCCAACGAGTTCTCCTCCCTGCTCGACGAATTCAAGGAGCTTTTCTCACCCCGAGTCTCCCTACCCCCACCACCTACATCGGGAATTTTCCACCACATCGAAACCAAAGGACAACCAGTCTTTTCACGCCCTCGCCGCCTGCGCCCTGAGCTCCTGAACACAGCCAAAGTAGAATTCAACAAACTACTGCAAGACGGCATCATTCGCCCTTCAAGGAGTCCCTGGGCATCGCCTCTTCACATGGTTCCTAAGCAAACACCCGGCGAGTGGAGGGTGTGTGGCGACTACAGAGCCCTAAATCTCGTCACCAAACCTGACAGGTACCCTATTCCGCATGTCCAGGACTTTCACCACAAACTTCATGGCAAGACTATCTTCTCGAAGATCGACTTGGAGCGTGCCTTCCACCAGATCCCAGTAGCACCTGCAGATACCCAGAAGACAGCCATCACCACTCCGTTTGGACTCTTCGAGTACACTTTCATGAGTTTTGGCTTACGCAATGCAGCACAGACTTTCCAGAGGTACATGGACCATATGCTTCGCGACCTCGATTTTGTCACCGTCTACATTGACGACATCCTCGTCGCATCTTTGACGCCTGCCGAGCACCGCCACCACCTACAACTCCTTCTCCAACGCCTGCAGAACAACAACATGAAAGTTCATCCTTCTAAGTGCGCCTTCGGAACCTCGGCCATCGATTTCCTCGGTTACAGAGTGTCTCCCAGTGGCATACAACCCCTACCACAGAAGATAACTGCGATTAGGGAGTTCCCCAAATCTGAAACGGCGAAGAAACTCCGAGAATTCCTGGGTTTAGTCAACTACTACCACCGCTTCATTGACAAAGCTGCCACCGTCCTAGCCCCCCTACATGACCTTCTCAAGGGACACCCAAAGAAGTCTCATAAGTCTCTCGTGCGGACTCAAGAGGCTGCCACGGCATTCACCACTATCAAACAGCACATTACACGCCTCACCCTCCTGGCCCACCCCGCACCTAACGCCCGGACCACTCTCACAATAGACGCTTCTTCTACTGCAGTGGGCGCTGTCTTACAGCAGGAGATCAACGTAATTCTCATGCCCTTTGCTTTCTTCTCACAACGGCTTCAACCACCACACCTCAAGTACAGCGCCTTTCATCGAGAACTCCTGGCCATATACCTGGCTGTCAAAGATTTCCAGCACTTCCTCGAGGCCCGTCAGTTCACCATCTTCACTGATCACAAGCCCCTCCTCCACGCCTTCGCTTCAGCTTCCCAGTCACATACACCTCGTGTCCTGCGCCACTTGGCTTACATCTCGGAGTTCTCCAGCGACGTCCAACACATTAAAGGCAGCCACAACGAGATCGCCGACGCCCTCTCTCGTTGTATATCCAACATTCTTCCCTCATCTCCACCTATTGATTATGGGCAGCTAGCCGCGGCTCAAGAGAAAGACGAAGACCTGGCAGCATACAAGACATCCCCCTCAGGCCTCACACTCCAAGAACGCCCTGTTCCTGGCACAAAGATAAAATTGTGGTGCGACGTATCCTGTGGGCAGCCTAGACCGTTCGTGCCTCACGTCCACCGCCGCGCTGTTTTCGACCGCATCCATGGTCTCAGCCACCCGGGTGTGCGGGCCTCCCAGCGCCTCCTCACGCAACGTGTCGTCTGGCCCGGCATCAAGTCTGATACTAAGAAATGGGCTGCCCAGTGCCTGGCCTGCCAGTCCTCCAAAATACATCGTCACATACGGGCCCCCTTACAAACCTTCCCTATTACCAAAGGACGTTTTCAAGTAGTACACCTCAACATCGTGGGACCTCTTCCATCATCCTATGGTAGCACCTACATCTTCACCTGCATCGACCGTTTCACCAGGTGGACAGAAGCAATTCCCATGCCCAATGCTACAGCAGAGACTACTGTCCGTGCCTTCATGTCCGGTTGGGTATCCCGTTTTGGCCCCCCCCCCCCCCCGCAACCGTAATCACTGACCGAGGAGTCCAGTTTGAGTCACAACTCTGGCAGCACCTCCTACAGTTCCTCGGCACGTCTAGACAACGCACTACAGCATACCACCCTCAAGCCAACGGCATGGTAGAGCGTTTTCACCGGCAGCTGAAGGACGCACTCAAGGCACAGCACGACCCTTACAGCTGGACTGATGCGCTTCCCTTAGTGCTCCTCGGTATCCGTGCGTCACACAAGGAGGATATGGACTGTAGCCCAGCAGATCTTACACTAGGCGAGCCCCTTCGGCTACCCGGGGATTTCTCACTCCCTCCTGACCCCAACCAAACCACTCCAGCCGTTCGTCACGACTTACTTCAAAAGCTATGACAAGCAGTTTCTGCATTCAGAGCTACTGCTCCACGCCAGCCTCCTCGGCGTCCTGAACACATCCCTCCTGCACTACTCACAGCCGAGTATGTTTTCGTCAGGCATGATGCTCATCGCAACCCATTACAACGCCCCTACGATGGACCCTTCCAGGTGGTTACCCGTTCAGCAAAGTTCCTGACGATTATCCGGAATGGCAGACATGACACCGTCAGCATAGACCGAGTCAAACCGGCCACCTTACCCGTCGGGCCCCCAGCCCAGCAGCACCATCAACAAACTACGCCTGCACTAGTCTACCCGCAGTTACCACCTGCAGCAACACCATGCCCACGACATTTCTGGGCACCCTCTTTTCACCCTGTTCCTGCTGTAGAACCTGCTCTTGTCATAGACCCTCTTCCTATCATAGAACCTGAACCTGTAATAGACCTCCCTCATGTCATAGAACCTGCTCCTGCCATGGACCCTCCTCCTGACATAGAACCTGCACCTATCATAGAACCTGCACCTATCATAGACCCTCCTCCTGTCATAGAACCTGAACCTGTAATAGACCTCCCTCCTGTCATAGAACCTGCACCTATCATAGAACCTGCTCCTGCCATGGACCCTCCTCCTGACGCAGCCCCTGCAGCAGCAGGAGCACAACAACCATTGCTTGTACAACCTCCTCTAATCCCAAACCCTCTTTCTCCTCCTATTCTCCCACAGGTTTTGTGTCACTGGAGGGAGTTGTTACTCGTAGCGGCCGAGTCGTACGTACACCTGCCCGTTATGTGTGGGACACAACCCGGACAACATCCAGCCTCCCGTCGCGCCGGGAGGGGAGGGGGAGTATTGTAGTGGCTCCTCTCCCCTACAACTTCCAACTGAGCTCCAGCCGCGCGCCGACCAGCCAATCAGCGTACAGCCAGCTACGCCGAGAGGCTAGGTCTATGCAGAGGACATAGGGGTACGATCGCCGACCTAGTCTCAACCATCAACCTCCAGTTCAGGATCAGAGCGTTTCACACCTTACACTTGAGCCGCTGTGATTGGCCCTCTCGCTACGCGCACCCCAAATCCTGATCCTCGTAAATTGTATAAATACGGCCATGCCGCCATCACAGAGATAGAAAAGCCAAATCCATTGGCCAAGTTCTCAGTGCGGCCCAACCTAAAGGGGGAGATGATTATTCACCCCAAAGACAAGGACTCCGCCACCACCCTCGACACTTACCTGCAAAACACCACCACCGTTGCATCAACCAAGCTAGACCCCGCCCAGAAACTGATGAAGTCGGTAGTCCTCCGGTACCCAAAGGAACTACCTCTCGAACCCCTGGAGAACCACCCGAAGATCTTAAAAGTCGAGAGATGCTCTCCCCTGTCCGACAAGACGGCCACCACAAAACAAGTGCTCATAATGCACTACGGTTCACCCCCCAGCACCATAGACCTCAAAACCTGGGGGATCTATGAAGTGAGGCCCTTCGTCCCAGAGCCTCTGCGGTGCTTCAGATGCCAGAAATGCGGGCACCATCAGACAAGGTGCACGTACAAGGAGATCTGCGCAGTCTGTGCACAGAAGCACGGCACACACTCCTGCCTCACCAAGCTGAAAAATGGAGAAAAAATTGCTCCCAAGTGTGCCAACTGCGGGGGCAAACACCACGCCTGGAACCCTGGATGCTCTGATAGGACAAGGAGGGTCCAGGCAAACCGGCCAGCTGCAAGACCGGCTCCCCCCCACCTGCACACCAGCCCCACCAGGTACCTTCGTGTGGGGAACCCAAAGGCCAAGACAACAAAGCCAACCTCCTCATCCGGTCAACACCCAAAGTGCAGCCCAGTTTCCTGGCCTCACTACGGCCACACCTCAGCCACCCAAGCAGCAGACAACGACAACCACGAGACAGACAAAAGAAGCACACACCAAGGCACCAGAAGGAATGATACACGTATCAGACCTAGCCAAGATACTGACAACCTTCGCGGAGGGCCTAGCCGGACTACTGGGCCACAAGATCCAACCCACACAGCTCCAAATACTCATGGGGAGCGTCCTCGGGCAAGTCACCACAGCTCCAGCCACCTCAGTGGAGGAAGCCACGCCGGTCCTCACACGAGTGACAGCCGAGGTACACTCTACACCGAAGAAGGCCACCAGAGAACCCAAGATACCGACAGCTCCCAGAAAGAAATTGGTCGTTTCAACTCCCCTGAACCGAACCACGGCCCAGAAGGCTAAAACCACAGAACACGAAGATATGAACCTGATCCAGTTGGAATCGAACTTGGACATCTCCATCGAGGACCACCAGAAGTCCCCGATGAAACAGTGGTGGAAAACATCAGCACCCTGAACATCCTAACATGGAATGCTCAGGGCATCAAAAACAAGAAACACCTCCTACAAGAAGCAGCAGCCAAGGACAAGCTTGACATTATACTGCTACAAGAAACACTTCTACAAGAACACCACTGTTTCAAATTCAGTGGTTACAAGACATACAGGAGGCATTTCACGCAGGCGTCAACAAGAGGATGTATGATCCTGGTCAAGTCAAGCATACCCTCCTCCGAGGTGACGCAGTAATTTCCATGTGGGGAAAACATCGAGACACAGGCCGTCAAAGTAACCCTCCAAGAACGGGAATTAACTGTTCACAACATCTACAAGAACCCAAGGGGCTCACTGGAGGTGACTCAATTATTTGCTTCGGCCGCTGACCACGCCACACTCATAGGAGGGGATTTCAATGCACATCATCCCTTCCTAAGCTTGGCAAGCCCCACAAATGAAGACGGCCTACACCTATACACCACCTTTCAAGATACACCCGAGATCTGCCTCCTGAACACCGGAGAGCCCACCCACACTAGGGGAGGAAGGCTAGATCTAACCTTCATCTCCAGTGCACTACAGCCTTCGGCCTCCTGGCAGCTACACCCCACGCTGACCAGTGACCACTTCGCCACCCTAACAACGCTGAAGGTGAACAAACTCCCCACTCCACCCCCCCGAGATGGAGATACAATACCCAAAAGGCAGACTGGGGACTCTTTAAGAAACACCTGGCTAAGTGGCGAGAAAAATCACAGCCGGCCGGCGCAGCACCCGTGGACGAGACAACCCTCTACCAACAATTGGTCGAGGCGTTTCACCAAGCGGCAGAAGAGGCTATCCCAAAAACAAAACCCACATCAAGACAGTACAATGATTACTGGTACTACAGTCACAGGGTGAAAGAACTCAACCACAGAGTGAACATGGCCCGAAGAAACTACAGGAGACATCCCACGGAAACAAACAGACATCTCCTGCAAGTCATAGTTAAGGATACCAGGGAAGAGAAGGAAGAAATAAAAAACGTAAGCTGGCTCAAGTGGTGCTCCGAACTGAACGAGCACACCTCCCTTGGCAAGATGTGGGCCCAGATCCGAAGGGCATCTGGGAAGGCAACACCACCACCACCAACCCATCCCAACCCAGAAGAGGACGCTGAGAGACTTGCAAAACTGTTCTCTGACCGAGCAGCAACAAAAAACCTCCCGAGACAGGCGGAGGAGACACAACGGCGTCTGCGACAGGTCAGACTGCAGATGATCGAAGAGGCCTGCAACAGTGAAGATGACACCGACAGACCTTTCAACCAACAAGAACTCCAGAAGTCACTAAAACGAAGCAAGGACACAGCACCAGGGACCGACAGGATAACCTACTCCATGCTTTCTCATGCCGGTACAGCCGGACACGAGGCTCTGCTACAAGCCATCAATGCTTCGTGGACAGCACAAAGACTCCCACCGGAATGGAAGAAGGCAGATATACAGCCCATTCCGAAGCCCAGAGAACCAGACAAACCGAGGCCCATCTCCCTTCTCAGCTGCATAGCGAAGACGGGAGAAAGGATGGCTCTCAACCGACTCAAGTGGAAAGTAGGCAGCCCACACCCTCACATCTTTGCTTACACCGAAAACACCGGCACAGGCAACAACATCGCCGAGATACTCAGCACAGTGGACTACAAACCAGCTCTGGTGGTCTTCCTCGACCTGGAAAAGGCCTTCGAACTAGCAAATCCACTGGCCATTACAACGACGCTCGCTGGAAAAGGCGTCAAAGGATGGTTGCTGGGGTGGATCCAGAACTACCTCACACAGAGAGAAGCACGAGTACGCTTTCAGGGAGCAACCTCAAGCTACAGGGTCCATGAAAACGGAACCCCACAAGGAGGCATCCTCAGTCCAATGCTGTTCAATGTCCTGATGGAAAATCTAGTCAAACTTCCTTTCAGACAAACAGCCAAGCTCCTATGCTATGCAGACGACTTACAGCTTATAGTAAGAGGATCAAACAGACTAGCCAACACGCACTCCAACTTATAGAAGAGGAGTGCAACAGACTTGGACTCAAGATAAATCCAGCCAAGTCGAAAGCGATGGCTATCTGCACAGACACACCAGACAAGACGCTCTCCATACAAAACACGCCGGTAGTCTGGACCAACACCCACCAGTGTCTTGGAATCTGGTTTGACCAGAAACTCACCTTCAAGCCGCAACTCGAGTATCTCAGGCACAGGACGAAGAGCAGACACAATATAATGAGGTCGCTCACCAGCACAACTGCAGGAGCAAACCTTCATGTGCTCAAAGCCTACTACACGGCCGCCATCAGATCGCTGGTAGATTACAGTGCTCCAGCACTCATTGGACTGAGAGAAGACCAAATAGCCAAGCTAGAAGTAATTCAAAATAATGCTCTCAGGACCATGCTCGGAGCATCCATGTGGACCAGAATTTGCAATTTGCAAATGGAAACCGAACTACCACCCCTGGCAGTACGAGTCAAGCAGGTGACAGCCGGTCTCCTCGCCAAAATCTGTAGATCAGATAAGCCCACAGTTGCCAAAATTCGAATCAGTGCCTCCCTCCACCTCGACCACAGAGTGCGAGGGGCCACCTGGTCGCACGAGGCAAGCAAGGTCATCCGACACCTGCAAGCAGAAACACTCGTCAAGAACAACCAAGACACACGAGACAATGGTTACGTTGTTCCTCCACCATGGAGCCCTCCACCAGCCACATTCAAAATTACCGACCTAGGCAATAGTAAAGCCAACCTCCAGAAGGAGGACCTCAAAAAAATAACTCTCGAAGCCATAGCCACCGAGACACCGGCTGATGCAGCATCATACTTCACAGACGGCTCGGTGGACCCAAAACATCATAGATCCGGAGCGGCCTTCTACACCCAAGGTCAGACCCTCCGATGGAGACTTTCCAATGACTGCCCCACCCTACAAACAGAGCTGGTAGCAATCTCAAAGGCCCTACAACACGCTGCAACACAACACAACAAGTCCATCATAATTCACATGGACTCGAGATCGGCCATGCAGGCGCTGCAACACAGTCAACCAAGAGACAACGTCTACATCATTACCTCGATCCTCGCACAGCTACAGGAACTCCAAAGCCAAAACCGCCCAGTCGTCTTACACTGGATTCCCAGTCATGTAGGGATCGGAGGAAACTCGTGGCAGACGAAGCAGCCAAGGCAGCTACACGTTCTAGTAGCGTACACATCCAAGTTCCAGCAAGCGTGCAACAGATCAAGAATCACCTCAGAAAGACTAGCAAGCTCCACATCAAAAAGAGCTTCCTTCACGCATTCAACGCTGGTTCCCAATCAGCCAAATGGTACCTGGCGGCTACAAAACGGGAACCACCTTTCGCTGACAAGAAAACTCCAAGACAAACCCAAGTCAGCCTTCATCGACTACGACTAGGGTACAAGTGCTCCTGGCAGATGATCGGAGATGACGTCATGGAATGCACCTACTGTCAGGAGCCAGCAGCCAACCCACTTGAACACTATCTCCTCGACTGCGAAGTCACACAAAGCCTCCGAAACAGAACTCAAATCTCCCAAGAAACACACACAACACCAGCGGCCACTCTAACCCGAAAGACAAACAGACCACATTCACCACCCACTCCGGGTCATCATACGATACCCACCACCCAGATAGCTTAGAAAGTATCCTCTCCCAGCAAGTGCGGACCCCAGTTCGGGGGGCGCGCAACTCCGAAACTGACCACGTCCAAGAGTGGGGGTTGGTGGTAAGCGTCCACTGATCGGGGGTCCGCTCACACTTGCAACCTGCAGTATCCTTCCAATCTGCAGGTGGGACCACCTCCAATCCCAATCCGGTCTGGCTGCTCTTGGAGCTCCAGCCGGAACCACCAAACGGGCCGCCTATAGGCAAAGGCCCGTGTCGGACTACGGTCCGACAATCTCAACAACAACCCAGGGAGAACATTCTACACTCAGCTACTGGACCAGCAACATCTCTCACAGCTCCTCACCTAGTCACTCGTAAGCACTGCGCTGTACAACAAAATATATATATACAGAAAGCGCATTGTGAGTTTCTGTCCTACCTCATTCCTGAGTGGAGACATCTACATGTACGTACATTTGTGTGCCCAAACAAAGAGATAATAGACAACTAAAGAGAATTGACAACTGGCCACATACAGTACGCTACAGAGTATTGTGTCGACACCATGGGTAAAGGGGGTGTAACATAAGCGTGCCTAAGGGAATGACATTATTGTCGGAACATTGATACTGATTAAGGAACAGTAAAAGCTCGGGGTTACTGAGGTGTGAAAAATGAAGATACGAAAGTGCGGAAGAGACATTGTAGTGGATTTCTCCCCTTCAAACGCTGTTTGTTGCTGAGTTGCAGACCCCGTGAATTCCCCAGTGTATGCCTGGTGGTCTGGGTCAACCAGCGCCGCCATACATCACGGAGGTCAACTAAGCCGCGCCTACCCCCCGCTATTTAAGACCTGACCTCGTGGTGACCTCTCTTTCTACCTACACCAACCAGCAAGCAACACCTCCGCCGCTGCCTGGCGGCCCTCACACCCGCCGGCGAGCATGGCGACCCACAAGCTGTCCTCCCCGAGCACCCTCACCAACCAGCTCTCTCTACATCACGCTTGTAACCATGCTGCCTTCCCAGCACCAAGCTGCATTGTACATCCAATACAACATGTATACAGAGAGCACATTGAGTTTCCTTTCTCCAACCCATCCTGAGTGTGAACACAGGCCCACACACCCAACAACATGTCCAACCGCCCAAGCTGCTAACGAACCGATCAGTGGTGAAGAGGATTAAAAAAGTATACCGAGGAACATCAGACGACAGATCGCAAGATTTAGTAATATCAGTTCACGTTCACAGTGGTTGATCTTTTAAATAAAGAATGCAAGTTCTTAGTAAATCTGATAAATAGCCGAATATTCGTGTAAAGTTTTGAAGCGGCAATAAAAAACCTAGGCAGCCAGACATCACCAGTGACGTCACTAACTAGATATTTTCACAAACTATCGTTCCTTCTCCTGACTAAATGCACTATGTATACTTGGGTGCAGTTTATAGACTATGCACTTTAATAGTAATATAACGATCAAACGGCTAACGAGTCGACCAGAGACGAAGGAAATAGAGTAAAGCTTAAATCATAGGACTTCTGGCCTTACTGAGCGATACTCAACACAAGGCCACACCAGTTTCATGATTTTCATCCTCACATGACTTTGTTGTCCCTCCTTAACACGAGACTGAGAGGGTGGTTATATAAAGCCGTTGCCAAATTCTCTTTTCTTAAAATTCCACGTAAGAGTATGACACTGGGTAGCTGTGAGTCATCGCATTCCCCCAACACTTGTGATATACAAATGTAGTCATTTATTAAAGTATGAGAAACGAAGATATAACTATGATAAACGCTTAGTATTTTTTTTTCTTACTGGCGGTCAAACACAGCCAATTATTTAATCTTTATATATCTTAAAAGTGGAGATTTAAACACATGACGGTGGCAGGGTGTTGGAAGTAGCCAGGGTATGTTTGGCAGGGTGTTGGAAGTAACCAGTGTATGGTAGGGTTTCAGTATACACGGGTGACAACAGTATGCTCTTGAATGGGCGCCGAATTAATATTTACTTTGCATATTCAAAGTAATACGAGAAACAAACGCAATTTTACTCTTTATGTGTCTATTTTTCTGCGTGAGTCTTTTATTTCAAACTTATGAGAACACTGGAAGTCTGTGGATTACCACAAGTACAGAATATTCCAGAGAGATTTAGCAACAGATAGGCGTTGGAGCACAGAAATTTCAGGAACATTACCCAAACATAACCTTTAACAAATGCTAAGGAAATCGGGGATTGCGGTATACATGACTTCATAGAATTAACCAGACTCACCCTCTCCTCTTTTTTTTTTTTTTTTTTTTTAGAGCTGAACGAAAATTTCTCACCTGTTAAGATTCGTGGGGGTGCCCGCTCCCACACGATGCACTATTATGTCTGAGAGTATCCTTCTCTGCTGCTCAGGCACTAGATGTTAACTGTTACATTGTGGTAAATCTTAGACTGTTGCCACCTACCGAGCTCAGTGGAGGCTTATTCCTTCCTGTATTCAAGGTCTTGGGCGGGCCTGCCTGGCTGCCTCGTGGGTTTACCCTGTTATTTGCTGTACGATATTTCGGCTACCTGTCCGAAATATCAGCTGTCAACTTTACGATAAAACTGTTCAACTTATTTTTAGTTATTATTATATTTTATTTTGTCTTAATATTATATATTAGAAACTCAGTGTTGAGAAATCACAAGCATTTAATAGAATCAATGCCCGGATTAATGTTTGCCAGACGTAAGATGTAACCAAGCCTCCGACAAAGAGGCTTTTAACCTATTTTGTGTTTTAAGATAAAACTTGAGGACGTAATTAAGATTATAGTATCTTTACATTTGATTGTAACCCTTTTTAGATAAGTAAACTTTTATTAACAAGTTCGGGGAAAGACTATAATACGAGGACGATATATATATATATATATATATATATATATATATATATATATATATATATATATATATATATATATATATATACAGTATATATATATGTATGTATATATATATATACTGTATATATGTAGGATCATATGAAGATCTTCCCCCCCAAAGTATCCAACTGAAGATCCTCCCCCCCAGGCTAGATCATATGAAGATCCTCCCCCCCCAAGTAGGTTTGGGGGTTAGGTTAGGTTTGGTTTGGTTTGGTTAGGTTAGGTAAGGTTAGGTTAGGGGGGGGTGGATCTTCAGATGAGCGCGACTGGGTTTGATCATATGAAGATCCTCCCCCCCCAAGTAGGTTCGGGGGGGAGGATCTTCATATGATCCTATATATATATATATATATATATATATATATATATATATATATATATATATATATATATATATATATATATATATATATATATATATATAAAATCAACACCTCAACCCGCCAGGATTCGAACCCACGGCCCACGAGCCCATGACTGTGACCGGGGAACGCTACCTATATATTTTTTTTTATGCCAACAGCATCTGGTGCAAAATTAATTTATATGATGTAAAACAGACGTGATCGACCCGCTCAGAGAGGAAGAGGTCAGGGCAATTAAAACTATCCTTTAAACTCAGATTTTAAAGGAACGATTCCTACCTGTGGGTTCTTCATGGAACCTATAATTATCTTTCAAACGCATTGTGGGGGAGTTATAATCTATAATACAGGAATTCATCTTCACGCTCATTAACTTCTCTAGCAGCAAATCAATGTTGTAAAGTCTCCTCGATACCAAAGCAAGTCACCGGAAATATCTTTAAAGCCCATAAACTAACAGTTTCATCTCATAATTTTTAAACGTGTGATAAGTGTAATTACTAATCATTGCACAGGATGTAAGGGGGTGCCCAATAAACTAGCCCCCCTCGGGGACAATCAAAAAAAAATAACTAACCTTGTTACGCACTTAAAAACCTCAGTTGTTGAAGTGCAGTTATAACATTATAATAATAGCATTAACTAGAAATGACCTTTAACATATGACAATACGATTACGAGGTCAATACTTCATAATGAACAGAAACCACCCTTCAGTAACCACCTCATGTGTATTCGCTCCCCATGGTGCAACTGGGACAGGAATGAAGGTCGTTATAGCGTACAATACGTTGTTCATGCAATGTAGTCGACTTTAGAAATGATGTCAGGTGGAGAGAAGGAACTCGGCCACATGTGGCTAGATAATATCACTTTATCCCTTTTCTCCATTTGTCAGCTTACTCTTCAACAACTCTACTTTCCCACAGAATCCAATGTGAAATAAAATGATTGGATTAAGATTTAATAAATTATCATTCTATGGTTTGTGAGGTTTAGTGCTTGATGGTGTGTTAGTAGATTGTAGTGGAACCTGTTGCTATTTTTTTTAGGTTACAATGTAGTATAGTAAGGAATAAGTTCAATTTTTTATCAATGAACACATTTATTATTCTGGTTAGATAAGCTTTAATTGGAACAATGGGTGTATTCAACAACCATCTTCATCCTTTCCCATCAAAGCAGTAAATTAGAATGAAAATAAAAACTCTGTTTGGCAGCTTGCTACAGTTGCACCTGCTACAGAACACTGCAGGTATCCCTTGTTATATGAATGGGTTAGGTTAATGAAAAACCATTTGTTAAATGAATTCGGTATAGTGAATAAAAGAACATATGGGAAAAATCGGGTTCAGTTACCCCAAAAAAAATATTAAAAAACACGAAATTGGATCATGAACAACAAAAAACCTACCTAACTCATGATAAAGGACACAACTACTCTAATTTACTACCTAATACATTTAAAGGATTATTAAAATACAGTACAGTGGGGTATGCTGTAACGAACGGATCCTACTACGAATATTCCTATAAAATTGAGAATGCTATAACGAACGAAACTCCTACAACGAACATTATTTAAAAAAATTTTTTTTTTTTTACTAATTTATTGTTTTTTATTACAAGTATTAATGATATTCTTTATTTCAGGGGTTTAGATGCATATTTATGCAGTTTTTTAAAATTTTTACAATTTTATATTACTGTATATTTTTCAGTGTTAAGTGGTTGTATTTGGGGGCCTGGGACGGATTAATCCTATAACGAACAAGGTTCTAGAACCAATTAGATTCGTTATAGCATACCCCACTATAACGTTGGTACATTACCTTATGGGAGGGCAGTCAGGACTCACCGCATGGGGGAGAGCAGGGATGGGATGAATAAAGGGCCATACTCAGCGAAGGCTGCCCCCCTCATGACTGCTTTCACCAATCCAGGATGTTTCCTGATCATTAGAGGACCTTCACCTCATTCATGACGTTTTAGTACTTCCAGGGAGCTGAAGATTCAGCAGAATGCTTGGATGCTATGACAAAAGGAATAACATGAGCATAACATGAATACACAGTAAGAGAGACAGATCACTTCACACACACATGATTGAAGGAAGGAAATATGAAGACTTGTGGATGATACAGGAGGAAGGGGGGGTTGTTATGATCAATTAGCGAGAACATGTTTCTGCAGACCTCTCCAAGATGGCCACCCCTTATGACTTGTGAGAGTGCAATTTAAATTTTTGCTGGGGCCCAAATCTGTATAAGCAGGGTGGTTTGTAAAACGAAAAAGAAGTGTTAATTTAGGAAATTTGTAGAAGCGAATTTTCGTATCTTGAACGTTCGTATAGCAAAGGATACCTATATAAAATTAAAATTGTTTCGACATCCTGGCACAAATTTACGGTATTAAATTTAGATGTAAACTAAATGTCATTACAGTGGTCCCTCGGTTAACGAGCACAATTCGTTCCAGAAGGTTGCTCGTTAACCGAAACCATTGTTTCAATGGGCTTTTGGGAAATTGGTTCCAGCTCACCGAAAATTGCCCAAAGTCAACAAAAAAGGTAGTTAAGTACACTTACTTTGAGGTGTGTATGTAGAAGGTTCCTGAATGATGATGATGATGATGATGGGAATTAAAATGGGGGTGGAGGAGAAGGGAGAAGAGAAGGCATTGGGGTGGAAGAGAAGTCACCCTATGGCGCCATTTCACCCATAAAATTTTTTTTCACTTGGTGTAATTCAAGATTATTTTCTTTAAATCAACACTGCACTGCATTATATATTTCAATATGTAAAATAAATTTCAAACTGACCAATAATTTGCTTGAAAACACAGAAAAAAGCGTTTATGTTGGAGAGTCTGAAGCAAGATGTTACCTCCACTGAAAAGACACAGAGACTGACACTTGTATGGTGTGTTGACAGGCTGTTTGGCGCTCAAAAAACTAGCTTTCTATACTTCAATTATGTTCAATAATTGTTAAAATGACTAAAAAACTTTAATGTAAAACTTTTAAAATTATTGAATAGTACAAACTTCTTGATATTTACTAAAATAGTAAGGAATTTAAGCCCTAGAACTGATTACTGTATTGGCGGACTATTACTACAGCTGGTGGACCGCCAAATGCAAGTGAAAACGTGGGCACTCGTAAGAAATTCGTTAATCGAGGGAGTGCTCGTTAACCGAAGTTAAGAATCTTATGGAAAGTAATTCGTTAACCAAGGCGCTCGTTAACCGAGGGATCACTGTACTTAATAATTTACTAAACTAATAAAAATATTGTCAAGGGTCTACAGAGGAGTCACATGGTGTAGCTATTCCACCCTCGACTCCATCCATACACTTCTCACATACTAAAGGAAGTGATATGAAGAAATAAAACAATTCAATCAGTAAATTTTCTTTTATTAATTGGAGGTACAGTACATTAAATGTATAATCATATGGCACATGCTTGATATAAAATAATGCCAAGATCAGTGAATAAGAAACCTGTATTCCATCTGTATGTAATATCCATGGCTAGGGGTACCTAAGAACTTTTAAAAGGTGCAACAATCTCCAAAATTAACTATGTGTGAGGATAAATCAAACTCCATAGTGTAACATGATGGATACTGTATAAGTGTAATTTCAGGCATTAACCCCTCGTGTACGGGGTCACCTCTGAGCTGAATAAAATCATCCGGAATTAATCAAATCAAATATTAAAAGTGGTAACCCATATTGAAGGAGTTAGTGGAGATAGTCTACTAACCCCTTGTGTATTGGGTTGCCTCTGAGCTGAATAAAATCATCTGGCATTAACCAAATACAGTAAAATATTACATGGTGTCCCGTAGCAAAGAGGTTAAGGTACCAAGAATTAGAGACTCCCTAGATGTCATGGAGTACATGTGACCTGATCCATGAAACAGAACCCAAATATCAGTGTGTGTTGCCAGTACTGTAGCTACATGTATTTAAAACCAAGAAAGATGGATTGATAAGCAAGACCAACATTTATCTAATCTATAACCATACAGTACAGTACGGTATTGATAATTAAGGTTTTGTTTATTATATTTATTCTGGGCCTGAGTTTGACCAATAATTATCAAGTTCTGTGACTCTAAGCATACATGTATTTGAAGCCTTCAAGAATTCACCAATAAAGTATAAGAAATGTACAAAGCTCCACTTACCTATTCTATAACCAAATTGACTAAGTTTTTTTTTTACTTATTTTTGGGTTGAAGCTCGGCTGTCATTGACTGATATTTGTGATCCGTTTCTTGGCTCAGATTACATTAAATGGAAAAGTTTGACATGTAACCTTGGAGATGATAACAACAACAATAACAAAAACTAATTGAGCCTTCTCGCTACATTTAATTTTATACACCAAGGTCAAAAAGAAAACACGAGTACATTATTATACTGAGCTATGGATAGGAAGTAATCAAAATAATAACGTCAATAGGTTTTTAAGACTGGATATATATAAGGTTATTCATAAAAAACATTACCACAATGTATGTATACCGTACAGCATTTAAAAAGTTGTGGAGAGTTGAAGAACTGTGCGAAAAACATACTTAGGGTGATGACTGAAATGGATGCAAAACATGCCTTTAAGTATTTTGTAGTAGTATGTGTAGCTAAAACTGGTGAGCAATTCAATCATTTAAGTTATACAGCATTAAATAACTCGTCCTATATACTGTACTGTACTGGTAAAATATTTATGAAATACCCAATACCCTGTACATTTTCATGATGGTATATGACAACAAATGAATAAATAAAAGTGTGAAAAAGCTGTCAGGACATTCATGGGTATCACCACCATTATGACAAACTACAATATAATATCATGCAGGTGAAAAAAAAACAAAAAACACCTTGTGCCCCTTTACTGTAATCAGTTTCTCAATAATTTCATCTATGACTGGTTACGTGAAATACTATACAGGGTGATTCACTTACTGGTTGGATGGGGAGTTCTGCTAATGTGTGGAACTTCCTGCCATACTGTACTCTCAGTCTTTCCTGCCTAATATAACCTCCACCACTTAATAAATACTACTTTAGGGAGCTAACAGTAAATTATCCTGTAGTGTATTTGTCTTCAGATCAACAACCCAATCTGACAATACTATATACACCCAAAAACTAAATAAAAATCTTTTCAGTCCTCTCCTCCATCCATGAACCTTGTGAATCCGAGACATCACACAGTGCACCCAACAATGTGCGACGTCTCGGATTCACAGGGTCACGAGCCTCAGGGTTCATGGGTGGGTTGGAGAACTGACAGGACTTTTATTGGTGGGTGTACATCATAAGAGAAAAGCACCTTATGGTATTTATATTCTTAGATTTCATTATGAATTGGGACAAAAAATTAACTGTTTTATCTAGGGTTTTTTCTTCTTCAAATTTGGGGAATACAATTTGTAATGCTTAGATGGTCCATTCAATTTAGGTATGTGTAAATCAATAAAGTAAGTGATAGTCTTCATTTACTTGTCTTGTGTGTCCTAATACTTTAATAAATTTTTACCTACTCACATCATCATTGTGGAAGACAGTCCCTAATTGCCTGTTATGCAGTAGCTAAGTGAGAAAATGCTATTATTAAGTAAGGCTTGCTATTCTTTTACCTAGAAAAAACGGGTCTATCAATCACTTATTTACATCTGCACAATAAAAGCAATGACTAGGGATGGGGTTAGGTTATGATCTGATGACAGTGGATTTTTTGTTTTCATTTAAACAAATGACATGCTAAGACAGTCGACCCCCTCAGCTTAATAGTGTACACATAGGAGCCAGTCACATTACAACACTTGGTTTTCCATTCAGTAAACTTACGCTGTCTAGCCTAAAGACATGAAAGATACGTCAGTCTCAAAAGGTTAAGATATGTCTGTCGGTAAATAGCAGCTCTTAAAATTATGACAACCTTTCAGTAACTAAATATTCTAGGACTGGCCACTATTATCATTTACGGTACCTTGGAAGGCGAATGGAGTCATCAACAGTATAATTAACATTCGACAAGTGATGCTCATTTTATGCAGTGTGCACCAATAATTTATTCAAGATCAGCTACAGTGATCAAATTGTTGGTTTTGACCTATACATATTATAAATACAAAACTAAAATCACACTAATGGGGCTATTTAAAGGCACCGTGTTATCATGTACAGTAATTTGATAAAAATAAATAAAAATAAAATAAATAAAAACTAACTATTGTAGTACAGTACTAGAATCTGGACCAGTATATACCGTAAATCCAGTCTGAGATCACACTGTCAAAATGATGGCACCTTGGTACAGTACAGTAAGCTGAGGGAGTTAACAAGAAAATCTGTTTTACCTACACTTCTGATCCCAATACAAAAATAATACAATGTAATCAAAGCTTACACTGCTAATCTAATACAGTAGTCTCACTTAATATCTTCAACAGTTGTACAATATCCTTCGCTAAGGAAGATGGGAGGATGAAACTACAGTCACCACAACACCAAAGCCTTTAAAATTATGGAAAGCTGATGGCAAAACCCTTATGAAAGCCTGGGATGATAAGACAATAGTGGGAACCCTTATGAAAGCCTAAGATGATAAGACAACAGTGGAAACCCTTATGAAAGCCTGGGATGATAAGACAACAGTGGGAACCCTTATGAAAGCCTGGGATGATTACACAGCAATGGGAACCCATGCAATTTATCACAAGTGTCGTGCCAGCAAGCTTGAGGCATGTAGTTATAACAAAATCATTTATTTGACTCGATGCATATTTATAGGACTCAGATCTTATTTTATCTCAGAATTAGCAACATACCAAATGTATGTTGAGAACTACCCAATCAAAGCAGTGTATAATAATTTAAAGAAGGGGTTGAGGGGGTAGCAGGTTTATACAAACATGCAGAGTCAAGATAGCTTCTGAAGTTAGTTGACCTTGCCAGACATCTTGACGAAGGAGTCGAGGAATTTAGAACTCCCATCAAGATTCAGTCTGGACCTAAGGAAAAAACAGGACAACAGAAAGAAACAAGCTATGTAAAAACCACTGTACTGTACTCAAAAAATAATAATATAATAGTGTCATGCAGGGATAGGGCTTGAATGAGTGGCATCACAGTTAGCTCCTGTAAAAACAAGACTTAAAAAAAAAAAAGGTGAAATTATTAAGGAGGAAGTGGAAGCACCTTCTCAGGACTGCTGTCATTTAAAGCTTTATAAAATCCTGAAAAGGAAAGAGAGATTATGTGTATTTTTTAAATAGAACCTTCAAGGTTTACTTAAAACTAAATCTAAAAAATATATATAATAATCACCAAGACAAATTGCTCTCATTAACACTCATCACTATTGCCCTAATGAAAATAAATCAAATAAGCTGATCGATTCTAATCATCATTTCACAACACAAATCACGGATTGCATGTATAGCAGCGTGACAAACAACAGTAAGCAAATACTGTAAACCCAAAATAAAATCTAGTGCTATCAGTACATATCGTTTAACACGAACTATGTTACTGCACGTGAAAAATAAGCAACTTAAGGTGGAGATTAACAGCCATGGTGGATAATGATCTGACCATATGTATACACCAACAGTATACATTTGTGCAACAAGGTGTAAGGTATAGTTTGACAGATGCACTTAAATATCTCTCTGGTTCAATGTCTGTAATTACAACACTCTGTGAGGCCTATATTATAATTTCCATATTTCAGAAACTTGCAGCCATCATGTATATATTCTGTCTTCCACTCTGAGTTTCAAGTAATTTCATTTCTTTATTGATAGAAAAATAAAAACTACGTAATGTGCTCGTAGTGCTTCTGAATAGGCACAGGGAAGCCTCGCACCACCTCTTTTGAAACCGAGTCAATGATAATTACTTCAGTACCGTATTCAACTTTCAAAATACATCTACTGTACTGTGATGATGGTTGTATCCACAAACATAACTCCAAAATACCATAAAAAGTAACTATATGCAGTAAAGCTAAATAACGCCACGCAAAAGAATCAGGCCCATCAGATCTTACTCCTCTGTGGCGCTTAATATCAAGACAATGAAAACAGCAAAATAGGTCTATAGTACTAAGTCTTAAAGGGGGTTACAAGAATCTATTCTCAACTTTCATGGAACATCAGTGTTTTTATCTATTAATACCACAGGTTGGCAAAAAACAAAGCATTATTTTTACAACCGAATTTCCACAATATCCTTAAAACAACTTCTCCATTAACCTTGATGAAGATGCTTCAAGTTCTTAACATGATCATAGCACAAACTGTTTGTTCTAAAATAATTATGTATCAGAAAAAAAAATTACTGAATGGGAACGAATATCACTTGAAAGGAATCAAAATTAGCATCCTTTGCCCTAAAACAACATGAAGAAACAGTATTAAGATATGTAACAAATGGTTCAATGTTTAAAATGACTTACACTATTTTGTTCAAATAATCCTTAATTACACCCTAACTAACAGGTATTTTAATCACTAAATAAATCCTTAATTTCGCCAATTACTCGAGTCCAGAAATATTTATGGGATTCCGGTATGGTAAGTCCTTATACTGTATTTGAACAACCAAGTACTGTACTGTAATCACAAAAGACAACCTACATTTTAAGATGAGACAACATCTATAGCTATGTTTAATACCAAGAACTTACAGGGTGTCTAACTAGGTACTGTAATACTGTATCGTGTTTCCCTTTTTCAGATCTATCACAATTCACACTGGAGAAGAACCGTAACTGGACTGTGTACCTGAACTACTGAAAACTACTGTATGGTAAATCCTATAAACCAGTGTTAGAAATGGGTATGTTTTTGATGATCATTATATATGGCCCAGGAAATAGTAATAAATCTTCTTGTTTCTGGCACAAACAAAAAGTTTAAAACTTAAAAAAATTAAATAAAAATCGTAAAACTTTATCACGAGTCATAAATATTACAACACTTCGCTTGAGAAGAATTTCAAACAAGACAATTAATAACTTAAGTACTATTAGGGCAATTTATTTGGTTGTCTAAAGAAAGTCTGTATACCTTGTAACTTTCTTCAATCTCGATAATCCATCCCAACTTTACTTGTAGCTAACATATTGTATAAGAAATTTATGCTTGTCACCAAAAATTCTCATCAGCTGGCTCAAGTTTTGTCCATTTACATTTCCTCATCCAGGGGCCACTACAGTACCTTGACCACAAAAAAAATAACACAATTATGACAAGTTAAGAAGTACAAAGGTATTTGAGAAGCGTCCAATATGTAATACTGAAGCTATCTGCCTACATGAGGAAGTCCTGCTCCAGGCCTAAAGCGTCAAGGATCACACCCATGGGAGTGCGCTTGAACCCCAGATATTCCACTTTATTCATCAATTTATTCTTCAGGTTTCGCAGTCTCATGGAGGCATGTGCGAAGATCACTGAGGAGAGCAAGAGAAAGAAAATATTTGAGTACAATGAAAATAAATACATATACTGTACTTTACTGTCTCAAAAATATATATGCACACCAACACCTTACAGATTTTCCTGAAGATTGCGTGAATGTTTGTATTACAACAGCAACATAGTCCTCACTTGATGATGTGTGAGGCAGTGTGGATACATTTTACTGAGACAACCTGTACATAAATTGTTTTGCATCATATTTTGCAATGACCTCCCAATACAGTAGAGTGAAGCAACAAGTCAAATTATATAACAACATCTGTAACTTATTCATCAATGTGGTTTCTTGAATTATGAAGGATAAGCCATGAAGAGAAAATACTGTATGGGTATTGTACAGTGTATGGTTTTTCATATCTCGAAACCTTTGATTATGCTGTATAGAAGAAAACTTACCCATGATAGGTAGAAGTATACCCATGAGGAACACCACAACTGACCCCAACAAGTAAACAATGAAATAGACTCCGAGAACGAGGATGATAAGTGAGAGGATGGGATGGGACTTCTTGAAATCAACGGCCGGCTGTTTGTTGTTTGTCAGGTAGTAGAAAAGGCCAAAAGCTATGCCCACAGCTGTCATGCCACAGAACATCTTTGTTGGGTGTATGATGCTGGAAGTGAGAAATTCTCATTAACTTTTTTTATCTGGACATTGTGGAATACTGTATATTAAAATGAAGAATAAAAATAAATACCCCCTGTAATTGTTAGTGGCATATGAGCCCAGTGACTACATAGTTACCAGAAACGCCTGTTTAGGATGTGTACGTTTGGCCAATTTTTACTTCTTTACTTTGTCCCTTTATACTTGTCATGGATGTTTCACAATTTATATAAGATTTCTGTTCTCCTTGACCCACCTCACACAGGTAGTGGCTACAAATGCTGGAAATACAACTACATTACCCATTAAAAAGAAAAAGACACAAAACTATGAGTAAGAGATGTGAAAGTGCTCCTGGCTGGTAAAAGTTTCATCTTGTATATGTCTGAGAAATCTACATAAATAAGCACCATACAAACATGCCATACTGCCACACTATATTGTACTGTACTGAAAATGCAATGTTGAAGTTCAGACCAGGATATATATATAATGAGCACTAAACACTTGGCTGAGTGTTAGTACAGTATTAAGTGTGGCATTATCAGAAAACACAACATAAGAACAAGGAAAAATATCTTGGTCTTCAGTTAACACCAAAATAATTAACCATTTTTAGGTGTATCCCCAGTCACGCTTCAACAAAGGGATGATGGGATGTGTGGTTCATTACCTTGTGATTAGTGCACTAGACCAAGCTGATAAGGGGATGGCTGATTAAGTAGGCGTTTCTTTGAGCAGATACCATTCCTCATGGGCCCTGCTCTCAACAGTCCCCAATCGCAATAAACCCCCACAAACAATACCTCACTTTTCTCATTGTTAACAAAGTGGAGCTTCTATAGTACTAAATTTGTACCTGTACTGTATGATATAGGGTCATTCCATGAAAATGTCACCCTGAGAGGCACTGAATTTTGTTGATTTTTATGAACCAGAAATAAATAACGCCCAGAGTTTTAATCACCCTCTTCCAGTGTTTCAACTAGAGCCACGATGGACACCAAACTACAGTGTTTGACAGGGGGATTAACTAGATGGGTAGCATAGCAGTAATGACCCCCGGTTTTATATCTTCTGTAAGTATAATATTAAATTATTTCAAAGCTCATTAACTAACACTAATTACTCTAATTTTAAAATTCTCAACCCAGATCCTTAACCAGCATGCAAGAGTACCTTTGTATGAATTTGGAACAAAATCCAAAACTTTACCTCACACTTTCTCTGGAAACTGAAAACTAACCTGTTTAAACCTTAAAGATAGTCTATATTTCTGAGAAAATGTAAATAAGGGTGTTTTAAAACTTACAGTACTTGGTGTTTTAATTCCTTCATGGTAACTTTTAAATTAAATATAAAATCATACAGTATTACCCCGCCTAACGCGGTTTCACTTACCGCGTTTTATCATATACGCGGTGCCTCGCCAGAGCTGAACTTTCACTTAACACGGATTTTTTCCACATATACGCTATTTTTAGATTTGCCCCACGCGCCACCCTGCCTGACTGCCTGTTTTAGCTCATAAAATTCATACAAATTACCGGGCCAGAATATAATTTACATTGCTGGAATTCTTATAATTTGTTTTCTCTAGTAAATATGTTATCTTTTGTGCAAAATATATGACATTTATATTCAAAATATTCCTGGTCTTACAAGGAATCCAGCAATGTCAATTATATTATCCTAACTTTAATCTGAGGTATTATTTAATACAAAATGTTAAAATTTATTTTTTTCACCCACTCTTCTCTTGAAGGGACGATTGGTGGGGGGTGGGGGGGAGGGTTGGGACTGACCGCGTGGTTGGAAGAGGGGGGGAGGCAAGGTGGGGTACTTTGATTGACAGATAGTGTCCTGAAGAATATTTTTTTTTTTATTAACTGAAGATATTTGTTTTTGCTCATAAAATTCATACAAATTACCCAGCCAAAATATAATTTACATTGCTGGAATTCTTATAATTTGGTGATCATTTTGAATATAAACATCATATATTTTGCATTAGATATACAAATTTTAGATAAAATGTTTTCTCTAGTAACTACTGTATGTTATCTTTTGTGCAAAATATATGACATTTATATTCAGAATATTCCTGGTCTTACAAGGAATCCAGCAATGTCAATTGTATTATCCTAACTTTAGTTTGAGGTATTATTTATTAAAATTTAGTGGTTTTCCCCCAAAAATTTCTCAGAGAGGGAAGAGCCAGCAGTGTAGTGTGAGAAGAGGGGGAGGGAGTTGAGTCCATTATTTGAATGGACATTAACTTGGCGACTGTATTTCTCTATTTCTCTTAAGTATTAATTGTGTGCATGTACCATCATAAAATTAAGATGTTATTTTTACTACAACATAGTTATGTGTCTTCAAAAAGTGGAGTTTGGGGGTCGGGCTGGTTTCTATTGGAATTAATCCCATATGTTCTGTTGTTCACTTAATGTGGATTTCACTTAACACTGGACCCTCTGGGTTCTATTGACCGCGTTAAGTGGGGTACAACTGTATTAGAGTATAACACACACATTCTCATCAGCGGCATATGCTATAAGAGCTATTTGATTATACAGTTTTGCTTTAGTAATATAACTGGGAATGCATGAATATGTTGTCTCTGAACGTAATGAACCTCACTGTGGGATGATGCTCTATACTGTTTATCTATTCCATAAATATTTTTTATGCAGTACATTGTAAAGATACAGTATACAGTAGAAATAATTTATTATACAATATGTTACACTGTATCTGGCTTGAGTTTATGTGTGCCAACTGAGTTACTTCAGGAAATACCCGTATGATAATTATAGGTACAGTACAGTATATTACAGTATTAAGATGATTCAAGCAAGATACTGTAGCACTACATACACTTGATGCGGTTTTAAAGACTTTACAGTTTATTGCATTTCTTACCCAGAAATTCAAGCAGCCATATTTTAAATGATGACAATTATACAGATATTGAACATCTTGATAACTGATCAGGAAATGTAAAATTAATGTTTGTGTCAACAGTAAGACTCAAATTGAAATCAATAAATGCTCTTGGTTTAAACACAAGATTTATCTCAGAAGTTAATTTTTCACTTTTTAGTACAGTACAGTACAGTCTGCGCGGAATATTAAATCGCAATAGGGCCGACGAACTAAGTTCTTGGAAAAATTAGATCATATGTTGTGAAGGCTGTCCTGGGATGTGAGATGTCAAAATGCTTGGTTTGCTGGCAAGTGGTGACATTTGGCAACTGAGAACACGTCACGGATTGTAGTCAGTGCGCCTCTGGCAACTGTGAGGGGAACATTTATTGTGCGGGATCCCGCTCCATGTGGCCATGTTTTGTCTAAGGTGCATTAACCAACATAGTGGCCATCAGAGATGTCCAGGAGGGTTACTACAAGAGACGATATTGCAGCAGTGATTGCATTGTACAGTCGACCCTCGTTAATTCGGACTAATAGGGGGGGAGGAAGGGTGTCCGTTTTAGCCGATTGTCCAAATTAACCGATTTAGGGGTTAATATTGCATTATATTTCAAAGTCATTGTTTTCGTCACGATTTTATCACACTTTCCACTAAAATACGTAATTTCAGCAAAAATATTACATTTCCGTGAATGTATTATATCAAGCACAGTATGAATAGAATATCATTGTAATATAACGGTATTTTAACCGAAAACTATTAAAAAAACAAATAACATCTCAAGAACATCGGAAGCTTAGGTAAAGTCTTTTGTTTTCGTCATGTATTTTATCCTATTTTACATTGAAATACATCACGTTTCAGCAAAACTACTATTTATTTCCGAGAATATATTCATTCAGGCGCAGTTTAGGTAAAATATACGTGTGATGTAACAGTTTTTTAACTGAAAACGATTCGAAAAACACGTACCCTCTAGCCCTGTTCAAGGAGAGGACTGGGAGAAGCTGTTTGGTGCTGCAGACGATGACAAGGAAAATGATTTGGATGGATTTTAATGAAAATATTCAGAAATATGGTATCGAAGTATTTAATCAAGTCAATTTGGATAGAATATTATTGTAATACAACAGTTTTTTAACTGAAAACCAATCGAAAAGCGATTACGATAACATCTTTTGAACGAAAGAAAGCGAGTCATTGTTTTCGTCACGATTTTATCCCACTTTCCACTGTAATACATACGTCATTTCAGCAAAAATATTACATTTCCGTGAATGCATTATATCAAGCACAGTATGAATAGAATATCATTGTAATATAACAGTATTTTAACCAAAAACTATTAAAAAAACGAGTAACTTCTCTTGAACATCGGAAGGTTAGGTAAAATCTTTTGTTTTCGTCATGTATTTTATCCTATTTTACATTAAAATACATCACGTTTCAGCAAAACTACTATTTATTTCCGAGAATATATTCATTCAAGCACAGTTAAGGTAAAATATACATGTGATGTAACAGTTTTTAAACTGAAAAAGATTCGAAAAACACGTGTACCGTCTAGCTCAGTGGTTCTCAACCTTGTTTGCCCCATGCACCCCTTTCACCATATGTCAGAATGTCATTCACCCCTCCTTTCCAAGATTGTCTGCCTCAAAAAGTGCATTCCAAATAATATGCATATAATACTGAAAATCCTTTATTTTTTCCATATTAGTACAGGTAGTCGTCGACTTACGACCTAGATTGGTTACGGCCGCCTGGTCGTAAGTTGATCTGGTCGTAAGTCGGCATATGTTATAATTACCTTACGTATATTATAATGTGTAATGATAATATAATCATCTTTAAGTCATATTTTATCAACATTTTCTTTGTTCATTATTGTTACGGTCGTCAGGTTTAAGTAAATCACTGCATACTACAGTACAATTGATTTATTATTTACACAACATACAAAAAAAAAAAATACAGGTGCAAAACATATAAAACATTTTAGTTGCAAAACATACAAACACACAAAAAACATCTTATTGGCCGCTGGTGCTTGGCTGTGGATCGTCGATGTCGTCAGCTGGGGCAGCCTTTGGGGTAGCCGGAGGAGTTGTTTTTTTCATGAACATGGTGAGCTTTGTCTGAATTGTTCGTTTCTTCTTCTCCTCGTAAATTTCTTGATACGGATGAAACGAATTGCGTGCCATCCGCTCAATCCTTGCAAATCGTTCGATGTTTGGGTCCATTCCTTCAAAATGGGCAAGAAGTTTATTCAGTAGAGATAAACCTTCTGATAATCCCTTAGTGGCAGGTTGAGGAGTAGATGAAGACAGTTTCCTCTTGGTAGACATCTTGGGGGGGTGGTGGTTCAAGAAAAATTTCCAAGACAAAAGAAAAGCACAAGGCAAACAGACACGGAGGAAGTGTGCTGTACCAGCGAGCGTGTTTGTAATTGAGCGCGGGGCTGCGCGCGGCTCCAGCTCCCGGCAGCGCCAGGAGGCTGGGGCCAAAACTGTCGTACCGCCGGTCGTAAAGTCGAACAGACGTAAGTCGCATAGGTCGTAAGTCGACGACTACCTGTACATATACATTTACAATTTTACATGGATTATTTTTATAGTGGTTTTACAAATTAAATGCCAATTGAAAATGTTGATGGATTTATAAAACTTGAATAAAAGTAAAATAGTTTTTTTATTTATAATGAATTACTTAACAGACCAAATTGAAGCATAATGCAATAAACAAAAAGTTCAATAGAATACCAGGATATTGTAAATTTGTAATTAATTTTATTCAGATGAAGATTACAGTCAATGAGAAACCTGTGATTGTTTTTTCTTCGCCAATTCTGGGATACGCGGAAGAGTGCTTGAAAGGGCACAACGCAGGTCATTTTCTACCTCTAATCTACTACGTTGCTTCGTTTTAATTTGCAACAGAGTTGAAAAGCCTGACTCACAAAGATACGTCGACACAAACGGAAGCAATGCACGGATAGCTCTTTCTGCCACTTTTGGGTAGGAATCGCACATCAAGGGCCAAAATTCTGTGATTGATTTCGCATCGAACATATCTCTTGCTCCTGAATCAGTTTCCCCCCCCCCCCCCCTGAAAACCTGAATTCCCCCCCTGGGGGGAATTCCCCCCTGGTTGAGAACCCCTGGTCTAGCTGATACTCAACAGCTGGTGGTGCGTCATGCGTCGTTGTAAACAATAGGAGGTTGAAGTAGATTACCGGGTATTATATTAAGCGTGAAATATCGAAAAGGTTTTTACTACCGATATTTTTTGTAGATCAATGAGGATACCGTATATGATATGATAAGTTAGCCTGTGCTAAGAACTTCAACATAAACTACTGAAAACACGTTGTAAGGTAATTTAGCCTATTGTAAGTTGGTGAGCTTCATTTGCTGAAGGAACTGCACAACTTTTCATTACTATTTGGTACATATTTTACGTTTCCATTGTTTACTGGCACTAGTGGTGGAGATGTTACATTTAACCAAAAAGACGTTGGTGTTTTATCACAGCAGTGGGTGAACCAGCATTATAGCTTAAGGTCCGCATAGGTAATATTCCTACATAGCTTTAAAAAAAAAAAAAAAAAAAAAAAAAAAAAAAAAAAAAAAAAAGGGTTCAGATTTTGTCCGAATTATCCGAAATCCGGATTAAAGGGGTCCGAATTAACGAGGGTCAACTGTACAAAGCGAACCATGAACTGAGAGAAATTTCGGCTCAGACTAGTGTGGCATTACGAGTTGTTCAAAATCTTGTCAAACGTTTCCGTGACCTTGGAGAGGACGAGTTACCAGTTCCATTACTTAAGTCTGATACGCCTAAATTATTGTCTCCACGGACACTTAAGGTTATTTCTCGACAAGTTCGGTCCAATCCCTCACTCACAGCACGTGAAGTGAAAGAGAGAAACCCCCGTCTTTTGAGTCACGTCTCGTTACATTGTGTTCAACAAGCCCTGCACGATGACCTGGGATTTAAGGGCTTTCGTGCCCGCCCACCGTAAACCTCTGTTGACGAAGAGACAGAAGGAAAACAGAGTGAAATTTTGCAAGAAATATGAAGTGCAAGATTTAGAGACATGGGGAAGTGTATTGTGGTCCGACGAGGCTACGTTTTCTGTGACTGGGAGTAGTGGTGGGAGGGTGTACCGCCCGCCCCACTCAGACGCACACCTCCCACAGTACACTGTAAAGACTGTTAAGCACCCTACCACGCTTATGGTTTGGGCTTCCTTTACGTATTATGGTGTTGGTGAACTGGTAATCCTCCCTAAGAACCAGATGATGAATCAGTACAACTATCTGGCTACCTAACTTCCTATAGCCAGGGGGCAGACCCCCCCCCCCCCCCAATCATATTAAACAGAAAGTACTAAGTGGGACATCTCGGAGTATCAGAAGACGATTGACGAAGATAGTGATAAAGCATTTAAAATTTAAATAATAGTGTAATGCCCAAAGCCATCATGACCAGAATCCCATTAAAATCACAGTAAAATCATACAGAATCCCTGCAGGTGCCAGTCAAATGGCCAATTAGTTTTTCTTTTATCCATGTACACTTTTCTTCCAACAGACTGTGTGGTGGACCCACAACTAATACTCTATAACACTAATGCCTCAGTTTTCCCACGTCAGGAACATCTTGTCACGGAACAAGAAAATGGCCACAATATATCACCGGCCTTTGCTACCTGAAAATTTAAACATTATGGCTAATCGTACAGACAGATCTCATCACACTGTGTCACAATGGCACTCACCATAGTCTCTCACTCGAGGTTAGGTTATTTTAGGTTAGGTCAGGTCAGATTGGGTTAGTTTCCCAACTCATTCAATTCTAGGCCACCACGAGACAACTTGACGAGATTTGTCCATGTGATTAGCCTCGGCCAAATTTCAATGTACTTCTGGCCACCTTACTTGAGGTACACTGCTGACTCACTCCCCATAAAGATCCACTACTTGGCCCTCTATCATTAAGACTTTACCTCACCCAAGTTATAGTTGTTGAATAGATTGAAGCATTTTGTGATGGCATTTAATATATCTTGTCAAGCTTGAGTTATGGTATATTGTGAATTAAAACAAATGAACCTGTAATGTCATCACAAAATAAAGTGGTGACCCTCCCTTTACTCTTTCCCCCTTCTAGAATAACAATTATCCTGACATACAACTGTTCTGTAATAAGTCGATAAAGTAATTACGGATTACTGTAAAAACAAAAATGTGTTTAAACGTAAAATTACCGCAACTCAGACAACTTTTTGGGAGAGATGAAAGGTCAAGTCACCCAGCGAGCCGCCACATGTGACCATTATATTTGACCCTTATTGATGAAGTAATGATCACCACACTTAATTAATGACAAACTTAATGACATAAGGTCCTTAATTCCTCTACACCAACGTCTTGTCAATGTCTGTGGTAACATAAAACCACCACATATAAACAGTAACTGAACGTAACTCACCCCACCACAGTGAAGACAATGAAGTACGTCAAGAAGTAGTTTGTCTGGTAGTAAAGGAGGTTTTGAATAACTCTGTTCCCCCATTTATCTGTATCTTTAAAGTTTGGGACCTGGAACCTGGCAGATTCCATCAAATAGTCGTCAAGTGAGCGAAGAGGGGCGACCGTGATACCGTCTGAGTCGGCCATGTTGTCTTTACTGGGGTGGTGAGGGACAGTGTTGCCAGACCTGGTAATAGATATACTGGATATAGATAATAGAAATATAGATAGATAGATAGACATTTAATAATTTTATCTTAAGAGTTGTTGTTTCATGTGTATAGAGACAATACAGGTATCATGTGTATAGAGACAATACAGGTATAAGGAACATTCAGCATGTATTTTAGTGATGGTATACAAACAGTGGTTAACAATAATGGCATATTATTGATTTAAATCGAAATTTAAGTTTAGATATTTACATTATATTGACAAATAGTGAGGTTAAATAATATTCGTATTATTGGTATATAAAGTATAAGTGTAGGTATATGGGCAACATTGGTAAACAATAAGTCAATTTAAGTAAGTTTATAAAGTTTCAAACCCAAAGTATGTTGACTTCAAACCTTTATGACTGATGATTTATTTATTGTCTATACTGTACCACTAATATTTATAGCATCCCCCACGACGCTGTGAATGAGTATGTTAACATTATTATACTCACAAAGGAAGGTTTTATATGTAAGCCGAGAAGAGAAGAGAAAATAAGGCGTAGGAAGGTCTGTCTCTCGTGCTGTCATGTCGTCCTTCAAGCTTAAGTCTGGTGATTCAAGCTTTAATAGTCGTGTGGACGCTTTGTTCAGCTCCTTACAAACTGTTGCAGTAGACCTCGAGCCTCAGCTGAAACGTTCCTTTGACGAGATCTCAGATGATAAGGAGGATGATAGTGCAGGTAATGACGGTGATAGAGGTGAGTTCCGTAGACCACAAGGCACAGGGTTGACATGGCGTGGGCGTGGGCGAGGGCGTGGGTTACATGGCCCCAGGAATGACACCCCAGACTACGTAAAAAATCCCCAAAAGTGGACCAAATACAGCATGAAGGATACCAAGGTGCTGAGTAACCGGGAGAGTCAACAGGTAGGGCTAAAGTTGTTTGATGAACTACGGACGAGAAGGGCACAAGAGGATGATGACGTGGTGGAAGACGGCGCGAGTGATGATGGGTGTTCGAAAATAGTGTTCAAAAAACCCACAAAATCCTCGGATGATGATGATGACGATAAAGACGACGAAGACGACGCCGGGGAAGAGAATCCCGCTGCTGAGATTTTTGGAGGGGCCAAGAAAATAAGACTGCGGGAATATGAAGTTGGAAAACCAAACCGTAAGAAAAACACGAAGAAGACGACTACAACCTGTGCTGGAGGAGACAAGACTGAGAAAGAAGTCTCAGGTAAGGAGGTCAAACTGGGTCATCTTATGTATGAAGAAGAAGACGAATAGGGGTGTTAAATGATCGTTTCATCTTGGTTTCTGTCATAAAATGTCGTATTAAAAGTGTAATGCTTGTCCCTGTTGGCCCGTCAGTTTACGGTTGCGAGGGCGAGTCACAGAAGCTGTCGAGTGAGGTCTAGGGTTGAACACGGGGCCCTTAGGAGAGTGAACAGTCATGCTAACCGGTCACTACCAAGACAGCAACATTTGAAGGAGTGGTTGTTTAGCATTCAACAGTTTAATACCTATAACCGAGTACAGGTATACAGTACAGTAGTTGATTTGCAGTTGTTTGTATAAAATATGGCAATGAATATTGTTAGATTGGAGTAGATATATTATGTAATCAGTAATAATAGTTACTGCAAGATAATTAATGAGCAATTACAATGAACTGGATGAAAAACTTTTTTTTTAATTTGACCACACTAATGAAACATAAATCACAAGTTAGTTTCAGATTAATCAGTTTAAGTTTAGTTGAAGTTTTTCTTAAAAAATATACGGCTCTATACATACTGTGTTGTAACGAGGTGTGCTGTTCCTTTTAGCAGTGGGCCATCTTGTGGCTAGCATGATATGTATCTGTATAATTTAGCTATTTGTTTGTATTTTAAATTTACAGCAAATTGCAGTACAGGTATAAAACTATAAGCTATCTTGTTTTTTTTTTCAGGTAAATTTAATATACTTTTTATTATGGGAGAATAAAACACTTTTCAAAGTAAGAATTCCCAGGAAATGGTCTCAAAGAACGACTTAGCCATTTGACTAAATTTTCATCTGTGCAATTCAGTCTATATCAAAGACAGTTCTGACTAAACCAACTGTAGTTTTTTTTCTGCATTTCCCTGGGGAGGTGTGTGAAGGAAATGGTGTTCAAAGTCAGTGCACAAACTTGATAACAGTTATTTTTGTGATTTGTTAATACTGGCGGTGGACTTATAAATTGAAATATCTGTTCATATTGTATACAGTTATGAAAATTCAGCATCTTTCTGTATTTTTTTTTTTTATATACAAGGTAAATATTTGAAGCAGCTTTTACATGGTTTAATTAACTGGAATTATTTTGTCAATCTTTTTTGCTTTACGTCTTATTCCATTTCGCCAGCAAGACAACTAACGATTAAAATGTCTTCTTTTTCCCTCACTCATGCCTTCTCCCTTTCCTTTAATGTCTGATATAATGTACTGTGCAAGTTTGTATGCATATAAGAGTACTGTATGTATACTGTATGCAGACTTACCAATAGTCACAGTTTTTCAATAATACTTCTGTCTAGTTGTACTGTATATTTTGTACAGTATACTGAATATCAACAAATGTTTGGTTTCTTTGATCTTCTTTTAATTTGTTATTTTGATATCTTCAGGAATTTACAGTTGTTTGGGTAAGATTAGCTAAGAGGAAAGTTAAACATATATAATCACTTTTATCTTAATTTGCGCAAAGATATCTTGTATCAGTTATGGTCACATGTGCCTGGCCTTGTTAGCGAGCCATTTTTTTCAAGTGGCTGTTTTGTTATGCAACTGAATTCATGAATGTATAATAAAAATATTTAATGAATTATGTTTTTAATATACTGTATGTGTAGGTCTCACTAATTACTGAATGGAGTTGCATTATATTTGTTATTTTCTCACATTTTAATAAACTGGTGTGAAAAACTCAAAAGGCTTGATGGATATAGCACACTTAAAGACTTGAAACTCGGTACACAGACACACCATGGCCAGCACTGTATTCTACTGCCTTATCCACATAAGAACATAAGAATGGAGGAAACTGCAGCGGGCCTATTGGCCCATACTGGGCAGTCCCGTTTACACCCAACCCCTGTTGCTCATATAAGCATCCAACCAATGTTTGAAGCTATTCGGTGTATTCGAGTTAATGATGATATTTGGTAACTTGTTCCATTCATCCACTACTCTGTTTCCAAACCAGTGTTTACCTATTTCACTCCTAAAATCTAAATTTGTCTAATTTAAAACCATTGTTATGAGTTCACTCCTGGTTGAATAGTTTGAGTACCTTTGTAATGTCCCCTTTGTTTAGCCCTGCCTTCCACTTATACCCCTCTATCAGGTCACCCCTCGCTCTACGTCTCTCGAGGGAGTGCAAATTAAGATGCTTTAACCTGTCTCTATACTCAAGGTTCCTAATGCCCGGGATTAGTCTTGTCATTCTCCTCTGAATGCTTTCCAAGGATTCTATATCCATTCTGTAATACGGTGACCAGAACTGAACTGCGTAATCCAGGTGTGGTCTCACAAGAGCAAGATACAGATTTAGGATGACCAAGTACTTTATTAGCCTTGTTACGAGCAAAAACACATTGTTTACTTGGCTTAAGGTTCCTACATATCATTACTCCTAAATCTCTCTCGTAGTCGGATTTCTCTATGGCATCGTTGTTCATCTGGTATCTCGTTTCCCTGTTTACATCTCCTATACTGAGTACTTTACATTTGTCTACGTTGAACTTCATCTGCCACCTTTCAGACCACTCAAAAAATTTGTTTAGATCTTCCTGTAGTTTTGTGGAGTCCTCGTCAGATTCAATAACACATCCTATTTTAGTGTCATCAGCAAACTTGCTTATGTTGCTGTCTATGCCGATATCTATGTCGTTTATGTATATAATAAATAATAATGGTCCAAGCACTGAGCCTTGGGGAACTCCACTTGAGACGTTGCTCCAATGGGACTTAGTGCCATTAATGCTCACTCGCTGTTTCCTGTCCTGTAACCACGCCCTAATCCATTTAAGGATATTACCCTTGATTCCATGTGCTTCTGCCTTTCTAATTAGTCTCTCGTGGGGGACTCTGTCGAAGGCTTTGCTAAAGTCGAGATATACCACATCATAATTGTGCCCCTTGTCCACCGATTCGAAAACTGATGAAAAGAATGTTAATAGATTAGCTAGACAGGAACGTCCGCCTGTGAAGCCATGCTGGGAATCATTGATCAATCGGTGCTTCTCCAGGTGATTTCGAATAGAGTTTGAAATGATTGCTTCCAGTAATTTGCCTACTATTGATGTTAGACTGATTGGGCGGTAGTTAGAGGATAGTAATCTATCCCCCTTCTTGAAAATCGGTATTATATTCGCTATCCTCCAGGATTCTGGTACTACACCTGTTTTTAAGGACATGTTAAACAACTTTGCTAAGGGCATACTAAGCTCTTCCTTACATTCCTTTAATACTCTGGCAAATATCTCATCAGGACCCGGTGACTTATTAGGCTTTAGTTTGTCTATTTGCTTACTAACATCGTTACTAGTCACTACTATCTCGCTTAATTTGTTTTCTTCACTATCTCTGAATAGAGTCGGTGCCTCGGGTATCATGTTTAAATTTTCGATGGTGGAAAACTGTTGAAAAATATTTATTCATATTATTGCTCATTTCTCTGTCGTTATCAGTGAGCTCGCCGGTGTCTGACCGTATTGGCCCAATCTTTTCTCGTGTTTTAGTTTGATACATTTGGTAGAATCCTTTGGGGTTTGTCTTTGCCTCCCTTGCTATCCTTACCTCATTATTTCTCTTGGCTTTCCTTATCTCGGTTTTAACCCTACTCGCCAATACCCTATAATAATCCCGGAGGTAAATTTCGCCACGATTTATCCTTCTACCTATAGCCTTCCTTTGGCCAATGATGTTCTTTAAATAATTATTTATCCATTTAGGGTCATTGTTGTCTGATCTGAGTTTTTTGTATGGTATGTTCTGCCTTTGTGCATTAAGTAACTCACTATTTAAATTGTCATGGAACTCGGCAATCTCAGATCTCGTTATCAGGTCGGTGTCATCTGTCAGGTTCACGGCCAAGCACGACACCCCTTCTCTCAGCTGCCTCTTTAAACTCAAAGTTTGCCCTTCTGAAATCTGGTACTTTAGTGGAATTTTCCTTACGTCTGCCCTGAAAATCTAATTGGAATCTAATTTCTTTGTGATCGCTGTTTGCAAGTTCGTTCCCTACCTCGACATTGCTAATGAGGTTTTCTCTGTTTGACAGAACTAAATCGAGTACAGTATATTATTACCCCGGGTGGGTTCGGTTACATGTTGACTTAGAAAACAGTTCTGGATCGTCTCGAGAAAATCCTCTGATTCTGAGTTACCTGTAAGGTCAGTCCAATCTATTTGGCCAAGGTTAAAGTCGCCTACTATACAGACTTTGTTGTGTATGGAAGCCCTGCGCATTTCATCCCAGATAAGTCGCTCATTGACTCTATCAAGATTGGGAGGTCTATATATTACTCCTGTGATTAATTTTTCCTTACCGTCGATTAATTTTATCCAAATTGTTTCTGTACTCCGCTCAGTTTTTATTTCCTTATTTATTTCACACTTCAGATTATCCCGAACATAGATTGCTACTCCGCCTCCTTTCCTGGTCTGCCTATCGGTATGGAACAGTTTGTAACCCGCAATTTGGTATTCGACCGGTAACTCACGTGTGTCTAGGTTGATCCACGTTTCAGTGAATGCTATTATATCGATTTTTTCGGTACATATCAAGGCCCTAATATCATCCATTTTGTTTCTCATACTTCTACTGTTCGCGAAGTATACATTTAAGTTAGTCGTGTTCTGTGTCCTCTCCTTACCACGTTTAGTTTTAAACTCCCTGTCTAATTTAGTTTTGTCATCATTCCTAACACTATTTCCCTGTAATCTTTCACTTTGTTTACCCGCTCCCACTGCAGTCTCCTCCACCCCCGTGCTCATATGTTCTCCTAGCAGTTTAAAGACTTCGATATCTTTTGAACTGCCCCCTCTAGAGCCCCAGCCAGGGTTACTGCTCCATCCCTAGACAGGTGCACCCCATCCCTAGCATAAAGGTCCCTTCTGCCATAGAAGTTGTCCCAGTTGTCAATGAATGGGACTGATATTGACTTGCAATATCTGTCAAGACGGTCGTTGACACCAACTGCCCTTGACAACCATTCACTGCCAACTCTCCTTCTAGGCAGGACACCGCATATGATAGGGATCCCTCCCTTAGTCCTAATACAATCTATAGCAGCCTTGAACTTATCAAGAAGCTCCTACACCGGCCAATATCATTGCCTCCTGCACTGAGGCAGATAATGGGTTTGTTCCCATTACCAGACAAGATATTGTCCATCCTGTCAATTATATCCCCACCCCAGCTTCTGGCAAGCACACCCTCATCCTATTTATGTTGTTACCACAAAAAGCCCTGTCCAAGTACCTTACCTGTGAGTCACCAACAATTAAAGTTTTTTTTTTTATACCTTCCTTGTCAGCCCTGTCCCTGACTGTACTAACGTCCAATTTGTCTATCAAGGGACTGAACGAGTTGGTACACTTAGCTGCTGATGTCGTTGTTGTCGTATCCTTGGTGTGTTTCTTCATCACCAGTTTGGTCTTCCCTCTCCTTACAACCTTCCACTCGCTTGAATTTTCGTCAGACACTGGCTTTCCCTGTCCTGCCTCCCCCTTCACTCTCGCCATCTCCTTTTAATTTCAGGTTCTCCAACGTGGCCCTCTCTATTTCTTCCTTGGCCCTCTCCAATTCTTCCATGGCCCATTCCAGCTTAGCCAACAAACTCGCAGACCCCAGACCACACACAACGCTGGCCATATCTGATAATTATTCCTCGGGAGCTAGCCCTGCCGTGACCTTTCCCCTAGTGAGGTCAGAACACAACTGCTGTGATTAGTGTTCTTGCACAGCTGTTAAGCCATGGTTTGTGGGAAGGCTTTTCTAGTACAGTTATTTTGTTTTGTTTTTTAATTAACAGTACAAGCCCCTCCCTCCTTGTAGCTAATTGGGGGGGGGGGGGGGGGGGCTTCTTGGACGAGTGCAGTACCTTCGCCGGCTAAAAAAAAAAAAACCTACATAAGGTTACTAAAAACTATTATTTTGGTGAGTTTAATTCCGAAACATTTACACCAGAATACTGTACTGGACAGCAAATAAATATACACAACCACCTTACCATATTTGTGAATCTTAGTATATTTTATTAGAATTTTTGTGGTAAATAAAATACATAATATGTATACTAATATCTATGCACACAAATGCTAGATGTCAGATCACAAAAGATATGTGTCACAAGCTGGTGCCTCATATGAGGTACCTGGGGTCATGTCTGAAGTCCTGTACCTGGTACCTCACTTGAGGAACTTTGCACCTCACCTGAGGAATCACATTCCTCACTAGAGATCTTGTAACTCACTTGAGGGACCTTGTACCTCACCTGAAGGACTAGATTGTAAGTGGAATGTTGAGTGAGAACAAAATAATGATCATGGAGATGTACCTCTTGTGGGGATCAGTGAACACCTTCGTGTATGTTGTACTGATATGGATAAATTACTTTACATAAGACCACAAAGATGTTCACCGAGCATAAAAATAATGTTACAACTTGGTGGCACCCATAGTAGTACAGGGTGATGCCGGGTACATAACAATTAGCTATACTGTACTTATAAAAATGTATGTAATGAAATTTGAAAGTAAATCTGATATCATCTTGAAGTCTCATGAAAATTTATAGTTAAAAGTTCAACTATTATCTAACTTCATTCACAAGTACACTATATATATATATATCCCATCATGTTAGGTCTGATTTCAATGTTTTATTTTAGTATTTACACCAGAGAGCTCAGTGTCATCATCTACAGGGTCATTTTTTTTCATTTGAGAACCCTAAATTATTACTATAGTTTAGGGCAACAGTGTTTGATACAAAGATAATTTTACACGCTCATGAGAATAATCAAATACAGTACAAAAAGATCCAGATTTGGGTGACAACTTTTACTAGTTTTCAGCACATTTTTTTTAATTTTTTTTTTTTTTTTTTAATCTTTCATTACTAAAGCTACAGCATCACTAAATTTCAATAAACAATGCCAGGCCTCACAATGTAGAGTGGACAAAGCAGTCTCCAGCACAACCATTTATATCAGTTAAGAAATAAAAGTGATGGGGAAGACAGGAAGTCTATGAATTCTTGAAACTTGAGAAATAGTGGACAAATGTGGGGTAAATATCTGGTATGGTTTACAATGAACTGATGTAGAGGTTAAGGATTTGCAGGTGGGGGATGTAAATGATTCCAGTGTTGTCTCGTTCCTTCCGTGTCACTTGTCTTCTGCCAGTCTGCCCTAATTACCCCCCCCCCCCCCTTATTCTTTGAGATTTCTGTACCCTGGTCCTCCCCCACAACAAAAGTAGGAGAGGAATAATAATAAAATGGATTTACAAAAATATTTACCATTGGTGCACATGCAACACTGTGAATGGAAATATATGCAAATTGCAGTTATATAAAATTTTTGCTTTGGTTTCATACTTAAGGTTGAGAAATACATTAGTGTATGTATATTGTTTTCTGTTCTAAATAAGCCCCAACCTCACCTAATACAACTCTCAGGTCTGGACCCCAGGTATCTTGGTTAGGTCTGGGTGTATATGAATTAGGACACCTGAGGATCTGAAGCTGATTGATAGCTTAGGTTAAGTTGGGGCTTTTAAGGACTGGCCCCTATGACCATCACCTAATGCATTAACCTTATAAGGGGTTACTGAGGATATGTACAGGTATCGTTCAACTAGTACCTGGTCACTCACTACTATAATGTGAGGTAGTGGCTCCATTGGCTATTACTTGCACATAAATCCTCACTCCTATCTTTAATATGCATTTAGTAACAACAATAAATACAAAATACACAATATGAAACAATGTACAAATATGTGAACAATTTATAATTCACAATGTCTTGATTTATATACATCAGATTTCAAGAGCCTTACCAAACACAACTACTGTAGTTTAAACAATCTGCATATTAAACTTTTCTGTAAAAAAAACTACCACTGATAATTTACCTGTAAAGTATTTTTCAATTGCTGCAACAAATAGTAATTCATAGCACTTTGATTTAGACTCTAACAGAGGAATGGATATTTACAATATATTTACTATGACTTACAACAGGTGAGGTACAATATAAGGATAATCTCTATATAATCTTTTATGTTCATAAAAAAAAAATGTCTGTTGCATGACGTACTTTAACAGTCAGAAGCATAGATGGAGGTACATTGGCTCCTGTACATCAAGATTTCACAAATGCTAGTTTTCAATTAAATTCTATTAAACCTGTCCAAACCACACCCTAATATCAACATACCGTATCTAGATTTTGACAAATTCCTAAACAATTTGCACAAAATATTAAAGTAATTATTTAGGCAAATAAAATCCAGACAACTCACATGGTCCATGTGCTGGTATTACCAATATGGCATATCCAGAAAATGTTAAGTAGCAGTAACTACCAAGCTATCAGGATTTATGAAAATTAAAGCATTGGGATGGAGAACTATCAAAATAGCAGACAGTTCAACCCTTAAGTCCAAAAAAATTATGATTTGACATCATTCAAGACGGTCAAACTAATTCCTGTATATGGGTCTAATTACTGTACTGCTGTTAAAACTGTAGATGTGGTTAGGTTATTTTAGGCTAGTTAAGGTTCCTAGTCTGGGAAAAGGGAACCCTAAATTAAACCCCCAATTCTTATTACCTGGTGGACAAATATCTGGACATTGCTGGGAACTAAGTTATGTGAACTACTGCCTGTCTTTTGATACTTTGTGTATTATATACATATAACTAACTAAAGTTTCCTCAAGGCCAAACTTTTAAATGAAAAAAATATTATTTTACAAAGAAATACATTGTAATGTGATTGATGTAACAGCTTACTAATTAATAATAAATTATAAAGTTAAACTCATTTTAATACAACCAAAGTTACATGGCATATACATTTGATGTACCAGTACTTTGGAGTACTGTACTGTACAGTAAAATACATGCCTGCTTAATTATTCCTCCATTCATTATTGAAATAAATCACTTCCATGATTCTAAGAATTGCATATTGAAGCACATGTTATTACAATGCTTAAGAGAAATATACAACAGGCATTGTGGACGGCAGCATTGTTTTCCTAAGACACATTAGAGGCACTGGGTGTGCTTTGTGCGTGACTCACCACCAGTTCTAAACCTCGGCAGCATTATTGTAAGGCCAATTTTAATTATATTTTGGGGAAAAAAAATCTGCTTCCTTGTTTAAAACTGATGATAATGTCACTCTTTTATCACCACTTTATACAGTATTTATAAATCTTCCATATTTTTGGTAAAGGTATTTACAGTATGTACTTCATGACACACTATATCATATTTGATATCACTGAAAATAATGTTTTAACACTAGTACATTCAAGTCATATGTCATTCTCTTCCATTGTGAGGTAAATATCAGGACCAGACAACACCCAGACAATATTGTTTTTTCTTGTCTATAAAAGTTCTCAGTCGGCTAACAAAGCGAGTTTCACTCGGCATGTTTAAAAAATACTCAGAAAAATGTTTCATTCATGTGCAAGATCTGCTTATCTGATTCAAATGCAGAGTTCTGTGTGATATGAATGAAGTGATTGTACAGTAAAAAAAGCATTTTCTCTTACAAATTAAAGCAGTGATTGATCAGGTATGTACCATATAGTTATCAGTACAGTACCTGACATAACCTTACCATATCTCTATATTGACTACAGTACACCTGGTACTTTCTACACTTGTCTTGTAACACTACGATTATTTATCATTTTCTTCTGGGTTTCTGTACCTCTTGATCCAACTTACACGAGAATGACAGAGAAGTGTTAGACTGTATGGTATGCCACTCATTGTTTTACAGTACATGTGTCTGTAACATCTATACAGTACTGTACTATTTTTTCATTTCAATGTCCTGAGATATAAATACAAGTTATATGCACTAAACTTTATGATACAGTCTTAAGCGTAGTTTCAGTTTGTGTTAACAATTACATTCTAAGTTTAATTTAACTCAAACTTCACTCACTTCTGGTTCAGTTCGTTTAAGGTTTATACTTGAAAAACTCTGGCCATTATATTTTTCTAATCCACTTTCACCATTTTCAAGTGTAACTGTTGTGCTTTTGGCAGCATCACCTGCCAGAGATATTGTAGGTATTTCTAGCCGTAGCTTATCTCTGGTATGTCTGAGCTGGCCAAGACCAGTGCCAGATGAGGATAACTGTTCACTTTCCTCTGTTATTGGGTAACTTGGGTTAATGAGACCAATATCAGCAGTTAAAGTGTGACCTTCTGCACCAGATCTGTTAAGTCTTTGTTCATCTTCTTGCATCACATCACTTTCACTTCCTATATGATCCACTGAATTACTTGTTAAAGCATCGGAGAAACCGGGAGTCTGGGCGGGGCCACCAAAGATGACGTCGTAGTCGGAAGCAGAGTGACTTCCTGGGAAAAAGTCTGATGCAGAGAATGACGAGCTCGTGAATGTGAAGGGCGAACCTGATGACCGGATGAAAAATTCTCCATTGTCTACGAGAAATCCTGAAAGACAAAATAAATACTATTATCATAAATTTCAGATGAATAGGCTTCTGTAGTACAGTATTATTTATGTACAGTACACCATGTTTGGTGTAAGAATCATTAGGACCCACCTTGAAGAGTACCATCTTGGGGTAAGAATCATTAGGACCCACCTTCAGGAGCATCATCGTAGGCAACAGACCCCAGAGTGTAAATTGGGGGCGGGGGAGCAGGACGACTGGGCTTGCGGTACACATAATCTTCCATGTCTCCACCATCGTCTGCTATAAATTCATCTGCTCCGAGGTCCCAGTCTGCTTTATGGATGGGAAAGAAAATATACTCTGTAAATATATAAAATTAATGGTATTTTAAGGGACATTTTACTGTTAAATAGATATTTTAATGTCCTTTGGTCAGTGTGGTCCTACAATCACTGTAGTCCTATGATCAGTGTACTTAAACCTGCATATACCCAAGTAAATGAATTGAGAGATATAATATACAGATTTGGTTCTTAGCCAAGTCTGGACATTAAATGAGCTTGTAATCCAAGAGTCAGATCTTGGCCATCCTCCAGCCAATATGGTAAAATAGTAACATAGTGTGGACTGTGTGTGTGGATCGCAGGCTAAAATACCAACACAGAATTTAACAACTGCATTAAAAAAAACAAAATGACTCGTTACTTTATACATTTATTAAATTTCTGATTTGAATATATTTTTTGGATTGGGTTATGTTTAGAAAATTGGAAAACTGCCAGGCTAATGTTGGTTATATATATATATATATATATATATATATATATATATATATATATATATATATATATATATATATATATATTTCATTAGCACGCGGACTTCTACATACAATCAACACCTCAACCCGCCAGGATTCGAACCCACGGCCCACAAGCCTATGACTATGACCGGGGAACGCTAACCGCTAGACCACCAGGATACTAAAAGCAGTCCTAGACTTTGTTATATTTCACACAAAGCCTGTTCAACGAGCTTATGGCGCCGTGAACCTCTAATGGGGACCACCCGTACCACTTAGGTGGTCAGAGTAACGTTTTACCAAATCCGGCTTCGAAACACGAGGATCCATATATATTTCATTAGCTAATGAAATATATATGGATCCTCGTGTTTCGAAGCCGGATTTGGTAAAACGTTACTCTGACCACCTAAGTGGTACGGGTGGTCCCCATTAGAGGTTCACGGCGCCATAAGCTCGTTGAACAGGCTTTGTGTGAAATATAACAAAGTCTAGGACTGCTTTTAGTATCCTGGTGGTCTAGCGGTTAGCGTTCCCCGGTCATAGTCATAGGCTTGTGGGCTGTGGGTTCGAATCCTGGCGGGTTGAGGTGTTGATTGTATATATATATATATATATATATATATATGCTGATAACCACAAGGAAAGAAGAAAACACGAAGTTCCCAAGCGCTTTCGTGTAATTCACATCTTCAGGGGTGAGTACAGAATAGGGGAAGAAATACAAATCAAGGTGTATATATATACAGAGAAGGGTGAGACCTAATACCTGACCATTGTGGACCTGGTCTCACCCTTCTCTGTATATATACACCTTGATTTGTATTTCTTTCCCTAGTCTGTACTCACCCCTGAAGATGTGAATTACACGAAAGCGCTTGGGAACTTCGTGTTTTCTTCTTTCCTGGTGGTTATCAGCATATATATATATATATATATATATATATATATATATATAATGTAGTTCTCAACAAATAATACAGTATACTTGAAGTCCTTCAATCTACAAAGCTTCTGCAGTGATGGTGCAATGAAAGCTTGCAATATATAGAATTCAGATAACTCAGAAACTACAGTATTTACCTAGAATCTACATGCAAAAGTTTTAGACAAATTAGCACAGTTGTCGGCCACATAATAATGTGCATATTGGAGTGACTAAGAGTATTTTGAAACTTTGGGTAAAATTTGTTTTATAAATGACCATTTACTGAAAAATAACAGAAAGCTACAAAAAGTTCAGATTCTAATTCTGTACTGTATCTTTATTACATGAAAAGAAGAAAAGAATCAGTCTGTTTTAAAGAAGGAGTAGATAAAAATAATCCCCTCAGGCCAAACCAACAATGTATTGTGCCCAACAAGACTAACCCCACCATCCTAAAATCTCAGAGCAATGTTAGTTTATCCTGGCAGTAACTAACACAGGACACAGCTGAACCTGAAACCCTTCACAGTAGGACTCACTGCCAGGACCTTCCTCTACCAGAAGGTCAATGAAGATGTAATGCCCCAAAAAATTGGTCCCCTATTACTAGTGGTAAAGTTGTTTTGGTTGGTGCACATCTCACTAGTCATCTAATTATCTAAAAACAAATTTATCAATATGACAGCAAAGTCAGTTTTTGCCACTAAGGGGAATAGAGAATCAGCACCATGATGCATTCTAGTTTGAAAGGAAATGGGTGATGCAGAGGAAAAGTGTTATTAGAAAGGTTAACTGTTGTATTAATAATATACACCAACCTGCCCTACCTTGTCTGCTTGAGGTTTCTGTTATGGGAAGAAAAGCAACAGTAATAAAAGCAGGGACCTGGGAGAATATGGGTTAGAAAAAGCAGAAACAGTAGTGTCCTCATCTTACTCAACAATCACGTAAAAATTTGATGGATAGAAGCATCCCAAGTGTATTGTCACATTGATTTATATCCAAGATTTTTTTTCACTCAGTATGTATGTTTATCATTTGGGAACTTTAAAGATTGCTGATAACTGGTAAATATCAGTGTAATAAGAGTAATTACCATTTGTTCTTACTACTAAATCTACAAATGAAGTACTGTACAGGATAAATACCAAAAATATTCTAGGAAATTTTGAAGTGTGGTGGACAATATATCTAACACAGAAGAACTTTGACAAATGTAAGAACTGTATCTGATTTTCTAACCTGCAAGGCTGAGGTAGTCTAGCGAGGAGCGTCCCCAGGAGCGCCGCTGGTGAGGTTCCGTGGGTGTTGGCTCCCACGACCGCGGCTCTGGGGGATACTCGTACACTCTGTGATGACGTTGACGTTTCCAGCGAACTTTTTTCTTGAGGCTCTGTGTAGGAAATGGTATTATTGTATTTATTGTATCTTAGGAAGAATTTATAATACACACAATTTTTATTGCAAACAATCCTGTTGCCTCTTGTGCTGCTCCACGAACCCTGAGAATCAAACTAGTGAACCCTAAGCAGTAGACACTGATACATTATTTTGTCCATAAATGCTTCGGATTAACGAGTCTAAATCTCGGGGTTCGTGGAGCAGTAGAAGCAACAGGACTTTTGTTTGTGACTGTACCTAATGAATCTAACTATACTGTACTCAGTGTACTGTATATATAAGATTTTCACTTTAAAAGGTAATGCTGGTCTGTATGCTGTACCTCCATTACCTTTATACATGCTGAATCAATAATTGTAAACTTGTATGACAATTTTCCAGAATAAATATATTTATAGTGTAGCTATGCCATTCATACTGATGTCATAAATGTTATTTGAATTGAAATGCAGTTAAAAAAAAGTAAAGAATATGCAGGCACATTTCAATTAGATATTTATAATATGATAGATGGTGTAGTAACTCCTTCACTATGGGGACACTACTTTTAATATTTGATTTGACAAATACCAAGACAATTTTATTCAGCTCAGAGGAGAGCCTGTACACAAGGTGTTATAAGCTGTTTCAGGGTTGGCAATATCCACAGACCATAGATATTGTATCTTCATAAAACCCAACACTGAATCTCATACACTCACACAAATGAACACTTACGGATCTGTTCTGTGGACTCTTGAGGAGTGAGTGAGAGGGAGTCAGATCAGAGTTCCACTTGGATGGAGTGAATTCCTCCTCCCCACTCTCGGAGTCTTCTGAGAACTCTCCCTCCTCCTCCTCCTCCATGTCATCTTCAGGCTCTTCCTCAATAACATCCAATACATAACTGGACTGTTGGCACTGTTCCCCAGGCTGAAGAAAATAAACAGTAAAACAATTAATAGAGTAAAACTAACTTAGGTTGATTCACTGGAGGGACTAACAACTGACTCTTGTACAGTGCTTTCATTCATAATTTGTATCTACAGCATGCAATCATGCCCTCTAGAATATTCCACTGTGTATACAGTACCTCCATTAGTATACTCCAATACCTCACTTTAAGACAGTTTTATCACTTAAAAATTAACCTCCTAATTTATTTCACCTTAAGATTAACCATCCTAATGTAAACCTAACAAACTAATTTATTACACCTGATGATTAAACCCTTGATCCTACCTGAGGGTGGGGGGGGGGAAGATTAGGTTAGGTTAGGCTATGCTAGGTTATGTTAGGTTGGGTTAGGTGTGGATATGTTATGTTAATGTAACAGTGAAATAAACTGGGAGGGAAAAATTTTCAGGAGATCCAACAAAAACACCTCAAAGAACAAGTTCAGACTGACACTGGTAGGAAGAAACCAGCAGAATATTTCCCATTTAGCAGAATCCTACTTACATTTTATTCCCTGACCAAAAGAAAACTAACTCGAGGCTGAAGTTCGATAGAGATGCATTACGTCGCCCTAGGTAAATAATAACACAGTCAGAGCCGGAGTGGTAAAGAAAGTTCTGAACGGCAATGTATATGAAGAAGTCTTATAGGCACATTATGGGTGAAGAGGAACAGCTTTGAAGGGATGAGTAACGAGAATGATCATATGCAGTATAGGGTGGTTCAATTGCTGGTGGTCCCAGAGTATAAACAAGAGAGAGTGAGAGAGACAGAGAAACACCTTAGAATATAAAGCACAGAAATTTTAATACTGTAATACTCTTGGGGTTTCCAGTGAGTGAATCATCCTATATTTTTCCATCATGTATTTTCAATAGTTACATACTGTATACTGTACGTACTGTAAATTTCACCGAATTCCCCACTGCTCTCAGGAAACTATTTATAACATGGAAAACTCACTGTATTCATCTTTTATTACATATTATTGTCTTTTAAGTTGTTGTTAAAAGGACTGTGGCAACAAAGTATATATATCTAACTATACTGAGAGATAAGCTTTAAAAATGATGCAGTACTCAAAAGTTTTTCTCACACCATCAACATTTAGAAATTCCTTACCTCTTCCTGTTTCTCTATATCTTCTTTACTCTTCTCTTTTTCTTCCTCCTCTTGCTAGCTCCAGGAAAGCACAAACAGGGAGATAAGGGGAGACAAGCAGAACAAGACAGGTCAGGGTTAGTGACAAACAGTACAGTGCGGTCATCTCTTTGTCAAGGTAAATGCACTCCGGTACTTATGACACTTGAAGGCAATTTACGACGATAGCGTACGATAATAAAAAAAAAAACATATTCAAAAGGGGGAAATAATTAGTACTGTATTTAAAATACCCATATAAACAAAGAGACGGATCTGAATACACATATCAACCGGTGTCTATCAATTGCCAACAGTGTCATAGGTACTGTAAGATCCACACAGTAAGTATTCAAGCAGTCTGTACAACAAATCATAAGTGTTTATCTTATTGCATTACACTTTAAAGAATCAGGCAGGAGATATATGAATAAAAATTCTTCTCTTTCTCCATACAGCTCTGCTTGTAGGGTCACGAGAGAATGTGTTAACTAACATGAAAGGAGAACTTATCGATGACTTGGCTTTTACAACGTCACAGGACAGCAACAGGGAATAATTCGAGCTGTGATATGCATGCTGTATCTTGGTAATATTTCATCACTGTCTTGGAGCAAGTTTAAATATCTTGATTAAGGTAACCATGATAGTGATTATTTTTTAATTATTTTTTTTTTAATTCGCAAAGTTGGAGGCCCTTTCATTGTTTTAAATATATAGTACTACTACTGCTTAGAAGTCACCCATACATCTAAAAAAAATGTCAATCCAAGAGTACGGGTTTACCATTTCTACTTTTTATGATTCCTGGGTAATGACCGAGGTAGATACAGTGTAAGCTATTTTTAGCGTGGAGGAGCAAACTTCCACTGCCGGCTCATGAGGATCGTTTTATTGGAGTCCAGTTTACGCACAGTAGTTCGTCTCTTGGTCCATTTAATAAGTGAGTTTGTCAGGTGCTTTGCTTGAAATTACTGTCAGAAAAAGGTGCTCATCTTACTCAATGATAGGTGGGTGCATGGTAGAGGGGGGACTGGATTCACCACTAAATGACCGTGAACAGTATACTCATGCAGTCAGTGATTGAACATCTTTCAACTACTGTACGAGCAATAACAGTAGTACAGTATGGTATCCACAGAACATAGAATGCAGGAACCCTAAACCAAATATTTATCATCTGCATCACATCACATCATGGCATCTAAAAGAATCATAGGTACAGTAGAAGATCCCATATCCAAAGGCAACTGATACTGAGGCTTTAACAATTCAAATTTCAGAGATATCTTTAAGTCCGCCATTATTGTTTCGGACTACAAAATATATCTATACTGTATGAGTAAAGTTCACAGAGTACATGGAAGTTTTAAAACAAAAATGAACTGATGGAGAACAATTAAAAATTACAATAAAAGTACTAAAACAAAATGCTAAATAATCAGCAGAGAAGAGGTTAAGTATCACACCATTAATGTTTTCTTTTCTCATGGCTCCTGATGGCACAGCCTGCTTGGTGATGCTCACCACACATGCTAACACTCTGGTGGCCGCCTGGGAGCCACAACACCAAGTAAAGTATCATAAAGAAGGAAACATAACAAAACAAGTCACTAGACACATGCATATACAACAAGAGGAGCAGGTGGCCTCAGACAAGGGGATGCAGTTTTCACGATGCTCTTTACCCGAGCTCCCACAACCGTCTCGTGATTGGTTGGCCAGCTGGGACACGAAGCCAATCACGAAATGAGGAGGAGCGTCTGACTCCGGGAGCTCCGATTATTTAGTCACATATTCACATTTATGGCAAAAAAGTTGTGGAACCATGCAGCTGGAGTTCCGGATATGCAAATGAACGCTTACGGCTAGACTGTGACGGTATCAAACGGGGCGCTAGAGATATACAGAATCCGGTTATTCAGGTGTACAAAACTGGGATATGAGGTCTTCTACTGTGTGTTAATAAGTGCTTCATGTCATTAGCAGCAGGTACAGGTTAAACTGAGTCATAACTACTGTATATAAAAAGGATCAGAGAGGAACACAAGACTCTCTTAGCTACATCCCATACTTGCTTTTGCTTTTACTTATCATTTGCATATCAATTAGTTAGTGTTAATATTAGTAAGATAATTCTATGTTTATCTTTGCCTGACCAGTTATATAGACCAACCTTAAAGCTACTATTACCTGTCATGGCTGCCGCTTGATACTCACCCTCCACATAAACTCCCCACTGGTTGAGGAACTGTCTTCGTCGCTGTCCGTGTCGCTCTCCCAATCGGGCGTGTAGCGGGGGTCTTGCGTTGCCTGTAGCTCCACGCGGTCCATCTTACGAGGACTTTGGCTCGGACTGTATTCGTCGTCTTCAGAGTCGTCTTCATATTCTCTCTCTGCTTCGATCTGTTCCTCAATTTCTTCGTGGTCGGTGATCTAGGAAGGGGATCAACAATATATTAACTAGAGATGTTTTGGCCACTACCTGGTGTAAAGGTCGATTCAGAAGCTTGGAAAATTATTATTTATATATCAGAGTACTGCATGTCATTGTCCTTATTATTATGATGATTATAATTATTGTTGTTGCTTTTATTATTATTTCTGTATTATTACTCTATTATTATTATTTCAATTATTTTTTCATTCAAATACATAATTAAGAAGCAGAAACAGATGGTGATCTATAATCCAAAAGGTTTCACTTAAAATGGTGAAGAGTAATAAACAGAATCTGATGGCAGTAAGGGGGATAGATGAGGTAGAGATTCCCACCTGGTAACTCTGTGAGGCTAAAAATTCTGAGGAAGTCATTTGGTTGATGTCATTCGGTTCTGGCGTCTTGGGGCGGGCAACTTGTTGTTCATTATTGCCTTCTTCCTCGTCCGAGTCGGAGAGAAGAGTCGCTTCCCTCGACTCACACGACTTCAAACTCTTCTCCTCGTCTTTTTCCACAGATTCGTCGGAATAAAGTCGGCCCAGGAAGTTGAGCTTTATTGGGGCATCGTCGTCGTCTTCAATTTCACTTATTTTAGCTTCTTCTTTGGTGCCGCCACTAACCTGATTCTCCAAACTACCGTCCTGCTCACCAAAATCCTCTAAACTATGTAAATGTTCCCCCGCTGATGGGTAATTGACGTCATATGGAAGAGAAATGTGTTCTACCTGTTCAAAGATTGGAGGTTCCTCAATACTAGCATTAGGGTGTGATATGGTGCTGAGGGCGGAGGTGAAATATGAATGGTAATGAGGAACTTGTATGCCTTGTGGGGAGTCTGGGGGTAAGTCTGACACAACAAACTCTACCTCGGGTCTAGACTCACTATCTCCCTCATAGTCTTCCAACTTAATGTTTCCCGGCTTCTCCCAAGATGGATTGTTTCTCAGGAACTCCTCGCGGTGGCGCATCTCATCAAACCGAGATCCTCCCACGGACGGAATGGACTCGGGAGCCACGTCGTCCGACTCCTCGTAACCGATCAGGAGAATTTCTTTCGTCTCCGGTTGTTCCTCTTGATCGTTGATAAAGGCCAAGTGGCTCCTTGGTTTACCTCTGTCGACGATCTTGGCCTCATTAGTTACAGTGTCGACAATCAGCATGTCTTCTCCGTCAAAGCTGTTCCCCGAGTTGTATATATGAATGGACGATGGACCGTTATCTTCGTCTAAATCTTCCAGTATCAGACTGTCGTGGGCATTTTCAAAACTCAAACACTCGTTCACGGTTTCCACGGTGTTCTTCACGCTCGTGTCAGTTTGTGCTTCATCGGCAATATTGAGGCCATTTGTAGATTTACTCTCTTCAGTGGAGTGTTCATTCGCTAACCTTTTGTCCTGTTCATCATCTTCCAAAGAAAATGTAATTAATCCTGGTTCTTCTTTACTAACAATCTGCTCATTAACTGCTTCATTAAGAATGAATGTATCGTCTCTCACCGAAGAAGGTTCTTCAAACTCGATGCTCTGGTCAAGGATAGAGTCTAAGTTACAACTGTCTTTTATGTTGGTCTTTCTTAAGGGAGAGTCATCATCTTCCAGGTAACTTTCTTCTTTTATAGGAGAAAGTGTTGTGGTCATAATGCCTCTATAGTTGATGGTAACACTTTCTCTGTCTGACGAGGATGTATCGTCTGGTTCCTCGGGTTCTAATTGTTCCTTGTCCTCTTGTAGACCCCCGAGTTTAAGGTTGAGTTCGGCTCGTAAGGCATTGATGTCCTCCGGCTTGTAGCCAAGCACCTCCTCGTCGTCCGTCGTGTTATAAGAGACATACGTGCCTTCGTCGTCCAGACTGAGCATGTCGTTAGACGAGTAAGGACTCTTGGTGGACGAGCTGTCACTTCGGGGACTTGCCTCTAACAGGTTTTCCTGTGAGCCTTTGTGTCCTGCCAGAGATGTTCCACTCCCACCAGCCGCTTGCTGAAGAAGCTGGCGAGTCTGGAAGGCTGCCTCTTGCCAAGCCATCATCTGCTGTTGCCAAAAGTCTCCGTTCTCTGCTTCATCGTTCCCCACTGTTGAATCCTGACTCTCTTGGGAGTTCCAGCAATCATCATATTTTAACTTAGTCTGATATGCACTTGGTGACAAATCATCATCCTCCTTCACAATAATAACTTCATGTTTTCTAACATCCAGTCCATCGTCTTTTTCTGTACTTAATGCAACGGGAAATGATGAATGAATATTTTCAAGACTTAATATATGTGATGTCAAACTAATCCCTGAGTCAACTGCAGTGGGTGAAGCCTCTGATGTCAAGTCCTCGTTCTTAGCATTACTCCCCAAGCTGCTATTATTAACAAAAGCTCCTGAGGAAACAGTCTCGCTTGTAGATGGGATCCTATTTTCCGATTTGGGAATTGTTTTATGTAAAACATCCTCAGATATACCTGTACAAGGCTTCAGGATTTCCGAGGCAGATTTCTGAGAGATGTCGTCTATAGTGCCGTCAACAGATGCTTCCCTCTTGTAGGTGAAAGAATTTGACGGTGTATTATCAATAATGTAAGAATCAATGAGAGAACTTTGCGATGCCTCGGTACTGTTAACTTTCAGAGGAGTGTTGCCTGTGGAGTTAAGAGAGATGGTTTCACTTACGGACATTGTAGCTTCAGTGTCATATTTAGATAATGTAGTTTTATAAAGCTCTGAGAGTTCACCCGAGGTTTGCAGCTCCTGAGTAAGAGACCTCGACTCTGCTGTAATATAAGATTCATCACTTGACTTGGACTGTTGACTGCTTGAATTATTTATAAGAGAATTCATTTTTAGTATTCCTGGCGTCTTCATCACACTGTAGGGAACATCACTACAGGTGGTATCGACGTCTGTGATACTCGAGTCTGACCCAAAGAACATTTTTACATTAACTTGAGGACGATTTTCCGTTGTGTCAGACTCTGTATCCTTGTCATTGGCCATTATCTCACAGATCTCATCACAGGTACTATGTTCAAATGTGGTACTTAAATCTGGTTTGTCTTTAAAGTTAAAATTTGAATGGTTCATGTCAAGATAATTCATTGGCACTTTATTATCAGGGTCACTCTCGCCCATCACAAAGCTGCTGTCTAGTACGTCACTCGCCACTTTACTCTCAGCCGTGACGTTCTCATCGAAACTCTCTCTAAACACCGTCTCAGAACCGTCTTTCTCTCCGTTCATTGTACTGCCGAGAAATTTATCCCATTGCTCCAGATCGACTTCAATCCCTATTGCCTCATTTTCATTTCCTTTACTCTTGTTTATAACAGATTCTTTAGGTAATTCATATAAATAAGCTTCCTTATTTCCCTCCGCTGGTAACGAGGCTTTTGCCGGAGCTTCGTTGACCGCCGCAGGAATCTCGGTAGACTTGACGGCTCTATAGAGGTCGAGAGAATAATCATCTAAAGCTCCAATCACTATGTCTTCCCCTTTGATGATCTTCTCAGGCTTATAGCTTGGGACTTCCTCTTGGTGTTCCTCCCTGAGTGCCATGTCCTCCTCTTCCTCCTCAACACTGTTATCGTCGTCCTCTGTCCTGCTGCTCGTACTGACAAATACTAACCTCTGTTTGGTATCCGAGTCGCAGGCTTTTAAGTTTATCCCATTGACGGGCATTTCTTTGTCTCCTACGAGGTCTGTAATAGGAACTCCTGACTCATTATTTAAAGACACAGACTTGTATTTCCCCTCACTTGTCGTTTCATCTGTTTTTGTGGCGTTTTCAATGATGTCTTTTTTACAGGGAGTGCTGGTTAACCTTTCTTTACCATTTTCCTGCATGTATGTGAGGAACTTGTTAAGCTCACCCATCTTGTTTACATCCTCATGTCCCTTCTCCAGCGACTGTTTAACCAGGGGCGAGTCGAGCTTGTCGAAATTGTTAATTCTTCGATAGCCGATTCCTTCATTGTTATTATTTCTACACTCGTCAGATCTGTTCACATCTGTGTTTCGAATGTTCTCGCTAAATACTACCGAGTCCGTCTGGGAGTGAGTGTCATGTCCGTCATTGAATGTAAACTTAGAGCCACAAGTTGAGGGAGAAACACTCTGGTCTTCAAATATAAAACGAAATTCCTTTGGTTGATTACTGTTTATGATTTTCACCAGACTCTCAACAGGTGGAGGGCTCGGTGTGCTCAGTTTTACGCCGGAATCGTGGACCACGATATCGGGAAGAACGACCGGTTTAGGTTCCCGGGAAGACACGACACAGTCGGGTGATGCCAGCATGGGTTTTGACCCCACAGAATTCTCTCCAGAATCAGTGGAATTCCCATCTTCCTCTTTGGTGTTACAGGCGTTCATTTTTTTCTCCTCTCTAAGGTCAGAGGAGATAACTTCACCTAAAAAAGGATCCCGTTCACTGTTGTATCGCTCGTGGAAGTTATTTGAGTTGTCTGATTCTGTGCTGGTTGCTAACTTATCTGTGGACCCTGCCTCTGAGAGCACCGGTGTATCTGACTCATGTAAAGGCTGGTCTAGGTTGAAGTCCTGTAATCTGTATTCTATAGAGGATGCATTTTCTCTGCTTGCCTCAGTAATGATTGAATATTTGTGTTCTGCTTGTAATCTCTCGAGTTCACTCATAAACTTAACGTCCCTGAGAGCCTCCCTTATATTACCCTCACTTGAGAAATTCTTCTCCTGAGTAAGAGATTCAAAGGCTAAGGAGTTCTTCTGACTGGCGTTGTCAGAATCACTGCCGTCATCTACCACTGTTAACTTCATGAAGTCCTGGACACTTTGGCTCTTCAGTCTGACCATCTCAGTAAACTCTCCTTGTTCCAGCCTCATGGTAAAGCCTTCATCCTCCCCGTCCGACAGTGTTCTGGTAAGACTTGGATGTCCACTTCCCTCCCCAGCAAACAGTCTACCCACTCTGGCAATCTTTGCTTCCGGAGGATTCGAGACAAATGAATCTTTACCAAATTTAAAGTTAATTCCCCCCTTCTCTGGTGACACCTGTGCGGTGCTCGGTTCTGACTTTTCTCCGGCTAAATAATCGTCCAACTTGAGTATCGCGTCGGTTATCTCCCGTGTTAAACTATCAATTGGCTGTCCAGGTTCCATTCCGAGCCACGATGGAAGGGCTGAGCCAAACTTGTCGGCGATCTTTGCATCCAGGTCCTCTACTGAGCCATGAAGATTTTGTAAGCTTGGTGACATTGCTCCTCCTAAGTGATGTTTACCCTGAACTGATAAGTTGAAGTCACTTTCAAATCTGAAATACAAGAATATTCATAAACTACTGCTTCCAACACCTGTTCTCACAACTTTGTATAATAATAAAATAAAATCAGAACCTTAAGTCCCAGTTTCCAACAATGATGTATAAAAAAAATTTCACGACCACAAGTCCCAGTCTCTAACATTTATCAGTTCCCTCGGCATATAATAAAACATCTTACTACAGGTAGTCGTCGACTTACGACCTATGCGACTTACGTCTGTTCGACTTTACGACCGGCGGTACGACAGTTTTGGCCCCAGCCTCCTGACGCTGCCGGGAGCTGGAGCCGCGCGCATCCCCGCGCTCAATTACAAACACGCTCGCTGGTACAGCACACTTCCCTCCGTGTCTGTTTGCCTTGTGCCTTTCTTTTGTCTCGGAAATTTTTCTTGAACCACCACCCCCCCCAAGATGTCTACCAAGAGGAAACTGTCTTCATCTACTCCTCAACCTGCCAAGAAGCAAAGAAAGGCCATTGATTTAAACACTAAAATGATGGTGATTAAACAGCACGAAGGGGGTAAGAAAGTGAATGAGATTGCACGTGATCTGACGCTATCACACTCTACTGTGTCGACGATTTTGAAGGATAAAGAAAGGATTCGTGAAGCTGTGAAAGGTTCTGCACCCATGCAAGCGACAGTTATAACGAAGCAACGGACTGGGCCTCTCCACGAAATGGAGAAATTACTTTACATTTGGATGGAAGATCAGATCCAGAAACGGACACCGTTAAGCCTTTTTACTGTGCAGACGAAGGCTAGAAGTCTATTTCAGACTTTGAAGGAGCGCGCCGGAGAAGACTACAGTCAAGAATTTGCAGCAAGTACTGGCTGGTTCAAGAGATTCAAGAAAAGATTTCAATTTCATAATGTTCGAGTGACTGGGGAAGCAGCGAGTGCAGACGAGGAAGGAGCACGCAAGTTTGTTGACAGTCTGGATGAATTAATTACGGATGAGGGATATCTAGCAGAGCAGATATTTAATGTGGATGAAACGGGATTGTATTGGAAACGGATGCCAGAACGCACTTACATCCAAAAAGAAGCCAAAAGCATGTCTGGATTTAAAGCATTTAAGGATAGGCTTACTCTGCTGCTTGGCGGGAACATCGCGGGGTTTAAGCTGAAACCTTTCCTAATCTTCCATTCAGAAAACCCGCGGGCGTTGAAAAATGTAAACAAGCACACGCTGCCCGTTTACTTTCGTTCTAACCGTAAAGCATGGATGACACAGGCACTGTTTGAAGACTGGTTTGTAAATTGTTTTATTCCTCAAGTTCGTGAATATTGTTTGACGAAAGAAATTCCTTTCAAGATTTTATTGCTACTGGACAATGCGCCTGGACATCCACCTCATCTATCAGATATTCATCCGGACGTGAAAGTGATTTTTATGCCGCCAAACACGACTTCAATTTTGCAGCCTATGGACCAAGGTTCAATTGCTACTTTCAAGGCTATCTATCTCCGAACCACCTTTGCCCAAGCCATAGCCGCTATAGATGCCGACCCAGAACTATCGTTGCGTGACTTTTGGAAACAGTACAACATTCTTATGGGTATCAAGAATCTGGCAAACGCCTGGGAGGCTGTGACGGAGAAGTGCATGAATGGCATCTGGAAAAAGTGTGTTAAGCGCTATGTTCATACTTTTGCAGGATTTGACAGTGAAAATGAGCTTGAAGTTATTCGGGAAAAAATAGTAAAACTGGCAAAAGATCTTTCTTTGGAATGTGAAGTGGAAGATGTTGAGGAGTTGCTAGACCAAGAATCAGAAGAACTTACAAATGAAGAGCTAATCGAATTGGAAGAAGAAAATGTAGCAGAAGAAGAAAGGAGAGAAGCAGCGGATAACGAAGAGGAGGAGGAGCCACAAAGGACGTTCACCACTAAGGGATTATCAGAAGGTTTATCTCTACTAAATAAACTTCTTGCCCATTTTGAAGGAATGGACCCAAACATTGAACGATTTGCAAGGATTGAGCGGATGGCACGCAATTCGTTTCGTCCATATCAAGAAATTTACGAGGAGAAGAAGAAACGAACAATTCAGACAAAGCTCACCATGTTCATGAAAAAAACAACTCCTCCGGCTACCCCAAAGGCTGCCCCAGCTGACGACCCCGACGATCCACAGCCAAGCACCAGCGGCCAATAAGATGTTTTTTGTATGTTTGTATGTGTTTGTATGTTTTGCAACTAAAATGTTTTATATGTTTTGCACCTGTATTTTTTTTTTTTGTATGTTGTGTAAATAATAAACCAATTGTACTGTAATATGCAGTGATTTACTTAAACCTGACGACCGTAACAATAATGAACAAAGAAAATGTTGATAAAATATGACTTAAAGATGATTATATTATCATTACACATTATAATATACGTAAGGTAATTATAACATAGGCCGACTTACGACCAGATCAACTTACGACCGGGCGGCCGTAACCAATCTAGGTCGTAAGTCGACGACTACCTGTATTATATCTTATTTGTCCTTGATGACATGGGTAACACTACATTATATATACTGTACAAACAAGAACTAGTGTGTCAAGTATACATCTTTGTTGGGTTGGGTTAGGTAGACTATAACAGCATCGTCGTCTTCCTTACCTGAGGTCAGAGGTGTTGGCTGCATGCATTATACTGTGATCCCGACAGTGTTGCTGCTGGAGTTGGTCCCACCGTCGCTCAAAGTCATTCATGGTTGATGTATCTTGGCAGGTAAGAGAGGAGTTCTCCCACAGATGCATCAACAAAGAATGAATGTGGGTCATGGGAGCTCTGGAGTACTCTGGGTCCCAGCACAGTTTCATTATGTTATAGCTGTAAATAATTAATTCTGTTATTGTACAGTACAGTACAGAAGGAGTCAATGTACTTGTGCATGTTAAGAAATGTTTTTTAAATAAATATGAAAATAAGACAATAAAAGGAGTTTCTTGATCCAGAATACAATATAGTACAGTACTTTTGTTTTCTCCGAGACCTGACCACATACACGAGTTAAGACAAGAGTCTGTTCCACTGACTCAATTACATCCTGTAGCTACACAAGAGACCAGAAATATGACAAATTTACCGGAGCAGAGCTTGGGGTAGGGTACAGAGTTGGTTAAAAGGTTACAAAATGGTTGAATATTTTTCTATGTTAAGTATGGTTAAAGATACTGTACAGGTGAATTGGTCTTTGTCTACCAGATTTTGAGACTTGTTGATGATGGAGAAGTTAAATATTGTAATTCTTTCTGGATACTTCTTGTAGAAAAGTGTCCAAAGTTCTCAGAAATAATGACAAACACAATATCTTTCACCCACATCTTCTCGGCGTGAAGCTCCAGGGTCTCGGGTGACTCCAGGAGGCAGGTCTGGTCCACCACCACCTGCTGTATAACTTGGTCATCATCGAGGCTCTTGTACGGCAGCTCTCCTCTGCTGGCTATCTCCCACATTATTATACCAAAACTCCAGACATTGGCTGCTTTAGTGACCTGTAAAGAGCAACTCAGTGTAGTATTGGTACTGTACATTGGTTGTTTACTTGCTGAGTCAATGTACAGTACAGTTGTGGACAAAAAGAATTCAACAAGGAGAGAGTGTAAGCTGTGGCTACCTCATAATTAAACTACAGTGAAATTCCTTTTATCTGAATTCCAACTACAGTATCCAGGTCTTCTTGGTATCTCAACTCTGAACCCCTTTTGTTTGTTCAGTTAGAGAGATGGATAGAGGGAAGGAAGGAAGAATAGACAATCCCCCGGTGTACAAACATAACACAACGATATCCTTATAACCCACCTCTTTTGTCTCTATGGTCGTGTCGGTGCATTTCAGAGTCTCGGGGGCACACCATCTTAAAGGTAAGGCCACCTCTCCTGCACAATAATACTCGTTCTGTGCCATAAGAGAGAAGAGCAAATAATTATACACACGACATCAGTAAATATCTCGGTACATGTAGACAAGACCATTAAATAACTCTTTTTAAGAAAGAATGAATGATGTATTACCCGAAGTGTGAAAAGTGGTGATGGATAATAAATACAAACAAGGAAATATGAAAAGAACAATACAAAATTATTAAGGAATATATTGACAGGTTCACAATGGACTACAGAACTATATATGAACCAGGCTTACTTACTTTGTAGAAATCTATGTTATAACCATAGTCCCCAATTTTCACGGAGTTGTCCTCGTCCACCACACAGTTTCTGGCAGCGAGGTCCCTAGAGCAACGAGAGGGGGAAAGACAGACTATGAATATAACAGAAATGAAATACAACTTTAAGATTAAAATTTACTGATTGGTAAGTTTATAATAGCAATGAGAGAAACACACAAGGAAGCAGAATAAAATTACAGAAAATGATCATATGGTACACACAAAGTAACCAATATGGTACACACAAAGTAACCAATATGGTACACACAAGGTAACCAATATGGTACACGCAAAGTAACCAATATGGTACACACAAAGTAACCAATATGGTACACACAAAGTAACCAATATGGTACACACAAAGTAACCAATATGGTACACGCAAAGTAATCATACAGTACACACAAAGTAACCAATATGGTACACACAAAGTAACCAATATGGTACACACAAAGTAACCAATATGGTACACACAAAGTAATCATCTACACAGCATATCATATAAGCACACACTCTTGTTCATAAGCATGTATACTGGCAAAAATGGTCACTGGACACTTAAAGAACAGACTACTGTACACACTTGCATGAGTATATGTACAATATATAGATATACTGTAGTTTATGTACACAGGAGGACCTACATACATTTAGAACCTCTGTAGAACTTTCCCATATATTCAGTGGCATAGGAACTGGTAGACTCTTTACCCAATCACCATAAGGTAAAGATCAAAAGTTCGGTCTCCGCGGTGAAACTGAGTCACGGGAATGAGTCTCCCAACTTCCTACTTACTCGACCTGACTCGTCTCGTGCGGGTGTACTGTTTTATGTTATTTGGGGTCAATACTGTTTCTGGTTGGGAAGGAAGGAACTTTTGACCCCAGGTGTATCAGTACAGTACTGTGGTATGAGATTACAAAAGAAGTCTTCCTCACAAACCTCAACATAAATACACTCGTCCTGTTTGACTCACGTGTGGATGAAGGCATGTGAGTGCATGTGCATGAGCCCAGCCGAGACGTCAACAATCATACGCAGTATCGTTGACTCCGTGAGACCTTTGTCGTGCTTTACCACATCTTTTAGATCTCCCTGAAAGTTTGTGAAGAGAAATTAAACCTTAAAACACGCATTAATGTAGTTTGTTCTGATTGAGTTATTTAACCCCTTCACTATGGAGATGCTACTTTTAATTATTCTATTTGGTCAATACCAGACGATTTTATTCAGCACACAAGGGGACTCTGTACACAAGGGGTTAAAAACAGTTTCCTAAATCAATGGCATTCTTAATCCCCCAATGTTCAAAAAGACAATATTGAATATACTTACTGTTACCTTATCATACACCTAATTCATGTACCAATCATCATTTTTTTTTCTAAACATTTACAGTATAGTAGATTAATACTAAAGAAGTTGTGGTAACTAAAAGTACATGGTATAATGAATAGTACCTGACCCTACTTATCCAACAGGTCACGTCTATTTAGTTATTAAAACTTTTGGTGGCTCTAAAGCTCTTAAATAATCATAAAGATACAAAATAAATCACATGCCACACATCTCACCTTAGGACATAATTGCATTAAGATTAAAAATGGCTCCGTTTCCAGACAATGAGCCAAGACCTTCAGGACATTTGGGTGTGACAGGTCCCGATAAGGTCGCAGCTCTTGTAGGAAATACATCTGTTCCGTTGGGGTCGCGTCCTCCCTCAGCACCTTCACCGCCACTGGGGTCTGGCCATGGGGGGAGGTGTTGGGTGTCAAGGAAGAGGTGGTGGGGGAATCTCCTTTGGTGTGGTCGCTGAAGATCCCTGTAGCTCGGCCTTCCAGAACCTGAGGATGATATCATACTGTTATTGACCCGTGACTGTTATTATCCAGGATGATATAAACCTCTTGACTGACTGACAGTATCTGAGATTCTTTAAGAAGGGGTCAGTGGGTCACTAAACTTCTCTATTTGTGGACTGCATGATGTTACCAGGTCCCACCACTTTTTATACCCTCAAATTTTCCTCCTCCTGCTCCGATTATTATTACTACAATACACAATTATGAAAAACAATCTGTGTACAGTACTTCATCTGTGACTGTCTCAAGAAACAGACTTACCTGACCAAACCATCCTTTGCCAATCTCCTTGACGTACTGCAATTGGTTACGAGGGAAATTTTGATGGGGTTCAGCTGGAAACAAAGAAAGGAAACACTTCATCAGGCTCCTGGGTAAACAAACACTATTACTACATTTGTTTATATCATACATATATGTGTGTGCGTGTTCTTGGGATGTTTTAAAATTACTCTCTCAAATAAAACAACAATAACTACACTAAAAGGTCACTTGGCTACTCTATGTCCACCATCTAGCACAAATTACCTGAACTTTGGCTTTTAACAATGATTAGGAGTTTAATAACACAAACTATAAAGTACCACTATATAAGTTAACATGAACTATGTTAAGACAAAATGATGACCTAAGTTTCTTTCACCCAGCACTGTACAGAACAAATTAAAAATGATCACAGTGTTCCTAATCTCCCTACTGAGCCCAGACTGAGATAACTCCCACCAACAACGGGAGCAAAAGGGACCTTACCAAACCACTCGTCGGTAGGCAGGCCGCCGGGGGTAGTGGCACCTTGGCCGGGGAAGGACGCTGGCAGTGTCTTGTCAGTGATTCTCTGGTCTCTGTCATGAGTGCCCGGCCGAAGACGTATATCAGGTAACGGCTCGAAGTTAATCTGTAACGCGAAGACACAAACACCTTCTGTAGAATGTGTTAGGTCGTGTGGCATTTATAGGTGGACACCAATACAATACCTTAACTATTTTTAAAAGAATGTAGGGCCATCATACCTAGACCAGACATGAGAAGTACAGTAGAATGTTGGGAAATATGTTACACAGAAAAAAGTTACAAGCCAATCTTAACCTAACAATTTCTAACACTATTAAGCTAGTTTAAAATATGTGTTCATAACCGATGTCTGTTTCCTCGCTAAAACTGTGACTTTTTCAATGTGACCTTTTTTATTTCATGAGACTTAGTTACACATCTTGGTTACAAATATATACTTCTGTACATATAAAAACGAAGGAAACTACATTGGATAAATTGGTTTATATTAGCCATCCCTATATACTCATACACCCAACCCTTATTGTTTATCTTGGCCACACTTCAGAAAAACAAAATAAAAATGAAAACAAAAATGAAGAAAGTCTGAGGTAGGAAAAAACAAAACATAATTAGTTTAAACCAGGAAATACAGGTGCAGTAAGTTGGACCTCTGGCCAATACAGTCTTCCCCTGGACACCATAAAAACCATCTTTACAGCATAACAAAAACAACAAAATTATAAATGGAGAAAAAGTGAATACAATATACTACAACATAACTTTCAGAAAAAAAGAAAGGAAAAATGTTGAAACAAGCAATAGAATGGACTCGAAAGGGGGGGGGGGGGGAAGGAAGGAAGGAGAGAGCGAGAGAGGGGGGAAAGGAGGGAGAGAAGAGGAGGGAGAAAGAGAGGGGGGAAGAGAGGGGGGAAGAGAGGGGGAAGAGAAGAAGGAAGAGAGGGGGAAGAGAAGGAGGGAGAGAGGAAACAGAAGGAGGGGGAGAGGGGGAGGAAGAGAAGGAGGGAGAGAGAGGGGGGATGGTAGAAAGAAGGGGGATGAAGGACGAAAAAAGAGAGGAAAGGAGAAGATAAAAATGAAGGAAGGAGAGCAAGGGAGGGGAAAGAAGGCTGAAGGAAGAAGGGAGGGAAGGGAAAAAAGAAGAAGGGGAACGAGGAAGTGTGTGTGTGGGTGCTGTAGTAACCCTCCTTGACGGTCGACTGCCACACACACACACACAAAATATGACCACCATTTTCAAGTCCTTGGGAATTTTTGCATTGTAGAGAGAGAGAGAGAGAGAGAGAGAGAGAGAGAGAGAGAGAGAGAGAGAGAGAGAGAGAGAGAGAGAGAGAGAGAGAGAGAGAGAGAGAGAGAGAGAGAGAGAGAGAGCCTGACCTCACCTGTGTTCACCTGCCTCGAGTCAGCCCCTCATCTCCCTCACCCTTATTTATCTCTTCCTTCTTTTACACTTTAATCTCTCTCATTACCACCGTACAGTTTCGCCACCATGAAACAACATCAACCCAATATTCCCTACGACTGTGTTTGTCCACTGGCTGCCACACACAGGAGGTGGGGAGACAGAGAGATCAGTGCAACACAACGAGAGCGGAACATAACGGATCAGCGGTGACGAACTGGCGAAGGTGACGCTGCTGAAGGAGGGAGGGGGGAGAAGGGGGAAGAGGAGGGGGAAGAGGAGGGAGGGGGAAGAGGAGGGAGGGGGAAGAGGAGGGAGGGGGAAGAGGAGGGAGGGGGGAGAAGGGGGAAGAGGAGGGAGGGGGGAGAAGGGGGAAGAGGAGGGAGGGGGAGGGGGAAGAGGAGGGAGGGGGGAGAAGGGGGAAGAGGAGGGAGGAGAAGGAGGAAGAGGGAGGAAGAGGAGGGAGAAGAGGGGGACGAAGGAAGGGGGAGGAAGAGGGGGAAGAAGGAGAAAGAGGGGGAAGGAGGAAGAGGACGGGAAAGGATGGGGAAGAAGGAGGAAGAAGAGATGATGATTATGGTGACACACACACAGGCGGCGTGATCCTGACGAAGGTACACACGACCCATGATGAGGCTGGGGTGAGGAGAAAGGAGACCTGGTCCAGTGTAAACAGAGAGAGAGAGAGAGAGAGAGAGAGAGAGAGAGAGAGAGAGAGAGAGAGAGAGAGAGAGAGAGAGAGAGAGAGAGAGAGAGAGAGAGAGAGAGAGAGAGATTGGTTGGTTTACCAATAACACGGACCCCAGAATTAAACGAGAAAAACACACGGGTAAGGAGAGATATTAGAGACAGGTGTAATGAATGGGGAAGGAAGGAAGGAAGGAAAAGGCGGTGGCGGTTGAGTCACCTCTCTAAATGCCACAGTCATGCGGTATACTTTAATTATTCACACACACACACCTCTTTCTACTATATACAGTACATAAGAACATAAGAATGGAGGAAACTGCAGCAGGCCTATTGGCCCATACTGGGCAGTCCCGTTTACACCCAACCCCTATTGCTCATATAAGCATCCAACCTATGTTTGAAGCTATTCAGCGTATTCGAGTTAATGATGATATTTGGTAACTTGTTTCATTCATCCACTACTCTGTTTCCAAACCAGTGTTTACCTATTTCACGCCTAAATCTAAATTTGTCTAATTTAAAACCATTGTTACGAGTTCGCTCCTGGTTGGATAGTTTGAGTACCTTTGTAAAGCCCTGCCTTCCACTTATACACCTCTATCAGGTCGCCCCTCGCTCTACGTCTCTCGAGGGAGTGCAAATTAAGATGCTTTAACCTGTCTCTATACTCAAGGTTCCTAATGCCCGGGATTAGTCTTGTCATTCTCCTCTGAATTCTTTCCAAGGATTCTATATCCATTCTGTAATATGGTGACCAGAACTGAACTGCGTAATCCAGGTGTGGTCTCACAAGAGCAAGATACAGTTTTAGGATGACCTCGCTAGTCTTGTAACTAACACTCCTTTGTATGAACCCAAGTACTTTATTAGCCTTGTTACGAGCAAAAACACATTGTTTACTTGGCTTAAGATTCCTACTTATCATTACTCCTAAATCTCTCTCGCAGTCGGATTTCTCTATGGCATCGTTGTTCATCTGGTGTCTGGTTTCCCTGTTTACATCTCCTATACTGAGTACTTTACATTTGTCCACGTTGAATTTCATCTGCCATTTTTCAGACTATTCGAAAAATTTGTTTAGATCTTCCTGTAGTTTTGCCGAGTCCTCGTCAGATTTAATAACACGTCCTATTTTAGTGTCACCAGCAAAATTTCCACATCTTTTTTGTTTTCACCTACGAGCCTCTTGCCTGTCTATTAAGTATGCCTGAAAAGCGTCTATTTGTGTGTAATAATAATAATAATAATAATAATAATAATAATAATAATAATAATAATAATAATTTACGGTTTACTGAGAGAACATGGCAGCCAAAGGGTTGAACAGAAACAGTCAATAGGGACGACTTAAAGTTACACAATTGGGATCACTTGGTTGACACATAATATACAAGTAACATAAGTGATATAATTACGATATATAATAACTAGGTGGGGAGAAGGTTATACTACAGGGAATTTCAACATAGTGCAGAAAAGTAAGGTTGACTAGGAGTGAATACACTGGTTGATTACAAGTTATTGATAATTTTTACAATGGTTGGGACTGGGCTGTTCTTAAAGCGATCAGTTCGTGCTAGTATGAGCTGGATGCGGTTGTGGTGTCAAACAGCAATTTTAATAATAATAAATAATAATAATAATTAACGGTTTATTGAAAGAGCTTGGCAGCCAGAAGGCTGAAAATATACAGTTACATATTTGGGGAATGGGTTACGAATTACAAATAATATACAAGTAACATAAGTGACACAAATAAGACATATAATAAGATGGGGAAAACCTCAAACTACAGTTCATTTCAACATAGTGACAGTGCAAGGAGTAGTGTTTACTGGGAGTGAATACACTGATTTATTACAAATTATTGATAATTTTTACAATGGTTGGGACTGGGCTGTTCTTATAGCGATCAGTTCGTGCACGTATGGGCTGGATGCGGTTGTGGTGTCGAACAGCAATTCTCGGACTAGGTGTGTGTGTGTATTAGTGTCATATGTGAGTTTAATGGTGGTGTAGGTGGTGGTATACTGTAGGTAGTGGTGTAGGAAGTGGTATAAGGTGGTGGTGTAGGTGGTGTGACAGAATCCATCAGGTGGTGTCTGCTGACGTGTACACCTCATCACTCTCTCTCTCACTCACCTTCCTGGAAATGGGTGTGGACCTCAGGTACCCAGGTGAAGGTGTGGCCTGGCTGGCTGGCTCTCACACACACACACCACTGAGCGAAACTTTAATGAAATCCAAACCGTATGTGTGTATCTCGTCAGGTAATGCCTAGTGATTGGGTGGTGATGTGGCCTACTTCCCAGGGCACACCTCACTCCTTGTCATCCAGCTCATCATCCAGCCCTGTCATCCATAGATGCCTTCATCCATAGCCCCTCAGGGAGAGCCCAGGTGATGCAACAGACTTCAAGGAGCTGATTCCAGTGGCTGACTTTAGGGGCTGGTGTAAGAGTAAGTTGCCTGAGGGAGTGGACAGTGAGTGACGGACGGTGCAGTACTTACCTGTGTGGTAGAGAGGGAGAGCTGGGAGATGCCTGCAGGGGGAAACATGGTGAACTCCTCCCGAGGGCCATGGCTGATGGTGTTGGTGCTGCCCTCCACACGAGACGACACTGACCCCAGCTCCTGAGGGTGAGAAGAGAGAGAAGTGGGTGTTACTACTATTTCTGCTGCTGTGCTTAAGAGCCTTAACCCCCGCAGACCAGATCACAGAAGGATGATGTTGATATTAGAAACAGGTCCTCCATTCTACACGAGACAACAAGGGCTCTGATGCTGAGGAGAGGAAAGAGGCACTATTGTCGTCTTAATCACCAACTTCCTGGACCAAATTTCTCTAACAATTTCGTGAGTTTATCCTAAAAACACAAAAATACAAGTTAATACAAAACTAAACTTGGTTCTCCATAATTCAAATTTTACGGGTAACATCCTACATATAACATAATATAAACAAACCTAAAATACATCATTATCGTGTTTCA
>CAUDMG010003292.1:50725-190725 GCA_958450375.1 Homarus gammarus | reverse complement strand
ACCATCATTATTACCACACACACCACACCCTCATTACTCCACCACCACACCTTCACCCACCCCACTAATTACACCCCTCCCCCCCCCCACAGTTACGCCATCTTCCTCCTGTAGCAATTGTCAAGACAGTTTGGCAGGTTCCTTTCTCTCCTGGAGCTGATGAGTGTGACTTGACTTTCTCAGAGGACCGTAACAATGGAGATTTCCCTTTGTGGTGGTCGTTAGATCTAGCAGGTGAACTGATTAAATGGTTAGGTTAGGTCAGGCTAGATTGAAGGGTTGAGGTGGAAGGGGGTTGAAGTAAGGTGGTTAAGGAGGGGGAGGAGGAATAGGGAGTAGTAGTGAGGGTTACCTACCAGACCTGCAACGGAGTGTAAGCGACCACAACAAACCACCACAGACGGTAGAGTCACCACCACAAACATCCTTCTCTCACCACCACCACCATCACCACCACTCCTCCTTCCTGGCCTGCAGCCTGGCTCACTTGACGGCAGCTGGTGGTAGTAGAGTAACCAGGGCAAGCAAGTGGTGGTGGTGGTAGTAGTGGTAAGGGACTGTGGTAGTGGTGAGGGACTGTGGTGGCGAGGGACTATGGTGGTGATGGTGGAATATTGGTGTAATTGAGGTGCAAGTAGGAACGAGAGAGAGAGAGAGAGAGAGAGAGAGAGAGAGAGAGAGAGAGAGAGAGAGAGAGAGAGAGAGAGAGAGAGAGAGAGAGAGAAGGTCTACAGGTACCAAGAACCAACCCCCCCTCCCTCCCTCTAACTCCACGACGCAACACCTTCCTCCTACAACACACACACGTACCACTACCACCTGCCGGGGACGCCTCTTGGGAGTTCCCGCGGTCATATACCAGGAAGACAGGAGGAGGAGGAGCAAAGCTTGTGTGAGAGGTGAGGGAGAGGAAGGAAGAAAGCTTGTGTGAGAGGTGAGGGAGAGGAAGGAAGAAAGCTTGTGTGAGAGGTGAGGGAGAGTTAGGTAAAGTTCCCCAGTGTTGGAGATTATCAAAAGGTTCGTCAGCAATATTTCCTTCGTCGTGACTAAGCAAACAACACCGCCCCTAAACACCTACCAGATGAACACGAGTCTCTCTCTCTCTCTCTCTCTCTCTCTCTCTCTCAACTGGAGGGAAAAAAGAGAGAGAAAGAGCATTGTCTCACGTAAAAAGTTACAATGAAAACATACTCTGAAGATTCCCAAAGAGAGAGAGAGAGAGAGAGAGAGAGAGAGAGAGAGAGAGAGAGAGAGAGAGAGAGAGAGAGAGAGAGAGAGAGAGAGAGAGACCGGATATGTGTGAACACCCGTTGTCTCACTCAAGCTGTAAGACACAGAAGAGACTCGCATCCAAACCTGGTGTCGGCAAATACAGCTTGATCAAAAAATCACTGAACACCTGATTTAATTAACAGACTTATTTCTTGTTATATCGCTGCTGTTATTCACCTGTACCGCCAATGTATACCTGTACCGCCAATGTATACCTGTACCGCCAATGTATACCTGTACCGCCAATGTATACCTGTACCGTCAATGTATACCTGTACCGCCAATGTATACCTGTACCGTCAATGTATACCTGTACCGTCAATGCACCTTTTCTGTAACTGTGTATGTACCGACCACTGGTTTTCCCTGTAACCCAACGCCCCTAGATAGGAAACACCTCGGACATGACCACGAGTACAGCAGAAGTCCCCTGTATGGGCCAGTCGGCCTCCTGCAGTATCCCACTTTCTTAAGACATTGTACTCACCTGTACTCAACACCTGGGACATGACCACCATGAGTACAGGATAAACAAACAGGTACAGCAGAAGACACCGCACTAAACTGTCCTCACCTGTACTCAGCATGCACCGAGGACATAACCACGAGTACAATGCTGTCCCCAACACCGGGTTTCCCTACAGGTGTGTGTGTGTGTGTGTATACCTGTACAAGGAAAGATCTGTCTGATGACCCCAGGTAACTTTCTTAAGCAATGTATACAGCCTTAACAACAACAACCTTGAGAGGTTGACTTGTGAAAGAGACCTAGGGGTACTTGTAAGACCCGATCTACGGCCTAGAAAACAGTGCGTTAATGTTCGAAATAAGGCAAACAGAGTATTGGGTTTTATATCTAGACGTTTAAGTAACAAGAGTGCAGAGGCCTTACTGCAACTATATCTTGCGCTAGTCAGGCCGCACCTCGATTATGCGGTTCAGTTCTGGTGCCCCTATTATAGAATGGATATAAATTCACTGGAGTCAGTGCAGCGAAGAATGACGAAAATTATTCCGGGACTTAGAAACCTTCCATATCAGGATAGCTTAAAGAAACTAAAGTTGCATTCCCTAGAAAGACGAAGAGTGCGGAGAGATATGATAGAAGTATTTAAGTGGGTGAAAGGAATCAATAAAGGGGATATAGATAAAGTTCTTATAATATCAGAGCAGGATAGGACTCGGAGCGACGGATTTAAGTTGGTTAAGTTTAGGTTTAGGAGGGAGATAGGAAGAAACTGGTTCACAAATAGGGTGGTGGACGAGTGGAACAAGCTTAGCAACTTTGTAATAAGTGCGGGAACTCTGGAAAGTTTCAAAAGGAGGCTGGATAGATTCATGGATGATAGAGAGTGGTAGTAACTCTCGACAGGAGCTGCCATGCACAAGCCAACCGGCCTATTGCAGACTCCCTAGTTTCTTATGATGACTCCCTCCCCCCTCCCTCCTCAAAAAAATATTAATAATAACAATTGTAACTATAAAAACTTAAATAATTTAACAATAATACTAATGATAACGATAAAAGAAGAAGAAGAAGAAGAAGAAATGAGGGAGAAAAAGTAGTCCGTGTCATGTTATCTCTTTCTCTTCCGTTCAGTGATGTTACAACTAGGGCAGAACTGATGAACTGTGTGTGTGTGTGTGTGTGTGGAGACAGGACGTAGCTTCCTCTCCTGATCACCTTCGCCTCTGACTTACCAAGAATGTAAATTGTCAGCTGAGTCCCTCCCCCACCACACACCACCGTCACACATCCCCACACTCCCACACACCCTACACCACCGCCCCACACACCCACACTCTACATCACCAACCACACCGACTCCACACCACCTCAACACCCACATACAGCCTCCCCCCCCTACACTCCGGGCACATACAGCCGTAACAATGTACTAGTGGATATCAATGTAACAATGTAGTGGTAATAACAAACGTGTGTGCTTACATTAAGCAAACCAGGGGGTGAGGGAGGGTGGGGTGAGGGAGGGGAGAGGGAGGGAAGGGGTGAGGGAGAGGAGAGGGAGGGAAGGGGTGAGGGAGGGGTGAGGGAGAGGGAGGGAGGGAAGGGGTGAGGAAGGGAGGGAGGGAGGGGTGAGGGAGGAGGGGTGAGAGAGGGAGGGAGGGAAGGGGTGAGGGGAGGAGAGGGAGGGAAGGGGTGAGGGAGGGGTGAGGGAGGGGAGAGGGAGGGAAGGGGTGAGGGAGAGGAGAGGGAGGGAAGGGGTGAGGGAGGGGTGAGGGAGAGGGAGGGAGGGAGGGAAGGGGTGAGGAAGGGAGGGAGGGAGGGGTGAGGGAGGGAGGGGTGAGAGAGGGAGGGAGGGAAGGGGTGAGGGAGGGAGGGAGGGGGGAAGGGGTGAGGGAGGGAGGGAAGGGGGTGAGGGAGAGGGAGGGAAGGGGTGAAGGAGAGGGAGGGAAGGGGTGAGGGAGAGGGAGGGCAGGGGTGACGGAGGGGTGAGGGAGAGGGAGGGAGGGGTGAGAGAGGGAGGGAGGGAAGGGGTGAGGGAGGGAGGGAAGGGGTGAGGGAGGGAGGGAGGGGTGAGAGAGGGAGGGAAGGGGTGAGGGAGAGGGAGGGAAGGGGTGAGGGAGGGGAGAGGGAGGGAAGGGGTGACGGAGGGGTGAGGGAGAGGGAGGGAGGGAGGGGTGAGAGAGGGAAGGAGGGAAGGGGTGAAGGAGGGGTGAGGGAGGGAGGGGTGAGGGAGGGGTGAGGGAGGGAGATAACTTCCGCTTAATGGAGGTAATACAATGACCAGACCAGCCGGATATGTACACCATCAGGCCGGGTCGTCCAGCTGCCGCCACTGTAACATATCCCCGCGCGTACATCCGGCCCCCTGCTTCTTGGATCTCTGGCTCGTGACGGCAGGTGAGAGTCTGTCTACCTGTCTGAGTCTACCTGTCTAACTCACTCATTAACTCAAATCACTCCTTCACTAAAAAAAACTCCCTAACTAATAAACTAACTCACTAATTAACTAACAAGCTGACTAACTACCCCTCACCCACACACAAACAATGCAATAATCGCACCTCTTTTATTACACCTATTCATTACCTTTTGTATGTGTTGTTAACGACTAAACGAGAACGATAAAACACATTATTTGGGTACAGAACAAAAAACAAATATTAATACAATCAGGGTACTTCACTCTCTCTCACACACACACACATATATAAATATAAACAGACGGTGTAATAATTCCACTAATGACAGAACCTAACCAGACAGACAAGCGCACAGGAGAGACAACAGGTGAGTATAACAGGACAACAGGTGAGTATAACAGGACAACAGGTGAGTATAACAGGACAACGGGTGAGTATAACAGGACAACAGGTGAGTATAACAGAACAGGTGAGTATAACAGGACAACGGGTGAGTATAACAGGACAACGGGTGAGTATAACAGGACAACGGGTGAGTATAACAGGACAACGGGTGAGTATAACAGGACAACAGGTGAGTATAACAGGACAACGGGTGAGTATAACAGGACAACGGGTGAGTATAACAGGACAACAGGTGAGTATAACAGGACAACAGGTGAGTATAACAGGACAACGGGTGAGCATAACAGGACAACAGGTGAGTATAACAGGACAACAGGTGAGTATAACAGGACAACGGGTGAGTATAACAGGACAACGGGTGAGTATAACAGGACAACGGGTGAGTATAACAGGACAACGGGTGAGTATAACAGGACAACGGGTGAGTATAACAGGACAACGGGTGAGTATAACAGGACAACAGGTGAGTATAACAGGACAACGGGTGAGTATAACAGGACAACGGGTGAGTATAACAGGACAACGGGTGAGTATAACAGGACAACAGGTGAGTATAACAGGACTACAGGTGAGTATAACAGGACAACGGGTGAGTATAACAGGACAACAGGTGAGTATAACAGGACAACAGGTGAGTATAACAGGACAACAGGTGAGTATAACAGGACAACGGGTGAGTATAACAGGACAACGGGTGAGTATAACAGGACAACGGGTGAGTATAACAGGACAACGGGTGAGTATAACAGGACTACAGGTGAGTATAACAGGACAACGGGTGAGTATAACAGGACAACGGGTGAGTATAACAGGACAACAGGTGAGTATAACAGGACAACGGGTGAGTATAACAGGACAACGGGTGAGTATAACAGGACTACAGGTGAGTATAACAGGACAACGGGTGAGTATAACAGGACAACGGGTGAGTAAACAGGACAACAGGTGAGTATAACAGAACAGGTGAGTATAACAGGACAACAGGTGAGTATAACAGGACAACAGGTGAGTAAACAGGACAACAGGTGAGTATAACAGAACAACAGGTGAGTATAACAGGACAAGTGAGTATAACAGGACAACAGGTGAGTATAACAGGACAACGGGTGAGTATAACAGGACAACGGGTGAGTATAACAGGACAACGGGTGTGTATAACAGGACAACAGGTGAGTATAACAGGACAACGGGTGAGTATAACAGGACAACGGGTGAGTATAACAGGACAACAGGTGAGTATAACAGGACAACAGGTGAGTATAACAGGACAACGGGTGAGTATAACAGGACAACAGGTGAGTATAACAGGACAACAGGTGAGTATAACAGGACAACGGGTGAGTATAACAGGACAACAGGTGAGTATAACAGGACAACGGGTGGGTATAACAGGACAACGGGTGAGTATAACAGGACAACAGGTGAGTATAACAGGACAACGGGTGAATATAACAGGACAACAGGTGAGTATAACAGGACAACGGGTGAGTATAACAGGACAACAGGTGAGTATAACAGGACAACGGGTGAGTATAACAGGACAACGGGTGAGTATAACAGGACAACGGGTGAGTATAACAGGACAACGGGTGAGTATAACAGGACAACGGGTGTGTATAACAGGACAGCAGGTGAGTATAACAGGACAACGGGTGAGTATAACAGGACAACGGGTGAGTATAACAGGACAACGGGTGGGAGGTAAACAAAAACTAGACCAGCACCACCTTCTCCACCTGCCTGACGGGTTCACCTGACCTAAACTAACTTACAGGTGGGGTAACAACGATAGGAAGGGATGGTGATACAATTTAATGATAACCTAACCTAACCAAAGTGAGTTACCGGACCAGCTGATGAGAGTATTGAGTAATAGTGACCTTGTAGCGAGATCAATTAACCCCCATTTCTTACCTCCTAACCCCCATTTCCTGCCTCCTAACCCCCTTCCCCCACCCTGCCACATAATAACCAACATCCCGACACAGGTATTCAATTTCAATTTCAAATATTTATTCCTTGATAGAGGAAGCGGGATCCAAGTGCTGTCACTAGGTACCCCTGTACAATGACACCAGAGGCATCTGGCAAGTGTCACAAGTATATACAGAAAAAATATTATAAAGGGACTTACTAAAGCCTAAGGAAGGAAGGATATTCCTTTAACACATGGTCAATGTTTTTTACAAAATATCTGGCCAGTATGGGGAGGCAATCACAGGTACTGACATAATATTAACACCGTTTTAACATCACAGACACGTGTTAACTGTGATGGTGGCGACCTTGTAGTGAGAGTAACCTAACCTAACCTATTTTAACAGCAGGTGCAATCCCATAACATTAGTACATATCTCCAACACCAGCTCCCCTATATCTCCAACAATAGTTCTCCCATGTCTCCAACACTAGTTCTCCCACACGACCACAACATCCGGTGCTCGTGTTGTCGCCCTTACAGACAGACAGCAGAGACAGAACGAGTGAAATTTCTCGGTTTGCCCTGACCCGCCGCTAGATGCCCCCCCCCCCCCCCCACCCCACCTTCACCCTCTCTTGTTGCTGAAAAGGTCAGAGGTGTGAGGGAGGGAGGAGGAAGAGGGGGTGAGAGAGGGAGGGAAGAAGAAAGAAAGAGAGAGAGAGAGAGAGAGAGAGAGAGAGAGAGAGAGAGAGAGAGAGAGAGAGAGAGAGAGAGAGATGAAGGAAGAATGGAGGAGAAGAAGAGGAGGGGGGAAAAAGGAAGAGAATAGATACACCAAGAAGTCTTCTATTAAAACACACACACACACACACACACACACACACACACACACACCAATCACATCAAGGGATTCCACTGATAAAGAGAGACAAACTCGCTGGCTGACTAATTGAATCACCCAATGTTATTACACAAAGATTATTAACGGCGCAGACAACAGGTAATAACGAGAGGACGTAATGCCTACCAAGAGATAGCATTTTGTTACTAATGCTTACCCAGAACTCATCATTATCGTCATCATCAATAAATACTGTAGGTCAAATTTGAAGTTGATATATGGGTGTGTGTAAGTTCAGTACAACGACACACACACACACACACAGGTATAGACAGACAAGGGCATAGGAAGGTGGTAAAGTGAGGTCATTAGCCTTATACCTCTACTATGAACAAGAGCAGGTCCAACAGGTAGCTACACCACCATATAATCATATACGTGGTAACCTACCCACACTGACACCTCCACTCCACCTCATACCCGACCTCACACCTCATAGTTCACCTCATACCTCCACCTCATATTCCACTCCACACCCCACACTCCGACAACTGCTGCAGATATTGACTATGAGGCTACAGTCACTGAATGCCGCATAGATCTGCGGCTCAACTAATTTAACACAGATAGGATAGCTTCTTATGTATTAGGATATTTAATATTAAGGTAATTAAATGGTGGCGAAGGTGTGGCTATTGGGGGAGGCTGGAGGCCATTTGAAGAAAAAAAAGTAGTAGTAGTAATAATAGTAGTAGTAGTAGTAGATGGCAATGGTGTATGGTAATGGTAGTAGTAGGAGGTGGATGGTAGTGGTAATGGTAGATGGTGGTGGTGGATGGTAGTGGTAATAGTAATGGTAGTGGTGGATGGTAGTGGTAATGGTAGTGGTGGATGGTGGTGGTTTATGGTAGTGGTGGATGGTGGTGGTTTATGGTAGTGGTGGATGGTGGTGGTTTATGGTAGTGGATGGTGGTGGTTTATGGTAGTGGTGGATGGTAGTGGTAATAGTAATGGTAGTGGTGGATGGTTTATGGTAGTGGTGGATGGTAGTGGCAATAGTAATGGTAGTGGTGGATGGTAGTGGTAATAGTAATGGTAGTGGTGGATGGTTTATGGTAGTGGTAATAGTAATGGTAGTGGTGGATGGTTTATGGTAGTGGTAACAGTAATGGTAGTGGTGGATGGTGGTGGTAATAGTAATGGTAGTGGTGGATGGTTTATGGTAGTGGTAATAGTAATGGTAGTGGTGGATGGTTTATGGTAGTGGTGGATGGTGGTGGTAATAGTAATGGTAGTGGTGGATGGTTTATGGTAGTGGTAATAGTAATGGTAGTGGTGGATGGTTTATGGTAGTGGTGGATGGTTTATGGTAGTGGTAATAGTAATGGTAGTGGTGGATGGTGGTGGTTTATGGTAGTGGTTTATGGTAGTGGTAATAGTAATGGTAGTGGTGGATGGTGGTGGTAATAGTAATGGTAGTGGTGGATGGTTTATGGTAGTGGTAATAGTAATGGTAGTGGTAATAGTAATGGTAGTGGTATGTATGGTGGAGATGGTGTGGTGGATGGTGGTGGTAATAGTAATGGTAGTGGTGGATGGTTTATGGTAGTGGTAATAGTAATGGTAGTGGTGGATGGTTTATGGTAGTGGTAATAGTAATGGTAGTGGTAATAGTAATGGTAGTGGTGGATGGTTTATGGTAGTGGTAATAGTAATGGTAGTGGTGGATGGTTTATGGTAGTGGTGGATGGTGGTGGTAATAGTAATGGTAGTGGTGGATGGTTTATGGTAGTGGTAATAGTAATGGTAGTGGTGGATGGTTTATGGTAGTGGTGGATGGTTTATGGTAGTGGTAATAGTAATGGTAGTGGTGGATGGTGGTGGTTTATGGTAGTGGTTTATGGTAGTGGTAATAGTAATGGTAGTGGTGGATGGTGGTGGTAATAGTAATGGTAGTGGTGGATGGTTTATGGTAGTGGTAATAGTAATGGTAGTGGTGGATGGTTTATGGTAGTGGTAATAGTAATGGTAGTGGTAATAGTAATGGTAGTGGTGGATGGTTTATGGTAGTGGTAATAGTAATGGTAGTGGTGGATGGTTTATGGTAGTGGTAATAGTAATGGTAGTGGTGGATGGTAGTGGTAATAGCAATGGTAGTGGTGGATGGTAGTGGTAATAGTAATGGTAGTGGTGGATGGTTTATGGTAGTGGTAATAGTAATGGTAGTGGTGGATGGTTTATGGTAGTGGTAACAGTAATGGTAGTGGTAATAGTAATGGTAGTGGTAATAGTAATGGTAGTGGTAATAGTAATGGTAGTGGTGGATGGTGGTGGTAATAGTAATGGTAGTGGTGGATGGTTTATGGTAGTGGTGATAATAATGGTAGTGGTGGATGGTTTATGGTAGTGGTGGATGGTGGTGGTAATAGTAATGGTAGTGGTGGATGGTTTATGGTAGTGGTGGATGGTGGTGGTAATAGTAATGGTAGTGGTGGATGGTTTATGGTAGTGGTGATAGTAATGGTAGTGGTGGATGGTGGATGGTTTATGGTAGTGGTGGATGGTTTATGGTAGTGGTAATAGTAATGGTAGTGGTGGATGGTGGTGGTTTATGGTAGTGGTTTATGGTAGTGGTAATAGTAATGGTAGTGGTGGATGGTTTATGGTAGTGGTGATAGTAATGGTAGTGGTGGATGGTTTATGGTAGTGGTGGATGGTGGATGGTTTATGGTAGTGGTGGATGGTTTATGATTGTGGTAATAGTAATGGTAGTGGTGGATGGTGGTGGTTTATGGTAGTGGTTTATGGTAGTGGTAATAGTAATGGTAGTGGTGGATGGTTTATGGTAGTGGTAATAGTAATGGTAGTGGTGGATGGCTTATGGTAGTGGTAATAGTAATGGTAGTGGTGGTGGTTTATGGTAGTGGTAATAGTAATGGTAGTGGTTTATGGTAGTGGTAATAGTAATGGTAGTGGTGGTTTATGGTAGTGGTAATAGTAATGGTAGTGGTGGATGGTTTATGGTAGTGGTAATAGTAATGGTAGTGGTGGATGGTAATAGTAATGGTAGTGGTGGCTGGTAGTGGTAATGGTGGTGGAGGTGGGAGAGATACGTGCTCAGTCAACTCATGTTATGACGCACCTAACCTGTTATATGGGAGAGGCACGCTTACGTTACCTTCCTGCCACACCACCTTTTTAACCACACTACTACCACTACCACACCACCACACTACTACTTTAGCAAACCATTTGACAAAGTACCGCATCAGAGGCTTTTGAGAAAAGTTAAGGCTCATGGTATCGAGGGGAACGTTTTAAATTGGATAAAATCATGGCTCACCGATAGAACGCAGAGGGTCAGCGTAGATGGTGTTAAATCTGAGTGGGGCTGTGTAACCAGCGGGGTTCCCCAGGGGTCAGTACTAGGCCCACTCTTGTTCATAATCTGCATAAACGATCTAGATACTGGGATCAGCAGTGACATAAGCACGTTTGCGGATGACACCAAAATAGGGCGGCAGATTAATTCAGGGCAGGATGCAAATGCACTACAGGAGGATTTAAATAAACTGCAGGGGTGGTCAGAAAAATGGCAAATAAAATTCAACACCAGCAAGTGCAGCGTACTTAATATTGGAAGAACAAATACTGTCACTGTATACAGCCTTAACAACATCAACATTGAGAAGTCGACTTGTGAAAGAGACTTAGGGATACGGCCAAGAAAACAGTGCGTTAATGTTCGAAATAAGGCAAACAGAGTGTTAGGTTTTATATCTAGATGTGTTAGTAATAAGCGTGCAGAGGTCTTATTGCAACTATATCTTGCGCTAGTCAGGTCGCACCTCGATTATGCGGTTCAGTTCTGGTGCCCTTATTATAGAATGGATATCAATTCACTGGAGTCGGTGCAGCGAAGAATGACGAAAACGATTCCGGGACTCAGAAACTTTCCATATCAGGATAGGTTAAAGAAACCAAACTTGCATTCCCAAGAAAGACGAAGAGTGCGGGGAGATATGATAGAAGTATTTAAGTGGGTGAAAGGAATCAATAAAGGGGATAGGGATACAGTAAAGTTCTTATAATATCCGAGCAGGATAGGACTCGGAGCAACGGATTTAAGTTGGATAAGTTTAGGTTTAGGAGGGAGATAGGAAGAAACTGGTTCACAAATAGGGTGGTGGACGAGTGGAATGAGCTTAGCAACCTTGTAGTAAGTGCTGGAACGCTGGAAAGTTTCAAAAGGAGGCTGGATAGATTCATGGATGATAGAGAGTGGTAGTAACTCTCGACAGGAGCTGCCATGCACAGGCCAACCGGCCAATTGCAGACTCCTTATTTTCTTATGTTCTTATGTACCCCTACCACACCACCACACAAACCCACACTACCACACACACACCCACCTACCAACACACCACGACCTACCACACCCTATCTCCACAACCACACCCCTAGCCACACACAACAATACTAACACAAAACTGTAAACTTTTATGGCGGCCAACGAAGGTCCACCACCACCTCCAACACGCACCATCACCACCCTCTCCCCCTCCCACACAAGTAGTAGTAGTAAAGTGGTAGTGTGATACTAGTAATGTGGTGGCGGTGGTGGCGGCAGTGGTAGTGTGGTAGTATAGAAAAAAGAAAATGTAAGAAATAAGAAAGAAAATGAAAGAAAATGAAATAAATTAAAAAGAAAATGAAAGAAATAAAGAAATGAAATAAATAAGATAGAAAATTAAAGAAATGAGAAAGAAATGAAAGAACAAATCCCACACACAACAGGTAGGTGGAGACAGACAGGTGAGATCAGGTAACAACACACCTTGTGCAGGTAAGACACAGGTGTGAGGCGGTGATGCTGGGGGCAGTCTACCACGTTCCTTGTTCTGTGGGAGGCGGTGTTAATAACGACCCACCTGAAGATTAGACACCCCTAGCTTATCTCACCTGAAGATTACACACCCCTAGGCTATGGTGAGGGTGGCAATGACATAGACCACCTCCTCACCACTCCACAGGTCAGGTCAGGTCAGGTGTGTCAAGCGAGGGTCACGGGATTACCTGAGACTGTGGCTTCATCTTGCAACCTCGATTTATGCCGAGTAAATACGTGATAAATAAAGTAAGGACCACCTGAAGATTAACCACCCTAACGCTAATCCAACCTAACCCTAAGCCTTAAGTTAACCTCACACAACCTAACCCAAAACTAACCTAACCAATAAACCCCTCACTCTAACCATTATATCATCAAACAACAGCAAAGCATCTTTTTTAGTTTAACAAATTTATTGGCAGAGCTTGTAGTACAGTTTGCCTATTCTGAGTAATTCAGTCAGGTCTTAACACTGAGGGTGGTATCACTTCTCACTATCACGCAGGACAGAGGTTCACACACAAAGAAATACATCATATTCATTAACAACTATAAGTGTATATAGGTCAGGTTCATATGGATAATGTCACTGTTCACTGCCATGCAGGACAGAGATTCGTACACAAAGAGTTGCATCATATTCATTGACAGTACATATATGTAAACACACACACACACACACATATACATACATATACGTATATACATACACATATACATGTACACGTACATATACATGCACACACGCACACATACATACATATACGTCGGTCAGATTCATGTGGGTAATGTCACTTTTCACTGCCATACAGGACAGAGGTTCGTACACAAAGAATGCATCATATTCATTGACACTATATATAGGTCAGATTCATGTGGGTAATGCCACTGTTCACTGCCACGCAGGACAGAGGTTCGTACACAAAGAAGGAAATACATCACATTCATTAGCTGCATATGTAGGTCAGTGGATCACATACATTGGAGTCATATTATAATTGAAGACTAATCAGTGTGGGCAAGCAAATTTGGGATAAACAGCAAGAATGTCCTCAAGCACACCTGATTCAATGAAGTAATTACATAGTTCAAGATACAGTAAGTCAGGTGGCCTTAAGTCTTTGACAGGGTCACATTCAATAATATAGTGTTCAAGTGTATGCTTTAAAGGTTTATCACAAAGTTTACATGCGGAGTGTTCCGGTATGGGTACAGCGTTACTAACTTGCCAGATGTGTCTGTATCCTAACCTAATTCTGGCCACGACTACATCACATTGTCTGGTTCTGTCCTTATGCTGGCCATACCGGTACCTCTTGTCACAAAATTTGTCATATTTACTAATGCTACAACTGTCAGGTCTCTCTGCATTTCTCACTTCTTCTAGATCAGAGTTTATGATTCTCAAAGCATCAAAGCAGGTAAGACAAACTTGATGTATAAATAAAAAAATAAATAAAAGGTTTACAAAAGACAGAGGGCCGCCCATCGGTGAACCCTATCTACGACCCTTAGTGATAACAAGTCCCTGAGGTCCTCCCCCACACCCCCTCCTCTAACACCACGACTCTCGACTCTCTGACAGGGGGGCCACAAGGGTCAAGATCCCACGTTACCTGACACCACACCAATTCGCCGAGGATGATGTGACGTAAGCATGACGTCATCACCAGGACACGCCCCCCCCCTCCCACCAAACACCATTCACCCTCCGAGGAAGAAGAATTGTCTGGTAGGCCAATCATAAAAGTTAGCGGTGGGAGGAGGAGGAGGACAGGGTGGACAAAAGAGAAAAGAAAACAAAAGAATAACCCCCAAAAAATAATAGGACGAGAAAGAAGAGAAGGAATAAAGACAACAAGAAAGAAAGAAAGATCAAAGCCACCATTACACTCTAGCCAAACTTATGGTTCCAATACAGGCAGTGTTAGTGTGTCATCTGGAACAACAATCACGCACCTTAACTGATCAGGGAGGACTAGCTAGTGAGAGAAGCCTTGGTGTAGGCCACATCACCAACCCATACAGCAACAACAACAACAAAATGAATTATGTGTGTGTGTGTGTGTGTGTGGTGGGGGGGGGGGGGGTGTTAAATACTCTCGAGAAGTTTGTCAATGCAAATTTTATGAATTAAAATGGAAATGCCCAAGTGAGAGAGAGGCAGAAATATATACAGTGTATAATGCCTGACTAAAACACACACACACACACACACACACACACACACACACGGAATCCCTCGAGAAGTTATAAGACCAGAAGGATCGGCAGAGCTTCCTACACGACACACCTCAGCCCCTATCACACCTACAGACACACACGGGGGGAGGGGGGGGGGGAGGGGGGCAGTGTTACACAATCAGTAATACCAAGATAACGATTTGACCTCTTGGTGACATATATCTCACTCAACACAACAGGCGTCTTGGGCACCTGTCTGCTTCACCTGTCGTAGTTTAATTAAAAGTTGATTTACCTACCTTTACCCATTACCTTGCCACCCTTCCTCCCCCTTGCATCCACCCATCACCCTGCCACCACCCCCCTACCCCCTTACCACTCTTCCTCTCCCCTGCCAACGTCACCATTACTGAGGAACTTCAAAGCTCTGACACATCTCGTTAAACTCTCAATCAGTACAGTAGGTCGGTCACTCCCCCTCCCTCACTATATTTATCACAGTGTCCGGCAGGAGTCCGTAGTGTACTGTAGAGACAACACTGGGTAGACTTGTTCCTCCTCAGAGCTTAGTGACTAATGCATCGTGGCCTGAGTGTTGACGATAACGAACACTTCCTGAAGGTTGACGACACGGTGATGAGGAGGCAGGGGGAAGGAAGATGCAGAAGAAGCGAAGGAAGGAGGAAGGGAGGAAAGGAAGAGACAGAGGAAGGAAAGGGGGGAGGGAAGTGTAGGTACCCGGGTCGGTTAAGCTTGGCACCTTGTCAGCATCAGTGTCTCGGGTGAAGGAGTGTGTAAGGAGGTGTGACCCCAAGCCATAAATAACTACCCAAGGTAGGCTAGGCTACTCCACATGACTGACACTCTGCCACCAGCCGTCAGCAACCAGTGCCACCAGCCGTCAGCAACCAATGGCCCCCTGTCTTAAAACTACCTTAAAATTAACCACCCTAGCGCTAACCTAACCTAACCTAACCCTTAATCACCCTAGCCTCTCAGATAGTAGCGTGAGGTTATTTAATCATCAGGTGAAGTAAGGTGAGAGGGGGGGGGGGGGGGGGCGACCCTCAAGCGCTACACCTGTCCTGTACTTCCTGCAGCAGACAGACTCTTGGGTGTGTCATTACCTGCCACAGTAATCAACTCCAGGTGAGGCGTAAGTGTTGTTGGTGACTCAGGTGGGGGTGGTGGTGACTCGTGGTGACTCATGAACGTGGGGTGGTGGTGGTGACTCATGAACGTGGGGTGGTGGTGGTGACTCATGAACGTGGGGTGGTGGTGGTGACTCATGAACGTGGGGTGGTGGTGGTGACTCATGAACGTGGGGTGGTGGTGGTGACTCATGAACGTGGGGTGGTGGTGGTGACTCATGAACGTGGGGTGGTGGTGGTGACTCATGAACGTGGGGTGGTGGTGACTCATGAACGTGGGGTGGTGGTGGTGACTCATGAACGTAGGGTGGTGGTGGTGACTCATGAACGTGGGGTGGTGGTGGTGACTCATAAGCGTGGGGTGGTGGTGACTCATGAACGTGGGGTGGTGGTGACTCATGAATGTGGGGTGGTGGTGACTCATGAACGTGGGGTGGTGGTGACTCATAAACGTGGGGTGGTGGTGGTGACTCATAGACGTGGGGTGGTGGTGGTGACTCATAAACGTGGGGTGGTGGTGGTGACTCATAAACGTGGGGTGGTGGTGGTGACTCATAAACGTGGGGTGGTGGTGGTGACTCATAAACGTGGGGTGGTGGTGGTGACTCATAAACGTGGGGTGGTGGTGGTGACTCATGAACGTGGGGTGGTGGTGACTCATGAACGTGGGGTGGTGGTGACTCATGAACGTGGGGTGGTGGTGACTCATGAACGTGGGGTGGTGGTGACCCATGAACGTGGGGTGGAGGTGACTCATGAACGTGGGGTGGTGACTCATGAACGTGGGGTGGTGGTGACTCATGAACGTGGGGTGGTGGTGACTCATGAATGTGGGGTGGTGGTGACTCATGAATGTGGGTGGTGGTGACTCATAAACGTGGGGTGGTGGTGGTGACTCATGAACGTGGGGTGGTAGTGGTGACTCATAAACGTGGGGTGGTAGTGGTGACTCATGAACGTGGGGTGGTGGTGGTGACTCATGAACGTGGGGTGGTAGTGGTGACTCATAAACGTGGGGTGGTGGTGACTCATGAACGTGGGGTGGTGGTGACTCATGAATGTGGGGTGGTGGTGACTCATAAACGTGGGGTGGTGGTGGTGACTCATAAACGTGGGGTGGTGGTGGTGACTCATAAACGTGGGGTGGTGGTGGTGACTCATAAACGTGGGGTGGTGGTGGTGACTCATAAACGTGGGGTGGTGGTGGTGACTCATAAACGTGGGGTGGTGGTGGTGACTCATAAACGTGGGGTGGTGGTGGTGACTCATGAACGTGGGGTGGTGGTGACTCATGAACGTGGGGTGGTGGTGGTGACTCATAAACGTGGGGTGGTGGTGGTGACTCATGAACGTGGGGTGGTGGTGGTGACTCATGAACGTGGGGTGGTGGTGACTCATGAACGTGGGGTGGTGGTGACTCATGAACGTGGGGTGGTGGTGACTCATGAACGTGGGGTGGAGGTGACTCATGAACGTGGGGTGGTGACTCATGAACGTGGGGTGGTGGTGACTCATGAACGTGGGGTGGTGGTGACTCATGAATGTGGGGTGGTGGTGACTCATGAATGTGGGTGGTGGTGACTCATAAACGTGGGGTGGTGGTGGTGACTCATGAACGTGGGGTGGTCGTGGTGACTCATAAACGTGGGGTGGTGGTGGTGACTCATGAACGTGGGGTGGTGGTGGTGACTCATGAACGTGGGGTGGTAGTGGTGACTCATAAACGTGGGGTGGTGGTGACTCATGAACGTGGGGTGGTGGTGACTCATGAATGTGGGGTGGTGGTGACTCATAAACGTGGGGTGGTGGTGGTGACTCATAAACGTGGGGTGGTGGTGGTGACTCATAAACGTGAGGTGGTGGTGGTGACTCATGAACGTGGGGTGGTGGTGACTCATGAACGTGGGGTGGTGGTGACTCATGAACGTGGGGTGGTGGTGACTCATGAACGTGGGGTGGTGGTGACTCATAAACGTGGGGTGGTGGTGACTCATAAACGTGGGGTGGTGGTGGTGACTCATGAACGTGGGGTGGTGGTGGTGACTCATGAACGTGGGGTGGTGGTGGTGACTCATGAACGTGGGGTGGTGGTGACTCATGAATGTGGGGTGGTGGTGACTCATAAACGTGGGGTGGTGGTGGTGACTCATAAACGTGGGGTGGTGGTGCTGACTCATAAACGTGAGGTGGTGGTGGTGGTGACTCATGAACGTGGGGTGGTTGTGGTGACTTAAATGATGATGGAGGGTGAGTCAGGTGGTGGTGGTGATGATTCTGGTGGTGGTGGTGGTTGGAACCAGGAAGGTGTAGTGTTGGTGTAGTGACGATAGTGACGAGTGTAGGTGTAGTGGAGGTGTAGTGACGGTTAACCAATAGTAAAAACATAAATAAATACAAACTAACCATCTCATGACATTAGTACTGTATGTCTGTCTGTCTGTCTCACACACACACACACACTTAACTTCAAGCACCAGGTAAAAGTCGCTTCAGTGTCCGGGTGTTTTATTAAGAACACACACACACACACACACGTACGTCTCTCTAAAAGGTGTAGAAGAGACGGGGATAAACTACACACTTAAATTCGTGTGTGGGTGTATGTGTGTACCGTGACAGGGTGTAGCAATGTGAAGGGATGGTTGTTGGGGTGGTGGTGGTAGGGTGTTGATGGTGGTAGGGTGTTGATGGTGGTAGTGGTGGTAGGTAGTGGATAAGATGTGGAATGGTAGTATACTGAAAGGGTGGGTGGGTGGGAGGGAGGCGGAGTTAGTACGATAAGTGGTGGCAGGTGGAGGTAAGTGGTGGCAGGTGGTGGGTAAGTGTTGGCAGCAGCAGTAGAAGGAGGTGGTCGTCCTGCCAATAAGGTACACACACACACACACACCACTAATAAGTCAAGAATTATGGAGCACCTAATGAGACACCTCTCCTCTTCCCTCCCTTAGCTAATTCCACCTGAAGATTAACCCCCCTAACGCTACACAAGGGGTGGGAGGTTGCTAGGATTAGGTTAGGGTTAGGTTGGATAAGATTAGGATAGGTTAGGTTAGTTTTAGATTAGTTTAATTTAGGTTAGGTCAGGTTAGTTTAGGTTAGGTTTAGGTTAGGTTTGGTTATGTTAGAAAAGGTGTCGGCCTACAGAGCACCATGGATGATTTAGGTACATAGTGCAGGTACAGTAATTACCAGGTGGTTACAGCACATCATACAGGTGAGACAATATACACCTAACACCTATTACAGCACAGGTACAGTAATTAATGTGTGTTTACGGCATCATACAGGTGCTACATATATCCTCAACTGTACCCTCGGTAGTGACGTCACGAGGGAAACACGAAGTCAAACGAGAATAGACAATGACGTCATCTTGGGTCAAAAATGTCCTTCATCCAAGCACGAAATGTAACGTCACCAGGGAGGACAGTGACGTCATATCATACAAGCTCAAACAAAGACGTCATATCATACAAGCTCAAACAAAGACGTCATATCATACAAGCTCAAACAATGACGTCACCATGGAGGATAGTGACGTCATATACATCACGATTGGTAAGGTCAAGGCAACGCCATCTTGAAATATTTGGCTGCAGTGTTACCTCTCCTGTACACACACACATACACACACACACACGTCTTGAGAACTACTGTAAGTGTATGGGGGAGGAAGGAGTGTGTGTGTGTGTGTGTTGTAAGGCTTCTTGGTGTGTTAGTTTAAGGCGACACTGAACTGTCTACCACACCACCACACACTACCACACCCTTCACCCTCTACCACACCTCCACCCTACCACACCATCCACCCTACCACACCCTCTACACTACCACACCTCCACCCTGCCACACCCTCTACACTACCACACCTCCACCCTACCACACCCTCTACACTACCACACCTCCACCCTCTACCACACCTCCACCCTACCACACCCTCTACACCACCACACCCTCTACACTACCACACCTCCACCCTGCCACACCTCCACCCTACCACACCCTCTACACTACCACACCTCCACCCTACCACACCATCCACCCTACCACACCCTCTACACTACCACACCTCCACCCTGCCACACCCTCTACACTACCACACCTCCACCCTACCACACCTCCACCCTACCACACCTCCACCCTACCACACCTCCACCCTACCACACCCTCCACCCTACCACACCCTCCACACTACCACACCTCCACCCTACCACACCTCCACCCTACCACACCTCCACACTACAACCACAGTCATTACAATAGGAACATTATGAGAGAGAGAGAGAGAGAGAGAGAGAGAGAGAGAGAGAGAGAGAGAGAGTAGCAATACAAGTTCTCTGGTCTCTATCCTCCTCCTCTTCTTCTTCTCCCTCATTCCTCCTCATCCCTTTCACTTCCCTATTCCTCCCCTCTCCCTTCCTACCACTACAATAACAGTGCTACAGCCACGATACAGTGAGTGTTAATAGCCATACAGTGACTTTACAGTGATAGTGAGGCTACAGTGAGTAAGCAAAGTCCTGGGCGGTGACATTTACTCTGTTCGTATCTATCTATCTGTCTGTCTGTCTCTGTCTAACTATCTGTCTGCCTGTCTGTCTGTCTCTGCCTATCTATCTGTCTGCCTGTCTGTCTGCATATCTATCTGTCTGCCTGCCTGCCTATCTATCTATCTATCTATCTGTCTGTCTGTCTGTCTGTCTCTCCATATCTATCTGCCTGTCTGTCTGTCTGTCTCTCCCTATCTATCTGTCTGCCTGTCTGTGTGTCTGTCTCCGCCTCTTCAGACAGTCATCAGGTTTTGATTTAAGTTCGCCCCAGCCACTAATTAACTCGATATACAGGTGTACAGTGAGGTGAGTGTAGTAGTAGTAGTAGTAGTAGTAGTAGTAGTAGTAGTAGTAAACCCAACTACTCATGGCGCGGGCCCTCCTCCGACAGTAACCCCCGAATTAGACAGGAAGAAGTCATCCGTCAGCGCTTGAAACAACTCTACCAATCACTACTGAACCCAAGTGGATGTCCAGACTACCCAGCAGTCCCCCCCCCCCCCCCACACATGAGTCAGGTGGAGGGGGTATAGTCAGTAGCTATGTATGCCCTCCCCTCCCTCCCCCCACCCTATCTAGGGCCACCCCAGACACCTCTTATACACCAAGGTCTATAATTATAAGGAATGACGTCTGCTCTGGCCAATGATGTCAAGACGGGTAGCGTGGACGTCACCTCACACACAAAAGGTGAGCTAAGTGTACCCGCGTCGTGGTGTGTATATGGCTCTTGTTGTCTGTCTCCCTCCCCTCCCCTCCCCTTCCCTCACTCCTTCCGATTTTAAATTAGGTTATATTAGAATTTAGGTTAAGTTTAGTTTAAATTACGTTCAGACTGGTGTCTATTGGGATAACCTGCTCAGCTTCCCTGTTCTCACACACACACACACACACACATATTCCGGGTGGTTGCCATGGTGGTGATCACAGAGGTTCAGCTCTACATAACAAGTCGGATGTTTTATACAAACTATCACCTTTCACACTGTTCACTGAAGCTGTGTTAACCGCCCCGCCCCGCCAGGGAGAGTGAGACTCCCAGCACAACACAGAATAAAGTAACTGTCAATAACCTTAAACAACACCTCCAGCTCATTTACCTTAAGATTAACTCCCCTAATGGTAACCTACCACTGACTTACCTAACCTTTGTGGCCGTGAGGTGAAACAAGCTGAGTGCTGGGCGGGGGGCAAATGTTCAGGTAATCCGTAAAAGTAAATTATATAAATAATGATAATTCATCAGGTGTCCTCCCCGCCAACGAGACTGCCTGCCTCACCTTGCCTTTTACAAAGTTAGCGTAGGCAGGTAACTTGGTGGGACAGGTGTGTGTGGGCGCGTTAAGCAAGTATAGGCAGGTGTGAGTGTTGGGACGGTTGGATGGATGGAGGGCATGCACGCAGGTGTGTGTGTGTGACATCAACCATGTGTATGTCGGCAAACTGAAGACGATAACAAGACGAATATAGAGAAGGAGGGGAGGGGAGAGGGAACATAAGAATGGAGGAAACTGCAGCGGGCCTATTGGCCCATACTGGGCAGTCCTATTTTCACCCAACCCCTAACACTCATATATCCACCCAACCTGTTTGAAGCTATCCAGCGTAATCGAGTTAATGATGATGTTTGGTAACTTGTTCCACTCATCCACTACTCTATTTCCAAACCAATGTTTACCTATTTCGCGCTTAAATCTAAATTTGTCTAATTTAAAACCATTGTTACTAATTCGCTCCTGGTTGGATAGTTTGAGTACCTTGTAATAACACCTTTGTTTAGCCCTGACTTCCATTTATACACCTCGATCATATCGCCCCTCACTCTCCGTCTCTTATCAGTTTACTTATCAGCTACTTCTTATCAGTTTTAAGCTACTTCTTATCAGTTTTCACAGAGGAAATTCGCGATGAAATTCCAGAGGTGGAACTGATATGTAGGGGAAAGGAAGAAGAGAAATTAAAGAATATCACTATCAGAAAAGAGGATGTTCTTAAGAAGATAAATAAACTAAAGAAGACAAAATCCCCAGGGCCGGATGAAATTTTCCCTCGAGTCTTGAAAGAGTGTAGGGAACAGATTAGCGGACCCCTCGTAAACTTATTTACAAAATCATTAGACACGGGAGTTGTGCCAGACTTGTGGAAACAGGCAAATGTAGTACCCATATTCAAAAAGGGAGACAGAGCATCAGCGTCAAATTACCGGCCGATCAGTGTGACGTCAGTAGTGGGGAAATTTCTTGAATCAATTATAGCAGATAACACCCGATCGCATTTAGAGAAAAGCAAATTAATCTACGACTCTAAACATGGATTTACAAAGGGAAAATCTTGTCTAACAAATCTGCTGACAATTTTTAGGAAAGTCTTCGAGGTAGTAGATAATGACGAAAATTACGATGTTACTTACTTAGACTTTAACAAAGCATTTGACAGAGTACCGCATCAGAGGCTTCTGAGAAAAATTAAGGCTCATGGTATCGAGGGGAAAGTTTTAAATTGGATAAAATCATGGCTCACCGATAGAACGCAGAGGGTCAGCGTAGATGGTGTTAAATCTGAGTGGGGTCGTGTAACCAGTGGGGTTCCCCAGGGGTCAGTACTAGGCCCACTCTTGTTCATATTCTACTGTACATAAACGATCTAGATACTGGGATCAGCAGTGACATAAGCAAGTTTGCGGATGATACCAAAATAGGGCGGCAAATTAATTCAGGGCAGGATGCAAATGAATTACAGGAGGATTTAAATAAACTGCAGGGGTGGTCAGAAAAATGGCAAATGAAATTCAACACCAGCAAGTGCAGCGTGCTTAATATTGGAAGAACAAATACTGTCAATGTATACAGCCTTAACAACATCAACCTAGAGAAGTCGACTTGTGAAAGGGACCAAGGGGTACTTGTAAGCCCGGACCTACGGCCTAGAAAACAGTGCGTTAACGTTCGAAATAAGGCAAACAGAGTATTGGGTTTTATATCTAGAAGTGTAAGTAATAAGAGTGCAGAGGTCTTATTGCAACTATATCTTGCGCTAGTCAGGCCGCACCTCGATTATGCGGTTCAGTTCTGGTGCCCTTATTATAGAATGGATATCAATTCACTAGAGTCGGTGCAGCGAAGAATGACGAAAACGATTCCGGGACTTAGAAACCTACCATATCAGGATAGGTTAAAAAAACTTAACTTGCATTCCCTAGAAAGACGAAGAGTGCGGGGAGATATGATAGAAGTATTTAAGTGGGTGAAAGGAATCAATAAAGGTGATATAGATAAAGTTCTTATAATATTCGAGCAGGATAGGACTCGGAGCAACGGATTTAATTTGGATAAGTTTAGGTTTAGGAGGGAGATAGGAAGGAACTGGTTCACAAATAGGGTGGTGGACGAGTGGAACAAGCTTAACAACTTTGTAGTAAGTGCTGGGACGCTTCAAAAAGAGGCTAGATAGATTCAAGGATGATAGAGAGTGGTAGTAACTCTCGACAGGAGCTGCCATGCACAGGCCAACCGGCATATTGCAGACTTCTTATTTTCTTATGCATGTCTCTCGAGGGAGTGCAAATTAACACATTGTTGATTTGGTTTAATAAGATTCCTACTTATCATTACTCCTTAATCTTTCTCACAGGAAAACCTTATGTGGGACAACAAACAGAAAAGACTGTGAACAAAGAATCAAAAACAGACACAGAGACACACACCCAGATGTGAAGGCCAATAAGAATAGAAACACGTGGGCAGGACGACAGGTAAAAGGTGTAGGACAGGTAGACATGGCGAGGCGAGGCAGGTGTAGGCGAGGGAGGGAGGTGTAGGCAGGGAGGCAGGTGTAGGCGAGGCAGGGAGGAACCAGTTAACCGATCACTCCTACGGCAGGGTGGTCCTCGGTACAACTCCTGAAGGAAGGTCGTCGTCTTATAAACAAGTTATAATAATAATTTACTGTATACCGACCGTCTTATAGTTGATCACCTGAAGATTAGACACCCTAGCTTATTTCGCCTAGCCTACCCTACTCAGGAAGAAGACAAACAACCACCTCGTCACAACCAAGACTTCACAACACCCTCAGTGGATTGTTACAACTTTCTCCCGGGTTGTAGCTTTCCACGGTAGAGCAGCAGCAAGAGTGAGCAGATTAACAAGAGGTAATGAAAAAGAGCTGGAGGTCACTGGATGGTGTTGAAGGTTGTTGGTAGGTGTTGGTGGGTGCTGGAGGTACAGTTGCGAGGTAAAATACTGAGGCTGGAGTTAGGTCGAGAGGTTACCTTGGGCGAGACCACCTCTGACCTCACCTCTTGGTCTGTACCTGTGTGATGAGGAGGCTGATGAGGCACACCTTTACCTCTCTCTCTGTTCACCCCCCCCCCCTCCCCCCTCCGTGCACACACACACACACAGGTGGATGGATGAAGGCGCCGCCCCGATCAGCAGACAGCCGGACACTCTTTTAATACTCCACATCCACTGACCACGCCCACATCCACTAACCACGCCCACCACACCCACTGACCACGCCCATTAGTAACACCCACATCCACTGACAACACTGACCACGCCCACTATTAACACCCACACCCACTGACCACGCCCACACCTTGGTATCTCAACCTGTAAGCCCGCGAGCCAGGTGCCAATTCACACCGAGTTAAGTGTGTTCTCAAAATAGCGATAGATAGACAGATAACTATATTGATGAAGATAGATATACTGTATAGATACATTAGTAGATAGAGGGAAGGAGGATATATATAGAAAGGCATAAAGGCAGGAAGGAAGGTAGGAAGCGGGCAGGCAGACAGTAGGCAGGAACCAACAGTAGCGGTTGTGGTCGCTGCCTAGCAACACACTGTAAACAAACATGACACACACACACAGGTAATCCTAAAATATATTCACAGAAACGGTTCAAGACCAAGAGGGGAGGGGGGGGTAGAGGGTTACTCAGGAGGGGCGTAACTCAAGATGGTGGAGGAGGGGGTAAGTAACTCAACGGCCATGGAGACAATAACATTATCAATAACAACCACGTATATACGGTAGTTTGAAGTATAACGGGACGGACCAATCACACAAGACAGACAGACAGACAGGCGAGGGAACCAACCACAAACTGAGGTAATAACGTATGTTCGAGAGGGAGAGGTGTGAGAGGTGGTGAGAGGTAGAGGTGTGAGAGGTGGAGGTGTGTGGTGTGGAGGTGTGAGAGGTGGAGGTGTGAGAGGTGGAGGTGTGAGAGGTGGAGGTGTGTAGGTGTGAGAGGTGGAGGTGTGAGAGGTGGAGGTGTGAGAGGTGGAGGTGTGAGAGGTAGAGGTGTGTGGTGTGGAGGTAAAGATGTAAGGTGTAGGTAACCTAACCTAACCCGCCAAAATCTCACCTATCATTGGACTCGGTGACCCTAGTTACCCAACAGGTAAACACTCGGAAGGGTACAGCCTCCCTTCTGGCCACACGGGGAATGTAAACAAACACACGTGCGCTCTCTCTCTCTCTCTCTCTCGTGTTTCTTGTGTGTGTTAGGTTAGGTTAGATTAGATTAAATTAGGTCAGGTCAGATCAATTAAAACCGAGGGCCATTTGACCACCAGGGAAGCAATACAGTTTAAAGTGGTTTTCTCTCTCGGGGATCCACGTTGTGTATATAAAGGTGCAGCAGATAGTGGCGTTCTCTGGGCAGCACCATAGTGAGCCCAGCTGTTAGGGGAATATCCTTATAAAACACAGATATAGGCTGTTGGCGGGGTATTGGATGCTGTAAAAGTTGGCGGTAGTGGTGTTACGAGGCCCTTAACACCCCCCCCCCCTCCATCGCTACCCCACCACCCCCTCTCCCTCCTTCACCCCCCTCCCCACCGCCCTGGCCACTGTGCGAATCTAAACTGCACCTTAACCTTCTGTGCTGTTGATGGTGATGGTGCCTCAGTAGTGTTGCTCTCACACACACACACACACAGTACTTGAAGACTAACACTCAATCAATAGCTTAGACTCATTCGACCTGAGAGTGAATAACAGCCCTCAGTTACCTCACTCACCAGCCCTCACCTCCAGCGGCCACGTCAGACACTGGGTGGGTGAGGGGGGGGGGTGAGGAGTGAGGGGGGGGGAGAGGAGCAAAAGGGGGGAAAGAGCAAGGAGGATTGGGAGGGGAAAATAGGGAGAGACATATGGGGGAGGGGCGATGGGGAGGGGTGATAGGGGAGGGGGATGTGTGAGGGTGGGAGGATGAGGGGGTAAGGTCATCTACTGTACCCGACCTTTGATAACTTCACCCCAGGGTTTAATTCCCCCCCCCCCCCCCCCACCCAGGAGGTTGAGTCAATAATTAAGGTGTTAAAAGAGCCACAGGTAGACGTAATTATCTCCTCCCAAGGTGGTTAACTATGTAAGGATGTACCGTAATTAACCATCCCGCTGGGTCTAATTACCAAACCCCCAACTAACGTCCACAGGTAAAATAAATTAAGTCAAATATCGAAATAAACTGTTAAAAAAAATACCTCTTGTGGTCTTTTCTATAATATTTACAGACTATAGACATTAAAATACATCTTTCTATAACCTAGACCAGCTATACACTATTCATTATGCAAGTAAATCACTGTAGGTGCGCGTGATCTAGGTATATGCTGATAACCACAAGGAAAGAAGAAAACACGAAGTTCCCAAGCGCTTTCGTGAAATTCACATCTTCAGGGGTGAGTACAGACTAGCCTGTACTCACCCCTGAAGATGTGAATTACACGAAAGCGCTTGGGAACTTCGTGTTTTCTTCTTTCCTTGTGGTTATCAGCATATAATATTCATTATATACATTAGCGATATACAAATAGGCGTAGACAGCAATATATGTCAATTTCCCGACGACACTAAACTAGGGCGGGTAATGGTGGTTTAATGGTGTGAAGAATGGTGATGGGTGATAGGAGTAGATAAAGGAGGTGGAGAGAGGAGAGCATAATGAACAACGTGGATAGAGAGAAGATTTAGGGTGTAATGGTAGTCTCTCTCTCTCTCCTCACAAGTTAACATCCATTGAAAAAAAATGTGTGTGTGTGTGTGGGGGGGGGGGGGGGGCTCCACACACAGATAGCGTTTACCACCAGCGTTACATTGTCACGTGCAGAGAACACACACACACACCTCCAGCCCTCCTACCTGTGCCAGACTAATTATTTTCACCTGGCCAGAACAAACGGTGATTAGCAGGTACAGCAGACAGCGTGATTACCTAAACACACACACACACACACACACACACACACACACACGGGCTAGGTTAGGTTAGGTTAGCATTAGGGTACTTAATCATTAGGTGAAATAAGCAGGTGTGGTTATATAATCTTCAGGTGTTGTGTCTGCCCAGTGGTCCATGTTGGTGTCATGTGTATTTTAACCAAGGTATATTTTTGTATTAAGGTCACTTGAACATTAGACACCCCAGCTAACCTAATATATATATATACCTGTAACACACGAATATACAGGTACACCATATCTCCTCCCCCCCCTTTATGTAGTTTACCTACCTGGGCCTCAACACCATTAGCCCAAAAGTTAACAGTATAGAGTTTAACCTGGGCCAGAGCGCCTCACGACCAACCAGGAGTGTGCACGGCTGGTCTGGTCTGGTGCAAACTTTGGCTATAAGAGGAAGGCGGAGGGCAAGTTGGATCATCAGGTAGAAGAGAAGAGAAGAGAGAGAGAGAGAGAGAGAGAGAGAGAGAGAGAGAGAATACGTGTTTACCACATGAGTTGTTATTGTTGGCGGGTAGCGGGGCGAGCAACACACCTGGAACAGCTCCGCCACGGCCACTAACTACGCACTCCGAGCCGCCACAGCCCCCACTCCGAGCCGCCACAGCCCCCACTCCGAGCCGCCACAGCCCCCACTCCGAGCCGCCACAGCCCCCACTCCAAGCCGCCACAGCCCCCACTCCAAGCCGCCACAGCCCCCACTCCGAGCCGCCACAGCCCCCACTCCAAGCCGCCACAGCCCCCACTCCAAGCCGCCACCAGCAAGCCATTTAACTTGTCCTACCATAACTATTAAAGAACATTATTATCACCTGAAGCCATTGTAAAGTGTTCCCCCCCCCACACAAACTGCAAGACTAGTGTGTGTATATATATATATATATATATATATATATATATATATATATATATATATATATATATATATTATATATATATATATATATAAAGATTACCTTAATAACTTCTATACCTTTAATTAGATTTCTGAATGAATCATCTGGTTCAGGAGAGAGAGAGAGAGAGAGAGAGGAGGAGGGGGGGGGGGGGGGTGACATGCAACTTTTACCTCCCTCCCCCCACCAAATGCTACTCCATCTCTCCTCCCCCTAACATGCACCTCCACCAACACGCACCATCACCCCCTCCACCATCACCCCCGCCCCACACACAAACACGCACCTCCACCATCGTCCCCCCCACACACACCTCCACCCCCTCCACCACACCCCCGCCCCCTCCACCATCACCCCCGCCCCCTCCATCATCACCCCCCCCCTCCATCATCACCCCCGCCCCCTCCACCATCACCCACACCCCCTCCACCATCACCCCCACCCCCTCCACCATCACCCCCACCCCCTCCACCATCACCCCCGCCCCCTCCATCATCACCCCCGTCCCCTCCACCATCACCCACACCCCCTCCACCATCACCCCCACCCCCTCCACCATCACCCTCACCCCCCTCCACCATCACCCCCGCCCCCTCCACCATCACCCACACCCCCTCCACCATCACCCACACCCCCTCCACCATCACCCCCACCCCCTCCACCATCAACCTCACCCCCTCCACCATCACCCCCGCCCCCTCCACCCCCACCCCCGCCCCCTCCATCATCACCCCCGCCCCCGCCATCATCAGCTGAGCTATTTATAAAGGTGTATGACTCAGAGGTAATGTCTCCACGCTATCTGGGAGCTGGACCGCAGGCAGCCATGGAAGACACAGCCGACACATCACACAAACAAACAAGTTATTAAGAATGTGTCAATGTTTTGTACACCGGGAGTAGGACAGTGCCACCAGAACAGTATAGCCAGGAGAGTGCCACCAGGAGTTTCAACAGGAAAGTGCCAACAGGTGAAAAGAAGGGACACCTGATGATTAAAACACCCTATCGCTACCTGGTTGGATTAGGATAGGTGATAGTACAGACAGGAAGGAGGACGCTACTGCCGGTACACCCAACAGTACTGTCGTGTGTGAGGACGTCAGTTCTGAGCTTCTAATGTATGTCATGATTAAAATGCCCGAGGCAGCAATCTTCCCTGGCACTGACAAGGCTAAACGGTCCAGAATGTGACGCAGTTACTATATACACACACACACACACACACACACACACACACACCAGTAGTCAGGAGAATGTTGTCAAGGTACATTATACGTCTGTGTGTCTGTCTGTCTGTCACCATCACATTGATCTGAGTATCGACCGGGGTGTTGATTTTCCAGAGTCACACCTCATGACTGTTCCCTACACACCCCTTCCTTCCCCCTACACCTCCTTCCTCTTCCTCCTTCCTACAGAGCTTCACCCCTTCCATCCTACAAGATCCTAAGCCTAACCCTAGATAGTGTTAGGGAGGGGGGTGGGGGAAGAGAATGGAGGTTGGGGGTATTACCTGGTATAGAAAAATAATACAGGTATGGTCACAGGGTCAACACACACACACACACACACACACACACACACACACACACACACACACACACACACACTTTTTAACTTGTGGGAAACTTAAAATGATTTAGTGGCGACCAGCTAGAACCATGGATCATTGAGACCATATATCATGAGTTGGACCATTAGATGATTGAGGTGGACCCAAACACACACCTACAGCCCTCCCCTCCCCACCCAACACCTACGCCAGGTGAGGGTAGTGGTGGTGTGGTGGTAGTGGTGGAGGAGGTGTAGTGGTGGAGGTGGTGTAGTGGTGGAGGTGGTGTAGTGGTGGAGGTGGTGTAGTGGTGGAGGAGGTGTAGTGGTGGAGGAGGTGTAGTGGTGGAGGAGGTGTAGTGGTGGAGGTGGTGTAGTGGTGGAGGAGGTGTAGTGGGGGAGGTGGTGTAGTGGGGGAGGAGGTGTAGTGGGGGAGGAGGTGTAGTGGTGGAGGTGGTGTAGTGGTGGAGGTGATGTAGTGGTGGAGGAGGTGTAGTGGTGGAGGTGGTAATACTAGTGGTGGTGGTGGGTGCAGGAGGGGAGGGAAGTATGTGATCAATAGGAGCCAGGCAGGCAGGTGGGTCCCGAGCCCTGTGCACTCTACTGTTTCGGGGGAAGAGGGGAAGGGGGTGTAGGGGAAGGGGTGTAAGGGAAGGGGAGGAGGTGGTGATGGGGAAGGGGAAGGAGAGGGGAAAGGTAGAATGTACGTGTGCTACATAATCTTCTTTAAATAATAATAATAAGACAAAGCAACGCCATGTCAGAGAGGGGTGAGGAGGGAGGGAGAGGGCGAATGAGGAGAGATAGTAAGGGAGGAGGTGAGGGAGTGAGTGAACAAGACCTGCAGCATCAGGGCGAGTGAAGCGAGATGTAGGTCATGAACACCAGCGCGAGTCAGGGACCTTCACACTACCACTATTACTACCGCTACTTACCACTACCACCACTACTACCAACATTACCACAATTACTACCACTACTGCCAACACAACCACTACCATCCCTACTCTCAACAATACTACCATTACTATCCCCACGAGAGAGAGAGAGAGAGAGAGAGAGAGAGAGAGAGAGAGAGAGAGAGAGAGAGAGAGAGAGAGAGAGAGAGAGAGAGAGAGAGAGAGAGAGAGAGAGAGAGGGGGGGGGCGTATTTTACACTATAATCTTCAATATGGGCTGAGTACTCTAGTTTTAAGGCCAGCTGATGCGTTGACGACCTCACACACACACACACACACGTACAACAGTATAGTCTTGGTTGGTAAATGGATTCAGTGTGGGCGGATGAATGAAAACTAGTTTGTCCTGTGCCGTAGTGATGAGGGAGGGAGGGAGAATGACGAGAAGAGGGAGAAAGGAAGGTGTTGGAGTGGTGATGGAGGGAGGTGTTGGGGTGACGGAGAGAGGTGTTGGGGTGGTGATGGAGAGAGGGAGGGGATTGCACTAGGCAAGGGCCACCAGTGACAACCTTGGCCCATATTTTGAGAGGGAGAGAGAGACGTGTGGCAGGGGGACGTGTGGCAGGGGGACGTGTGGCAGGGGGACGTGTGGCAGGGAGACGTGTGGCAGGGGGACGTGTGGCAGGGGGACGTGTGGCAGGGAGACGTGTGGCAGGGAGACGTGTGGCAGGGGGACGTGTGGCAGGGGGACGTGTGGCAGGGGACGTGTGGCAGGGGGACGTGTGGCAGGGGGACGTGGGCAGGGAGTGTGGCAGGGGGACGTGTGGCAGGGGGACGTGTGGCAGGGGGACGTGTGGCAGGGGGACGTGTGGCAGGGGGACGTGTGGCAGGGGGACGTGTGGCAGGGGGACGTGTGGCAGGGGGACGTGTGGCAGGGGGACGTGTGGCAGGGGGACGTGTGGCAGGGGGACGTGTGGCAGGGGGACGTGTGGCAGGGGGACGTGTGGCAGGGGGACGTGTGGCAGGACAATAATGATGCTTTTCAGTCGCGTGTTGTCGGTCACGGAAGCCTCACGATCCGGGGGTGATGGTATGGTCTTTATGGAGTTGCTACATCACACACACACACACACACACACACACACACACACACACACACACACACACACACGGGGATAGAGTTACACATGGCGTCAGGATTAAGAATGTTCCTTACTTCTGGTCTCTGTCTTAGATGTCGCTTTGGAGAGAGAGAGAGAGAGAGAGAGAGAGAGAGAGAGAGAGAGAGAGAGAGAGAGAGAGAGAGAGAGAGAGAGAGAGAGAGAGAGAGAGAGAGAGGAACCAACACTTACAGCAGCAGCAGGAGTCCACAAACTGTCACTGATGTCATGTGTCACGCAAACCTCCAGGGTGTCATGTGTCACTCAGCCTCCAGGGTGTCAAGTGTCACCCAGCTCCAAGGGTGTCAAGTGTCACTCAGCTCCCATATAATCTCCCCTGAGAGCCAAATCCTCGTCCTCTCAGATCACGGTTCACGCCCTCACTCTCACAGCTCACGTTTCAATCTAAATGCTGTAAGTGTAGGCTAACCTCACCACCACCAAGACGTACTGTGTGTGTGGGTGTGGGTGTGTGTGTAGGTGTGTGTGTGTGTGTACAACAGGAGGTCGAGAGGGACACACCGCCAACGTTACATATATCAACTAACAGCTGGACGAGGCAGTGGGTGGGGTGACAACTGGCTGGCTGGCTGGCTGGCTGGCTGGCTGGCTGGAGGAGGAGGAGGAGACAATACGGCACAAAACCATTTTCCACACCACACTATCAGATGGCCAGAGTTCCAGAATATCCCCGAACTTATTGTCAACATTGTCTGCCTGTTTAGATTCCCCCCCCCCCCCCCCCACTCTCTGCACACACACACACACACCCTCGTTTACTGTTTCAGGAGGAGTGGGGGGGAGGGGGAGGTTAGTCACTGAAACCTGATATATGTGTGTGTGTGTGTGTGTGTGTGTGTGCGTGCGTGCAGAGGACCGTATTACGTAAGGTTATACCGTTGATATTACTTACTTACACACACTTCACTCTTGGTAGTATTAAGGACCAAGTACCTACATCTAGAACGTTCGTGGTAATAATGGTAGTAGTGGTGATAGTGATGGTAGTAGTGATGGTAGTAGTGGTAGTAGTAGTGGTAGTAGTAGTGATGGTAGTGGTGGTAGTAGTGATGGTAGTAGTGGTAGTAGTGCAAGATGTTCCTACGCCAGACTCGCGGAGCTGATCTCCGAACAGAAGCAGCAGCCCAGAAGTTATGTTACAGCCTGGATGAGATGTCGACTGTCTTTCTCTCTCCTTCGGTCGGCTTTGCTCTGCCTCAGGGGAACGAGAGCTTCTGCCCCAACTCCGACAACTGCTGCAGATATTGACTATGAGGCTACAGTCACTGAATGCCGCATAGATCTGCTCAACTAATTTAACACAGATAGGATAGCTACTTATGTATTAGGATATTTAATATTAAGGTAAATAAATGGTGGCGAAGGTGTGGCTATTGGGGGAGGCTGGAGGCCACGTTGAAAAAAAGTAGGAAAAAAAGTAGTAGTGATGGTAGTAGTGGTAGTAGTAGTGATAGTAGTAGTGATGGTAGTAGTGATGGTAGTAGTAGTGGTAGTAGTAGTGGTAGTAGTGATGGTAGTAGTGATGGTAGTAGTGATGGTAGTAGTGATGGTAGTAGTAGTGGTGGTAGTAGTAGTGATGGTAGTGGCGTCCCAAGGGTTACTATACTGGGGAGTAACACAGCCACCTCACCTAGCCTTAATTACAGGTGTGGTGGTAGTGGTCCAGGTAGGTGCCCTTACACGACTCTCTCACGACTACCTGCGTACCTCACTCATGCTGTGTACACCACAAGGAAGTGCCCGTGAAGCTTTGGTCCATGTTGTATTAAGTGTCCGTTAAGCTTGCTTGGTCCGTGTTGATTTAAATTAAGCTTTGGTCCGTCCCGTAATTTTTGGATTCGGATTCTAGAGAGATTCGTGGGCGTGTGGAGGTGTGGGCGTGTGGAGCACAAGAAAGCGTATATAAAGAAGGTTGAGTCACTGTACATTCTGGCTGTCATTTCTGATTTAGTTTTTAAGTGAGATTGTTAGATACGGGTGGCCCTGACACACACACACACACACACACACACACCTCTAGAGGGTGATAGTGGTGTGTGTGTGCGAGAGAGAGAGAGTAACCCACCATCCTCCAACAAACTCTCCCTTCCTCATTTCCTCCCCTAGCAGAACATCCTCCCTCTTCAAGCACTCTCTTCCTCCCTCCTCCGTCTCGTAGAAGAGCCTCCCCATCTAGTACACGACCCCCCCCCCCCCTCTCTCTCTCTCTCTCCAGCAGCGTCCAGTACACACGTGCCGGGCCGCTGCTCTCCGGCTGTTGAACCCAACCCTGTGTGTGTGTATGTGTGTGTGTGGAGGGGGCAAAGCAAGACTCTCCCCTCCCTAAACACACACACACACACACACAATTACTTCATTCAGTCCCTGTCAATTTTTCTGTCTGTTTCATTCTCTCTCTCTCTCTCTCTCTCTCTCTCTCTCTCTCTCTCTCTCTCTCTCTCCACGCGTGTTTGTTTCACCATGAAGACTCAGGGAGCAGAACCAACCAGCCACCACCATTGCTTATGACTCTTATTAATACATCAATATTATCATAACTATTCACATTATCGCTAAATTATTAATAACAACAGTAGTAACAATCACAGGTAAGAGACACCTGTTATCACACCCCGCTGTCAAAACACACACACTCTCACCTCTGGTATCAATAGAGCCTGTTGACACTCCCCTAGTCTACCTGTAAGAACAGGAGGACGGAGGGGAGGAAGGGGGAAAGGGGAGGAGGAAGGGGGAAAGGGGAGGAGGAAGGGGGAAAGGGGAGGAGGAAGGGGGAGGGGGAATGGCGAAAGAATTAACAGTATTTTGGCGGTAAATATTTACTAGAGGCGCCCACTGGGTATACTCTCTTCCCCATGTTTGTTTACCTTCTCTAGACCAGCTGACCCGCGCCATCAGCTGATCACCCCACACAAGACCCCGTTAACACACACAACACGGATCCTCCCCACCACCATCACACTACATAAACACCCGATGCCATGCTATATTTCTAAACACGAGACATAATAGCAGACGAGAGACAATAACAAGGTACTGTAGCGTCTCTTTAGTCCTCGTTCATCCTGACACAGCTTGATAGACTTGAGATAATTCACCTTGACTAGAGCGACAGAAGAGGCCTGCTTGGTGGCTGGTTAACTGGGCCCCTAGTCCTGACTCCTGACAGGCCCCAACCTAACCCAACCTTAGTAGGACTCAATACTAATGGAGCATAAATCAAATAGTTTATTTTATTTTAGGTTAGGTTAGATCAGATTGGGCCAGGTAAGGAACTTTAAGATACTATAATTAACACCTGTATACACCTGACCCAAGACTTGACAGGTGAGCTTTAAGCCGCCCCCCCCACCAGGTGTAGGTGAAGGTGAGTGCCCCGCTGTAAGGTACACAGAGGGAGGCACACCATGTATAATGCTCCTCCCGCCGTGTACATCTATAACTTATGTTGACATCTACCGCCACCGACCTCCCCCCCCCCCCACACACACACACACACATACCTTTGTCCTACATATAAACACATTTCCCCCAACCTACACACGCACACACGCACACACACACACACTTCCCACCGTCCTACATACATACACATTTTCCTCCGACCTACATACATACTCACACATAAATACACATGCACCCACACACATATACACGTACACCTACACACACTCTATAACACAAGGTTTACACGTGTGTGGAGAGGGGGGGGGGGACCTCAGGTTTAACTCTGCCAACCTAACTTAACCCAAATTCCCTCCCGGTAACGTTAAGTTGTTTAATAATCAGGTGAAATAAGCTGGAGGAGAGGGCCCTAATTTTCCCATGACACACACACACACACACACACTTCACGCTAATTTACATAATCATCATTTCCAGCGGCCATCAGCAAGATAATAAATAAAGACGATCCTCTGCCCCCCCCCCCTTATGTATCTGTCTGTCTCTCTCTCTCCCTGTTTGTCTGTCTGTCTATTGATTTTTCTACCCAGCCACCTACACACTACCTCCTCCCCCACCCACCTGACCTGTATGGCACCTGACCTGTGTGACCTTGATCAGAGTGGCACTGACCTGACCTCCATCAACAATAAACAAGACTATCTGACCACGACCCGTCTCCCTGCCTTCAATAGTTCATCAAAGTATGTTCACTGGTCCTGGCACCCGAGTGAGGTACATAGAGCCACTACTAACCAAACCAAACCTAACCATAACCAAACCTAACCAAAACCTAACCTAACCAGACCTATTATGGGAGGAACATGGTAGTTGGCAGCGTTACCTTCACTAACACCGGAAGACACCAGAACCTCTCAGAAGTTTATACCTGAATAACGACTAATGAGAGAGAGAGAGAGAGAGAGAGAGAGAGAGAGAGAGAGAGAGAGAGAGAGAGAGAGAGAGAGAGAGAGAGAGAGAATATAGAAGCGGTGCGGTTAAAGAGCTACCGAAATAGAAAGCGGTCATCCTGCCCCTCCCCCCTGAGCACAATGCCCGCCAGATAACCGCAGCTCTGGGTACAATATTATCTCACTGATATAAACACAAGAGATAACAGCCTCACCTGGTGTTGTTGCTGACGAGGATCTACAGCGAGTCGGTCTACCTGTATAGCAGTGTGAGGGAGCCAGAGGACAGCAAGGAGAGGGAGGGAGAGAAGGGAGGGAGGGAGGGAGAGGAGGGAGGGAGGGAGGGAGGGAGAGAAGGGAGGGAGAGAAGGGAGGGAGGGAGGGAGGGAAGGGAGGGGAGGGGGAGAGAAGGGAGGGAGAGAAGGGAGGGGAGAAAAGGGAGGGAGGGAAGGGAGGGAGAGAGGGTCTCGTAAACTATGACACGCTGTCACGCACAAAAACCCTCCCGGGGGAACCTTGGCCCAAAACCCCGTGGAAGAGAAGAAGAATAACACGAGCAACAACACGAAGAAAAAGAAAATTGACTAAATTATCTATAAACACCAAGACTATTTATAACAATTATACACCAATTCAGTATATATATATATATATATATATATATATATATATATATATATATATATATATATATATATATATATATATATATATATAATCCGCTCTTAAGCACAGGAGCTAAATTATATCAATAACCAGTAAACAACAACAAAGTTACTCCTGGTCAATCCAACATGACAGTTTATACACAAGGTCGTGTTTTTGTTTTTGTTTGTGTGTGTGTGTGTGTGTGTGTGTGTGTGTACCAGTATGTATACTTTTGCATATACTGTATGCATGTTTGTTCGTGTGTTAGTTAGTTTGTATATGTATGTATGTATAGGTTCATCACACTAGTATGTAGGCCAGCTGGTGATGGACCCCCCCCCTCTCATCCCCCATGGACCCCCTCTCTCACCCTATGGACCCCCCTCACCCCTCAGAGTTAGATTAGGTTAGTTTAGTGTTAGATCAGATCAGGTTAGGTTAAGTCAGGTAAGTGTCATGTGCTCAGTGTTGTAGTGGAGAGGAGGAGGAGGAAAAAAGTGGGGTAGAAAACGTCCTCCAGCTTGGCCTCTACCTCCCTACCTCACCTACATTACACCTCTGCTCACGTCACGGTGTTCTGTCTTTCCTTGGTTCCTCCTCCTCTTCCCCCCTCACTTCCTGTTTCCTAGTCACTCTCACTCATGATGTCGCCCTTTACCCCCCCCCACACACCCCCCTCCGTCGTCACTCTCACTCATGAAGTCGCCCTTTACCCCCCCCCCCCCCACACCCCCCCTCCGTCGTCACTCTCACTCATGATGTCGCCCTTTACCCCCCCCCCCCACACCCCCCTCCGTCGTCACTCTCACTCATGATGTCGCCCTTTACCCCCCCCCCCCACACCCCCCTCCGTCGTCACTCTCACTCATGATGTCGCCCTTTACCCCCCCCCACACCCCCCTCCGTCGTCACTCTCACTCTTGATGTCGCCCTTTACCCCCCCCCACATCCCCCTCCGTCGTCACTCTCACTCTTGATGTCGCCCTTTACCCCCCCCACACCCCCCTCCGTCGTCACTCTCACTCATGATGTCGCCCTTTACCCCCCCCCACACACCCCCCTCCGTCGTCACTCTCACTCTTTTGTTTCCTGACCCCCCCCTCCCACACCCCCCTACACTCCTTCTCAGACAACGGCATCACAGTCTTCCATTACTTACCAACATCATCATCAAATTCCCCTTCTTCTTCCCCTCCTCATCTCCCTTCTCCCCCTCCCCTGGGTGTGTACTAACCTCTCACACCCCTCTCAGTTCACCTTGGTCGTCCTTCTCCCACACAGGCAGTCAGTTATAGTTCACATCGACAACACTTCCGATTATTCCCCTCCTTCCTCATGCTTCTTGATGTGTGGCGCTACTGTTACTCCCCCGTGTGTGTGTGTGTGTAAGTTTCTTCCTGCCATCACGATACCTCATGATAAAAAATGGACGTAGCCTCTTGACATTTGTAGCATTAATTACGTTACCTGTATACCATCACCCGTTTCCCCTACCACACCACACACTACCTGATCCTCTCCCCCACATCACCTGGCTCTCCCCCCACACTACCACTTCTTCCACACCCTTCCCCCCCTCTCCACACCACCCCCCCTCCTCCCCACCCACTAAAGCCACAAGTCACTTGCCACCACACCAGGGTCGTTGTATTGTGCATAGTTTTACAATCAATATCACCTGTCACACCACCACCACCCATGGCTGAACCTGAACTAACAGTAATGTCAAAGGTCAACTACTGGACGTAAACTAACCTAACCTCAAGCAATGTTTACCACAGCCAAGCCTTACCTAAACATCACGCTCTGTACCTAACCCAATTTTACCCACGGTCAATACTCGACCTAAACTAACAATATCATCAAACCTAAACGCAAAACTAAAGCTCACATGAACTTTTACTCAACAAATAAACAACCAAGGCTTCCCACTGTCGCTACAACACAAACTTACAACAACAACAAAACAAAAAATACAACAACACCGAGTCAGGTTGTGGAGGTAGACCTTGACACACTTCACTACTTCGAGTTCGACCTGTAAATATTCGGAGCCTTAAGGAGACTCATATACTGTATATATATTCTGATCTTTTATTCTTTATTAAACGCAACGCTTCAGTCACTTCCTTTCTTTTTCTTCTCATTAGTTCTCTTCTTCCTCGTCTTTGTCTTCGTTTCTTTCACCATTTTCTTTTCTTCTCTAGTGTAATTGTATACGTACACACACACACACACACACACAGCTAACACAAATGGCTCCCACATGACCAATACCGTGGCTATTAAATTTGCACCCAGGTCGCAAGTGATTGGTTGAGGCCAGCCAGATCCTCTTCTCTCACGTCCAATCAAAACACACACACACACACAGCCAGACACACAACCACCACAGACACACAGCCAGACACACAACCACCACACACACACACACACACACTATAAAGATTACAGTCAGGACAATCAATAAAACCGAGTGTGAGAGAAAACTGGACAGGGAAGAGCTCTCACGACCCCCAGGCAGCCCATCACCCACCACCATCACCCATCAGCTGCCACCATCACCCATCAGTTGCCACCATCACCCACCACCATCACCCGCCACCATCACCCATCAGCTGCCACCATCACCCGTCACCCACCACCATCACCCAGGCCGCCTCCTACGACACAGAAGAGCCTCAACAGTACGTGGAATAATCCCAACATCAGGACCGGTAAAGTTGGCCGCCTATACGTGGACAATGTTAGGTCTTATATTATCCTGGCGGGGAAAAGATTCCAGAGCGGCAGGAACGACAGAGGCGGCTTGATGGTGTGTGTGTGTGTGTGTGTGTCTCTGTGTGTGTGTGTGTGTCTGTGTGTGTGTGTCTGTGGTGTGGGTGTGTGTGTGTGTGATTGTGTGCGCGCGTGCGTTTCTGTGTGCGTGCCTCCTCCCTCCCTCCGTCCGTCCCCGCCCCCTGGAGGAGGATGGAGCGGTAGTGACGTCACAGGAATACCGATAGTCTGGGTGACTCACCAGGGGGGCAGGAGGAGGGGATGGGCCGGGTAAGGGTCTGAGGGGACTAGGGAGGGGAGGGAAGGGGAGGAGAGGGGAACCCATCTGAGGGACTAGAGAGAGAGAGAGAGAGAGAGAGAGAGAGAGAGAGAGAGAGAGAGAGAGAGAGAGAGAGAGAGAGAGAGAGACCCACCACTATTCCCATAAGCTGCCTCTCAAGGTGGGCCAGCCAGCCAGCCTTGCATTATGTATAAGAGTGGAGAGACAGTTGGAGGCAGGACCAGCGTGGCCTGTGTGTCTGTGAGATAACATACATAGATACACACACACATACGTACAAACACAGATATTCATTCACCTGATGAGTAAACACCCTAACCTAACCTAACATTATGAGATGTACTTATTACCACCATGCGATTGTACTATTCCAGATGATACTAAATGTTACACAATACTTCCTTGAGATAAATGTATAGTATATATCAGGTGCCTCAAAGAGAGCTCAGGTTCTCAACTGGCTCAGCCATGTTAATATTGTTATTATCATCCACTCCGTATCTGTATTTTTCTGGCTAAATAAAATGTTTCAATCAATCAATCAAACCTAACCTAAGCTAACCACCCCGTAGGTAGCGTAAGGGTGTAATAAGGTGGGGAGAAGGAGGCTGTATCTTCAGGTGACAACAACAACACAAATAAACAGCAGAGAGTAACACGGTGAGTGGCACAGGATGCTCATGTTTACAGTTCTCACACACACACACACGATGCGACAGAAATATATATATATATAATATATATATATATATATATATATATATATATATATATAACAAAGTGAAAAAGGTGATAATAATCATTTATTTAAGCAATTAAATATCTTCGAGAGCAAATCCTACACTACACTAACCTAACCTAACCTTCACGTGTTGCTGGGGAGCTTACATTAGGCATCTGATCTGTGGGTGTGTGTGTATTAAAAGGACCTGACCATTAAACCTTTACATAACGTGTAGTTTGTTCTGAGACGTGATGAAAAAATGACTGGTGATGAATGATAATTGTACCAGAGAAAGAGAGAGAGAGAGAGAGAGAGCTTTACTTCCCTCCACCCACACACCCACCCTTCAACCTAAACATCCACCCACCCCTCCACTCACCCTTACACCCACACCCGAGGGCGTCTTCCAGCGGCGGTAAGTGTGAGTGCTTCAGGAGGCGGGTTCTCTTCTAGGGATCAATGCGGGGCACTAAGCTATCTTTCTGCCCCTCCTCCCTCGGCTTTCACCGCCCTGAGGAGAAGGAAGAGTAGGAAGGAGGTGGTTGGGCAGGAGGAAGGTTAGGTTAGTTAAAGGTGAGTGGTGTTGTGTTGCAGGTTAGAGCGGGTGTGGGTGGGTGTAGATTAGGTTAGGGTGGGTGGTGTGTGAGGATGGGTGGGTGGTGTGCGAGGGAGGGTGTGAGGGTGGGTGTGGAGTAAAACGGGGGACAAGTAGACGGTGCCACAGGTAAGTCCGGGTCTCTGGTAACCTGCCAGTACCGCCTCAAGGTAGCGAGGCTTCTGGCGACACATGCTTTCATTCCCTGCTTACACCTGCATCCCTCCGTCAGTGTTGGCCCCCTGGACGGACGGACTAGCCACTCTGTCACTGGTAATTTATTCAACTATTCACACGGCCGTCTCGAGAATGTCACGTCGTATTTATATATAAAACTGATAGAATATATAATGTTATACCCGGGTTGCCTCGAGGCTTGTCTTATAGGTTAGGCTAGTTAAATGTGTGTGTGTGTGTAAGTGAGTGTATAATAATAATAATAATAATAATAATAATAATAATAATAATTAACGGTTTATTGAAAGAGCTTGGCAGCCAGAAGGCTGAAAATATACAGTTACATATTTGGGGAATGGGTTTCGAATTACAAATAATATACAAGTAACATAAGTGATATAAATAAGATATATAATAACTAGATGGGGAAAAGCTCAAACTACAGTGCATTTCAACATAGTGACAGTGCAAGAAGTAGTATTGTGTGTGTGTGTGTGTGTGTGAAGATAATTTCTGTACCTACCTCAAATCCTCCTTCCGTCATCACCACCACCTCCTTCTTCCACATTTACTCATCACTACCAACATCTGCACCAACACCACCATCACCCAACTCCACCACCTTCCACACTAGACCTCGAATCTCGTCCAGTAAAACACCTTCCCGTGAGAACTTCCGGATTCCCATCCACGTACAGCACCGTCGACCCCCCCCCCCAACACTCCCACCACCACCACCCCCTCCCCCCAACACTCCCACCATCCCCTCCCCCAACACTCCCACAATCACCACCACCACTACCACCATTACTACCAACCATGACGGAGGAGGAAGTGTGAATATTTCTTTTAATACCACCACTACCACACACAATCACCACCACCACACACCATCACCACTACCACACACCATCACCACCACACACCACCACCACCACACACAATCACCACCACCACACACCATCACCACCACACACCACCACCACCACACACAATCACCACCACACACAATCACCACCACCACACATCATCACCACCACACACCACCACCACTACACACAATCACCACCACACACCATCACCACCACACCACCACACACAATCACCACCACCACACACCATCACCACCACACACCACCACCACCACCACACACAATCACCACCACCACACACCACCACCACCACACACCATCACCACCACACACAATCACCACCACCACACACCCATCACCACCACACACCACCACCACCACACACCATCACCACCACACACCATCACCACCACACCACCACCACACACCAGCACCACCACACACACACCACCACACACCATCACCACCACACACCACTACCACCACACACCATCACCACACACCATCACCACCACATACACCACCACCACCACACACCATCACCACCACACACCATCACACACCACCACCATCACACACCACCACCACCACCACACCATCACCACCACACACCATCACCACCACCATCACCACCACACACCACCACCATCACACACCACCACCATCACACACCACCTCACCACCACACACCGTCACCACCACACACCACCACCACCACACACGATCACCACCACACACGATCACCACCACACACCATCACCACCACACACCACCACCACCACCAACCATCACCACCACATACCACCACCACACACCATCACCACCACCACACACCACCACCACCACACACCACCACCACCATCACACACGATCACCACCACACACCATCACCACCATACACACGATCACCACCACACACCATCACCACCACACACACCACCACCACCACCACCACCACCACACACACACACACCACCACACACCACCACACACCATCACCACCACCACACACACCACCACCACCACCACCACACACCACCACCACCACACACCATCACCACCACACACCATCACCACCACACACCACCACACACCATCACCACCACACACACACCACCACCACCACCACACACACCATCACCACCACCACACACCATCACCACCACACACCATCACCACCACCACCACACACCACCACCATCACCACCACACACCATCACCACCACACACCATCACCACCACACACCACCACCACCACACACGATCACCACCACACACGATCACCACCACACACCATCACCACCATACACACCACCACCACCACCAACCATCACCACCACACACCACCACCACACACCATCACCACCACACACCATCACCACCACACACCACACCACCACACACCACCATCACCACCACACACCATCACCACCACACACACACCACCACACACACCATTACCACCACACACACCATCACCACCACACACACCATTACCACCACACACACCATCACCACCACACACCACCATCACCACCACCACACACTATCACCACCACCACACACCATCACCACCACCACACACCATCACCACCACACACCACCACCACACACCATCACCATCACACACCACCACCACCACACACCATCACCACCACACACACCACCACACAACCTTAACAACACTCACCCAAACACACAAGACGTTTTCCACCACACACACACACCTCTGACTAACCTAACGTAACCTACCCAAACAACAACAGCAAGACTCCGTGGCCACGTTCAAGGCCACACACCGCCAGGCTAAAATGCAACAAATTACTCAAGTGCCAGAGAGTAAAAATATGTCAATGAAAGGGTGTAAACAATGGTGAAAAAAAAAACATTTGTAAACAACGAAAGGATGTAAACACTTGTAAACTATTGGTAAACATTTGTAAACAACGAAAGGACGTAAAATATGGCTTAGTGACACCGTGAATAAGCACGTGTTCAAGTAAGCCCTTCCACCATGATGAGTGCTTCTATCCAGGATCTTCAACACACAAAACAGGTATTCTCAACAACAATCTCTGAAGCAAAATACAAATACTTATCCCCGGGACCACATTCCACAACATCTTTTTCATCTACAACTCGATCCCCTGAATATCACAACACCCCCCCACCCTCAGGAGACCATAATACCCCCCCCCAACCCCACAAGAGACCACAACTCCCCCCCCCACCCCTCAGGAGACCACAACCCCCCCCCCACCCTCAGGAGACCACAACCCCCCCCCCCCCCTCAGGAGACCACAACCCCCCCCCACCCTCAGGAGACCACAACCCCCCCCACCCCTCAGGAGACCACAACCCCCCCCCCCCCACCCTCAGGAGACCACAACCCCCCCCCCCCTCAAGAGACCACAACATCGTGAAGGTCTCGGTGTAGTGTGTCCACTTAACATCACCTTCTCTGTCTCTCATTAGCACAGCTGCGTCACTCCTTTAAGGGGCCTGGAACTAACTCACTCCCTCAACCATCCACTCACTCAACCATCCACTCCCTCACCCAACCACTCCCTCACCCATCCACTCCCTCACCCAACCACTCCCTCAACCATCCACTCACTCCACTCCCTTACCCAACCACCAACCACTCCCTCACCCATCCACTCCCTGAACCATCCACTCCCTCAACCATCCACTCACTCCACTAACTTACCCATCCACTGAGGCCTTGACCTCCCTCCCTCCCCCCCCCCCCCATTCCTCTTGTCACTAGTGAAGAGAAACTGCCTGATACTGTACCGCCTCATCCTTGAACACCACCACAACAAGAGGACGACAGCGTGACGCAGCCTCTATACACACAACAAGAACCTGTCCCTTTGCCTCCACTACATACATCACCACTGCCACCACACCACCACTACAGTACATCCATCACCACTGCCACCACACCACCACTACAGTACATCCATCACCACTGCCACCACACCACCACTACAGTACATCCATCACCACTGCCACCACACCACCACTACAGTACATCCATCACCACTGCCACCACACCACCACTACAGTACATCCATCACCACTGCCACCACACCACCACTACAGTACATCCATCACCACTGCCACCACACCACCACTACAGTGCATCCATCACCAATGCCACCACACCACCACTACAGTACATCCATCACCACTGCCACCACACCACCACTACATACATCACCACTGCCACCACACCACCACTACAGTACATCCATCACCACTGCCACCACACCACCACTACATACATCACCACTGCCACCACACCACCACTACAGTACATCCATCACCACTGCCACCACACCACCACTACAGTACATCCATCACCACTGCCACCACACCACCACTACATACATCACCACTGCCACCACACCACCACTACAGTACATCCATCACCACTGCCACCACACCACCACTACAGTACATCCATCACCACTGCCACCACACCACCACTACATACATCACCACCTCCTCCCTCTTCTCCTCCTCCAAGGCCAGTCTCCGCCCTGGTGAACGTCTACCTTACATGGGCGGCACTTGTGACCATCTCTGGCAGGAGTCAGGCACGGGCATGGTGTGGGCGTGTCGTGGGCTCTGAGCACGGCTTTCAGGGGCATCATAGCAAGACGGGTGTAGGGCCAAAGGCATGTGTGGGCGTCTAATGGAAACGTGGGCGCCTCTTAAGCTTCGGGGGAGAGAGTTCGAACATGTGTGTGTGTGTGATGAACAATGACAGTACACACACATTACTATACCATACATTAAGTCGACACAGGATGTCTCTTAAGTGTGACACACACACACACACACACACACACACAAACAGGAACATTATCTCAGTGCCTTATGCCTTAATAACAAGACAATGACGTCAATCTCACCCTTATACTCAAGATACACAAAGCTCAAGTTACACCTCCACCCCCCTCATCCCATCTCGTGTGTCAAGGTGAGGAGGAGGGAGGAAAGGGGAAAAGAGGGGGGATAGGGAGAGAGGGGGGACAGGGAGAGAGGGGGGACAGGGAGAGAGGGGGACAGGGAGAGAGGGGGGATAGGGAGAGAGGGGGGATAGGGAGAGAGGGGGGACAGGGAGAGAGGGGGGACAGGGAGAGAGGGGGGATAGGGAGAGAGGGGGGATAGGGAGAGAGGGGGGATAGGGAGAGAGGGGGACAGGGAGAGAGGGGGGACAGGGAGAGAGGGGGGATAGGGAGAGAGGGGGGATAGGGAGAGAGGGGGATAGGGAGAGAGGGGGGACAGGGAGAGAGGGGGGACAGGGAGAGAGGGGGGACAGGGAGAGAGGGGGGACAGGGAGAGAGGGGGGACAGGAGAGAGGGGGGACAGGGAGAGAGGGGGGACAGGGAGAGAGGGGGGACAGGGAGAGAGGGGGGACAGGGAGAGAGGGGGGATAGGGAGAGAGGGGGGATAGGGAGAGAGGGGGATAGGGAGAGAGGGGGGATAGGGAGAGAGGGGGGACAGGGAGAGAGGGGGGACAGGGAGAGAGGGGGGACAGGGAGAGAGGGGGGACAGGGAGAGAGGGGGGGATAGGGAGAGAGGGAGGGATAGGGAGGATAGGGGGAGGGAGAGGATAGGGGAGGAAGAGGATAGGGGGAGGGAGAGGATAGGGGGAGGGAGAGGATAGGGGGAAGGAGAGGATAGGGGGAGGGAGAGGTAAGGGGGAGGGAGAGGAGAGGTAGGAGACACGCGTCGATGATGATAAAGTAAAGGAGGAAAATAATTAAGAGTGGATAATAATGGCTAATCAGTTCCGGAGAAGAAGGGACTAGGGACGTGCGAGGAGACTATGGTGGAGTGGTGTAGTCTCTCTTGTATACAAACCCTAACCTAACCCTAACTTAACCTAACCAAACACTGACTTAACCTAACCTAACCTAACCCTAACTTAACTTAACCTGACCAAACCCTAACCTAACCCTTACTGGCACTAACACTAACCTAACTTAACCAATACTAGCACTAACCTAACCATACCAATACTAGCACTAACCTAACCATACCATACCATTACTAGCACTAGCCAAACCTAACCTAACCAATTCTAGCACTAGCCAAACCTAACCCAACCAATTGTAGCACTAACCAAACCAAACCCCAATTCCAGCACTAACCTAACCAATTCTAGCACGAGCCAAACCTAACCTAACCAATTCTAGCACTAGCCAAACCTAACCTAACCAATTCTAGCACTAACCTAACACGAAAGCTTTTGAAAACAATCATCCACTGACGACGATAATTATGAGGGGAAAACAAAGAAGAATGAAACAATGAAATCTAAATGAAGGAAGAATGAAGCCACGAGGAGAATGGAGGAAGAGGGACAAACAAAGAGTAGAATGAAGGAGAAGGAAACAAAAGAGGAGAAGGAAGGAGAGAGAAACAAAGGAAAGAAGAGGAAGGAGGAGGAGGAGGGAGAAGATGTTTTTAACATAATGTGTTCCGCAGGAGAGAGAGAGAGAGAGAGAGGGGGGCGGATGGAAGTTGGCCAGGTGGCGACGCCCTATCTTAATCATGACTTACCTGGCAGGAAGAGGAGGAGAAGGAGGAGGAAGAAAAGGAGAAGTAGGAAGAAGAAGAGGAGAAGTAAGAAGAAGGGGTGAAGGAGGAAGAGGAAGAAAATAAGGAAAAAGAGGAGGACCTTTAAACACTACCTGCCCATAATACTGTTTACAGGGAAGAAATGTAAAAGACTTGATAGTATAGGTTAGGTTAGGTCAAGTCAGGTAAGGTCAGGTAAGGTTAGGTCAGGTCAGGTTATGGCCACGAGTGCAGCAGGTGGCAGCAAGGGCGGGATGAAACCTTGGCCAGGTAACAGGTCCTCCTCCTTAATCAGGACAAACTTGGAGCCACAGGTATCAACAAGCAAGCGGGGGAAGGAGGCAGTGAGTGGGGGAGGAGGCGGTGATGCAATCAAGTGTTTTTACCAGTCCTTTTAAGGGTAGCACACACACACACACACACACACACACGCGCGCGCGCGCACACACACATACACGCACGCGCACACACACACACACGAGGACATCTTCACAATTTTGGGGGGATAGAGTAAGAGAGGGGTGAAAGAAGAAGAAGGTTATTAATAGTTTTGAAGCACTCAATCCAGGGAAGGAGGGAGGGAGGGAGCGAAGGAGGTTGGAGGAAGGAGGGAGAACCATTCTTCAAGCAATCGTATTTAGAGCCAGCCTTTGTATGCAGATTCTAAAACACACACACACACACACAACAAACCTTTGTCATCATCGTTTGGTCAGGTTAGTTTAGTTTATATCAGGTTTGGTTTAGATTAGGTTGGGTTTGGTTAGACTAAATTAGGTTAGTTTAGGTTAGGTTAGGCAAGTATCAGGGTGTCTCATCTTCAGGTAATACAGCAAAGTCCTTGAAAACAACCCCCCCCCCCCCTCTAGTCCTGCCACGCCCACCACACTCCAATGACAACGCTGATTGGCTGTTTCCGGCTAGATGAGGGAGGGGGGGGGGGGCCTCTGGCAGGGTCACAAGCGAGTCGTTGGTTAGTTGTAAACTATGGTGGGTACATAGTGGTGAGGTCCTCCCTGATTGGTTAGTTCATGCTTGGGTACTTGTAGGAACCACCTGATTGGCTATACTTCCAGCTACTATAATGACAAGGCCTTTCCTGACTGGCGAGCTACCGTGCATATGAGGAAAGTCTTTCTGATTAGCCAAGTGATTGGACTCATTCTCAAGGACTTTTCCTATTGGTCGGGTCCGTGTAAGCAAGGTCTTTCCTGAGTGGCTAGCCTCAGGGGTGAGTGACGAAGAATCTACCTGGTTGGCTGGACAGAATTACACGACTTCTGGTTGGCTGAACACAATTGCACTCACTAGTACCGGTAACTAAATGGGATTTTCTGGTTAGTCATTTCCGATTTGTCAGTTCTATTCACACACACACACAACATAAGTTCCAAATAAGTGTGGTCGCCGGCAGTTTTAAACCTCAGATATGACCCAATAAACGTGTGAAATTATCGTGGTGCTGTGGTGGTGGTGGCTGGCTCTAAATATAACTTCCATCCAGGTAACATCCAGGTAGGTAATATAAGTTAAGATAAAATAAATAAAAAATACCTGCGTGTTAATTATTCAGGCGAGGGAAGTGGGCTGTAAGGCACCTTAGCCAGGGTGTGTGTGTGTGTGTGTGTGTGTCCAAGCTACACAACTACCTTCACACTTACACTACTACCTATCAACCTACACACGTTCACAATTACCTACCTACCTAGCCTACACACACCTACCTGCCTGACTCACGTAATGTTGGGGCCGCAATGTGATCAATAATACAGTAGCAGCGGACCTCTTGAGTAGGGTACAAAGGCGGGAGGGAGGGAGAAGCCGCCCACTGGACTATGGTGAACAGCAACACATAACAGTGGCCTACTGCCTCACCAAATGAAAGAGACGAGAGAGGTAGCAAAATATACGTTGAATGACCTCCTGGCCTCTCATCCTTGAACCACAGTCAGATATAATGCGACACGTACCCACCTGAGGCATTATATACAAATTGCACATCATATTGCAATGGCTGCTGCAAAAAAACAAACAAACATGTCACGTTCAAAATAGATCAACATTAACATCTTTACTGACGTACCCATCACAGCAGCCCTTTTAACCCCTCCCCTTAGTCTGGCCCTTAAATGTGGCCACCACCCCCCCCCCCCCCCGCCCACCCTTACAGCCCTCCCCTCCATCCCATGTTGAACTAAGGGATGAGGGGCAGCTCCCAGGCTCCCTCCACTTAGCCTCGTCGACTACATTGCGTCACCAACCAGGGAATAAGCTCCATCCACCCCCCCCCCCCAGGTCCCCCCACTTCCCACATTTCCTGATTTTCCCAGTCGTAATCCTGTTTCCACACGGACACCCTCAAACTCTCCACAAAACGACGCGTCATTAATAAGGAAGTAAACAGAACTCAATTATGACGTATAACAAAATTCACCGTAAAGGCCATACGTTCAATAATATCACGTTATATAAAGGCATACACCATCACACATACGTACATACAGAAACCACTCACATAACACACGCGCACACTAGCTTACGTAACACCCTCCCAGCATCCAAGAGAACCCCTGTTACCCAGAATGCCTTAAAAACTTGTTATATTATCCACCAGTTGCCAAGAATATTACCCAACACCATCACTTGAGAAGAGGAAAATCGATCTTCTACCAATATAACGGGAAACAACATCATGTCCAGTAGTTTTGAGAAGCGTTATGCCCTGTTGATCCTACGACTTGGCGAGGCTTGGGGACCTCTTAAAACGACTTAATGTGATTTTGTGGCATGAGTGTAATTAAAAAAAAATACAAATACTTTACTGACAAAGTTTTATGTACGTTTTACGTATTAGTTTATAAGTAAAACTGGGAAATATATTTACAAAAAACAAAATAAAAACGGAATTCTAATCTCTAGGCTTCCGTTTTTCGACTTTATGATCCTTATTATAAGAGATCCGGGTGTGACGTCATTTAGTTAAATTATAGTTTTTATTCTACGGTGATCACCAGTTAATTACGCCATTCTTAATCCACTTTACGTCGTTATTTGATACCGAGCAATTGGGAGTAACGATCGGCACCACCCATGGAACTCTACACTGATTTGTATATTGGAAAACAGCCCAAAACTATACTCGATACCGTTTTTGGCGCAAATCTATATTTTTCCAACCTTCTTTCAATACAACTCAAAAATACCGCAGAAGAGAAAGAAAATGGAAATGGCAGGAATATCGTGTGTATAATCAATTACTGACTTTGCAAAAACTAAGATTAATAAAAAATAAAAAAGATAAATAAATCACTACTATTGCTTTACAAAATTGCAATACTTGTAGTAATCGAACAACGTCTTGAAACCCTACACAAGTCTGGTGAGGCAGTGAGGTAGGGAGGGGAGTGAGGGAGGGGAGGTTGCATGTGCGCGGTGGGGCTGGACTGGTGGGGAACAGTCTCCTCATCCACAGACAGACAGTCACGCTCTACTGAGGCCGGCGGCAACTACACTACACTAACCCTTTGTAATTAAGTATACAATAAATATATATATTTCTCATCTTAATCATTAATGACACTAACCAACCTTATGAATTAAGTTAAAAATGACTCGGCGCTTAAAACACCCCAATTGTTAAATTTTACAGTTAAGTCATTTTACAAGATCAATATCGGTAATTACCTCATAACGGTATAAATGCGCACACACACACACTCACTCGCCAGCCTTCATTTTACACATTCCTGGCTACCTCAACCGCATCTCATGGTCAGATGGCTCACATTCTGTACCTAAATAAATCCATTGTTTTTTTCTTCTTTTTCGCTTATACATTACACTGTACTACACTTGCCTGCACACTGTCGGGAACACCCCATTCTTATACTACTATAGTACGTAAAATTTTATCAAAATTTCCCTTCTAAATTACTAAATCATAAAAAAAAATCCTGTGTTTTGTTCCGGTCACTAAGTACATTTTATACCTGGATGATCTGCAGTCTCTATATGCACAATGAATCAATGTAATCTTGTCTGATGATTTGACTGAATATCTATCTTTCTATCTTTTACTCAATGACTCACGACACTTGAGGATCAATAGCCTCTCTCCCTCACGCTGACACCCCCCCCCCCCCCTCCCACTTGTGTCTAAAATACTGTATCAACATCAGACGTTATTCCGCTCAGCTACTTACTGTCCGTCCAATAATAGCCTTCTCTCTCTCTCTCTCTCTCTCCTAGACACCTTCGCACCTACAACACAATAATACCCAAATAAACTGAACAGGGTGATCCACTTGAGGTACTCCACACACACACACACAGGCCCTCCACACGTACCGTACACACAAGCCTATAGTAAAGTGGTCTCCCAGCAGACCCCCATTACTGTGTACAGCCACGGATGCTTCGCCACTGACAGATACTATTTACACTTATAAGAGACTGGCTACTAACACCTAAACTACCACTACCACCACTTAAACCATTAATACAACACCACTGTCACACCCCCAAGCAGCCCTTACGTATGCAACACACCTACACATACCCCGTTATACACACACACACAGACAGACAAACGTTCTTACACGACATAACTGTACACTTTCTCTCCTTGTATATTCATTATGGCTAAAATTGGGTGGTGTATGTGTGTCCACTCTCCACCATACCATCATCTTGTTGCTTCTTCCTGTTACATATTTCAAGGTGCCTCCCCACCACCCCCCCCCCCCCCCATCCACTTCTTAACACTGCAAAGGTTTCTTGGCGCTTTAATTTACTTTTCTACTTGTTCCTGCATGGAGCTTTTTCCTCATGAATTAAATACGAAATTCTTATTTCATTAACCCTGTTATGTATGTGCGTACGTATTGCAAAAGATTCATTCATTATGCATTATTATCAATCTTCCCTTGAGTAAATGCTGACTATTCATTTTTGTAATTACTCATTATCAATTTATGTATGAATCACATACTGTATATTATATTTCTGTATTCATTATCAATTACATAATCACCTAAGTCTGGTAACTTCCTCCCCCGAGACACCACCTCTACTTCCTCGCCCACGGCAGTTCCTTTTGGTGTGAGAACTTGAGGACCTCGCTAGCACCTCCAACCATATCCGCCTTAGGCTTAGCAGCACAGTGAGACCTGCACCACACACAAGCTACAATAAGTCTTAATTACCTGGCTCTAAAGTGGGTTTTCCCACTTTTATCCATTTAAGCTGACGTCTTTCCCTTAGTAATAATGTATTCATGGATATTCTTCACAGTTACACGACCAACATGGCTAGCGGCTCCCCGAGTATTCTCATGAATACATTATCCACATTACAGGGAGAAGCAGCAGTGTAGTGCCTCTGCTGTATAATGAAAACATAACACCACACAAGTTGGAATGTGGGCTTCTGTTATCCTCCCCACACCAAGAAAGTTACTCACTTATTACCTAAACTATTACACTTGGTACAGTATGACACACAAAGTACCTTATATTTCACCCATATTGTTGCTGTGTGGAACTTGTCTCAATAAACACGGTCTTCCAGTATTACCAACACAAGTGTTTCTGTGCCCAGGGTACTGGATGTAGAAAGTGCAATGGCATAAGACTTAGACTGTGGTGTGTGAGTTTACTGTACCAGAACCTCGAGCATAATAAGTCACAAATACACAGTCTTATTTCACCTTAAGATTAACTACCTTAAAGCTAACCTAAGCTAACCTCTTCCCCTCAAATACTGTAGTGTTAAGGTGACATACTGGGGTGGAGATTCTTCAGGTGATCGAGAAAAAAAAAGCCCACATATGCAATTCCGTTCATATAAATAGAATTCAAAAATAAAGGTTCCTGTATCCACTAACTCCTTTGATGTGTAAATAGACCACTTCAGATCCATTCATTTACGTTTACTGTACCTGTAGTCCTGAATCCGAGCGCTGCTTGCAAAAGACAAAATACAGTCACTAATGTAATTGCTGTGGAATTACCACACACACATCTGTACCACTGTAAGCATTCTCTCACCGTACTTATGAAATCTGTACCACTAAGCATCTACTCTCTTATGAAAAACAAAATATATAACCACTTCTGTAATTTCATTGTAATACACAGGTACATACATCGGTACTGTACTATTCATAGTCTCCATCATTTCAACTGTATTATGTATTAATATTTTTGCTTTTACTGTATTTTCTGAGTGAGTAGTTCAGAAATTTATTAGTTATTATGAGGTAATTATGGATGCTTTCCATAAAATGTACTAAATGTATCCCTTCTCTAGAAAGTAAAGACAGAAGAGAAGTAAAAAAAAATAAGATCACTCAGAGGAAGAACTTAACAGGTACGAGCCTAACTCTAACTTGCTGCAGAGGAAACAAGTTGGGAGATACTATACTATATCCATGAGCCACAGTACGTACCTTAAAGCCTCGCGAGCGTTTACAGCAGACACACGCCAGGAGGGTGGTGACGGAGGAGAGGAGTGCAGCAACTCCCAACACGGTGTGGATGTAGTCCCTGTTGTTCCAGCCACCCTCCCTGCCTAACCCTGAAGTAACCAGTGTATAATTAATTTTTTTTCAATGTAATTAATTTCAACCAATGTATAATCAATGTTAACCATAGTCTAGGATACCTATAATCAAATCACCTATCATCTTGTTGTTTAAGCCCTTTTTCAATCACTTCTTATACTTGTCTTGCATCATTCCCCCTATTTCTTCCTTCTTGTCTGTGTCCCTTGAACCAGCCTACACAAATAATGAGTACTCTGTATAGCTATGGAAAACACAAGTACTGTATCAATAAAGTTAACTAACACATCATTTCTATTTTACTTTTACTGTAATGAATTCTCCTATAAACTTAAAAAAAAAAAAGTTTTTTGCTGCCAGCCTAATACTATGTCAACACACCATTGTATATAAGTACAGAACACAAAACATAAATATACACTACTTTAATGAATACAAAGGTTGTCAAGGACATTGTTGGACTAAAAACAATGGAGGGTCTCTATGATTTTTAAAACAGACAATGATTCATTATAATAAAATGATCTGAACCTTTTATGTTCTATGCCAAACCTGCAAATTTCCCTGTGAGGAGCAGGTTAGGTTAGGTCAATGTTAGTGTCAGATTAGGTTAGGTTCATGTTAGGATATTTCATCATCAGGTGATCCTTAGATACTTCTTTCATTTAATAATTTAGGAGAATAAACTTTCCTCAGCCACTTCACTCAAGAGGCTGGCAGTAATCCTAATAGGCTGGCAGAGGTGTTTCTGGCTGCACTACCATATCACAAACACATGACTGTCATCAAGCTGGCATTCATTTTTATGCCTCCTCCTGTCACTACCAGCTGCTCCCTCCTTGGCTACATAAACATTGTTGTGACATGACACACATTATGAATACCACATGAATTTCACAACATTTAAATTCCTCACTCTCATATTGTATTTGTAAGGTCCCTTCTGTGGGAATTCCTGCTATTAGTTATTCATATCATCTCTCCTGTGTGGATTCTTCTTTCAATGTATACAGTACAGTACTATACAGTTCTACTGAATACAGACAATGGGAAATTCCCTTCCCTCCTGACCTGTTATTCAATATTTGACATACAGTACAAAGACCTGAAGCTTAGGAGCCCAGAGTGTAACCTGCCTCAGAAATACAAGGCATGAAGTAATAATATACTACGGTCAACTATGTAAACTACGATACAATCAAGTACTGTATTATCTCATAATCTGGAGAGCCAATGAGGAGCAACAAAACCCATGACTCAGTCCACATACAATATGCATTTGTCCAGAGTGTGGAGCACTTACCCTGCATCTGACAACAAGGTGAAGGAATAACCTAAGCAGTCAAACCCTACTAAAGCAGATGTAATACTGTACTGCACTGCATTATTCTAAAAATGTGCATATTTTTTTAAAAATAAAGTGACTAATTTACTTCACTGTACTGTAATTACATAAAGTCACACTGCAAAAGAACACAAATACTGTACTGTAAACAACTACGGTAGTTTGCAGTATTCCCTTTAATGTGCCTGAGGACAAACACTGGCATCTGTAACAGTACTGACTAACACACAATAAGCCAAGCTACACACCAAGAAGTGAGAGAGTCCCACACAATTGCAAACTCTTGCAATGTGATTCCAAACATCTATTGCTCACACTGATGCATAACACTGTGTGACTTAAGGCAAATGCTGTAGAAGTGTTTAAAAGGAAGAAATGCTGCATTGGATGATAGTAAGAGCTGGCCAGATACAAGGTAGCCACTGTGCATGTACTATGACCGAGAGTAGAACGAGGGTGATGGAACACTCGGCTCACATGACAGTAAGAATATCTCTACCTTTCAGTTCTAAAAGGCATCAGAAGCCTCCAAGATCTCTTTCTTAGGGACTATGGTTGTGCCAAGGTTATGAACTAGAACCAACTATTCATTTAAATCCTGCCGTCAAGGTCAAGGACTGCAGTTTTCAACATGTACACTTTGGTTTGCAATACGTGAGTTTCCCGAACCAAATATTATGTTGTAAAGGTTTTATGGCTTTTGGATTCATTTGTATTCATGTCTACTGTAGTTTAGGCACCAACTTTGTTTAAAATAAACCAGCCAAAAGCACAGTCAAACTGAGGCAACGTGATACTATACTACACTACAGTATACTCCTACTTTGATGATATTACTACATTTGCTCTGTTCGTTTCTGAATATAGTATAGTCCTGTATACTGTAATATAAATAGGACATCAGACCTAACAAAAAAAAATTTAGCTGCTTCATGTATTTCTCAAAATGGAATCACACTTGCACTCTTGTAAGGTATCCTTTGGTTGTATTGTACATACTGTACAGTACTTCTACTGCCAAGGTCAAGAGACACTTATTTCCTACAAGAGCCAACTTTTAAATAAGAGAACAGTATCTCTGATTCTCTCACTGGGAGCTAAATCAATACAGTAAATGAATCAATTAAAGTGTTTATTTTAATACCTTAGAATTAAATCAAGTTTAACTGAAGGAAAGTTAGTCTTTACCAAGACCATTTTTGTTAAACTTTAATTTTCTGTGAAGATTTTAGTTCATCCTCAGTAAGTTACAGAACAACCTCAGGCAGATAAGGATTCATCAAAGAGTGATTGAGTTCACCTTAACAAACTAAGTCAATAAACTTGATTTGCACAATTAAAATAAACTTGGTAAAATGTCAGTCTGTCTGACAAGAAAGAAATGGAGAATAAATGTATACACCGTAGTATAGTAGAAACAAGGCCAACACTTACCTTATAAACTTACATTAATCTACAATACCATACAGTACTGTATACTGTTACTGTGTATATAACATGATAAAAGATTAAGTACAAAAAAGTTTATAATGCTGTTTTGCCAACTAAGATCTTGATAACCACAGTATGTATGATCATTTACTAAGTGAATAATTACTTTACCATGCATGATGCTATAATCTATGTAGCTACCTTACTTTTTATTATTTATGATGAAAATGTAAAACTGTACTGTATACAGTACAGTATACTGTCCAGTACTCTATATCGCTAGTGTAGGGCCATAGCCAAATGATAAGTGAATATGATCATTGCTATCTGAGATCACCTGTTATCATAAAAGCTTGATACTGTGTACAATATCTCTAATCTATATCCAGGCTGACACAATTGTATACGTATAGCTACAAGAGGAATTTTTTTCAAGTCAGATCACATTACTGCACCATTCTTAACAACAGCACTTAACACCCAGCTCTCCATATTTTTATCAGCAGTTATCATTATTATTACCACAAACTCATCAAATAAAATCTAAAATAATTTTTATAATCCCAACCCAACATAGCTGCTGGCCTACTGCAACATAAGACAAGAGTCATTCAACATACTGGTGCATCAGCAGCTCTATATGTGGCCGGGTCCGCTGGTTCATGATGGAGAAAAACTCGTTACTGTACTCACTAAATGGGGAAAAACTGAAATACCGGTAGCTTACTGACAAGGCAGGAGTGCTTTAAACTGGACCAGAACTATATACAGTATATTATTTATATATACTCGTATATACTGTACTTGTTTTAACAGGGTGTTTCAAGGCATGACCAGGCACTGGTATACATTATTCTTCCACCCTACTATATATACTCACCTATAAAACACCTTCTCTCTGTCTATCATAAACCCGTAGAGAAATTAATTGGATGAGATTCCTTTTCCAACAGCCACTCTAAGATACCTAGGTACACCATATTAGGAGTGTCGGTAAATGTTTGGGATCAGGACAACTAAAGCCATATTGGGAAGCAAAATCATTCAGGTTAACCAGATCTCATGTAGGTTACAGTATTTCACCTGATGGTTGAATGTTAGGTTAGGTTATGTGATATTAGATATGGTTAGGTCATGTTATATTATAATGTCTTAGGTTAGGATGTTTGTCAGGTGGAATAAACTGGGGTGCATAATCTTTATGAGATATGTTTAATTTTAACATATGATATAATGACCCTGTGCCATACCATACTGTTCATGAGTACATTAATTGTCAGATAATAAAGCTCTTTCCAACATTACCCTCGTAGATGCCGAACATATTGTAAAAATAAATTAATGAATATATAAATACATAAAGTAAACGATGCACAATACAGCCAAATATACACCAATAACCAGTACGGTGTCACGTGCTGAAGATGTTCTGGACCTAACCTAACCTAATCTTTTATTCTGAGGGGTAACTCAGTTTGCCTCAAAGTTTCAATGCGGTGTTGATCGAACTGTGCACGTCCGGATCATTTTCAGCATGTCACAACGGCACATTATTTAACAATAAAGAAAGAGGAGTGCCTCACCTTCAGGAGCTATAGGGTAGGCCAGGGCATGGTAGACGCTCCCGGCCACCAGGACGCAGACGGCAACAACATTCCCTGACCCCATTTTTTTTTATATCAACGAGGAATTTTCAAGAGGACAGATGGGGATGAATTACCACCAAGAAAGGCTCCGCGAACCTTCCTACACTCTCACGACACACCATCATCACATTTGTATTTCAATTTCCACTATTTCACTCTCGTCGTACTCAAATCACTCTTCCATTAATGCTTACAACATCACTTTGCCGTAAACACATCACATAATACATTTCTGTAGGTAAATATTTTTTCTCAGCGTGTATATGATCCCAGAGGACCAGACGGGTAACACTCTCTCATGGGTAGGTAGCAGCAACACACTATTTTTGCTGTATGTGCTGACCAATTGATTGATATGCACTTCAAAGCTCACCAAATGACCTGAAAAAAAAATGGGATTAATATATGCAATAAAGACCTTGAGAAAGACACAAAATATTATGTTATTTCGGAAAATAGTACGAAACCTTTATATAATGGACCCTGAACTAATGGAGGTTTCACATTTAACGGAACCTCGATGTAATGGACTTCCCCACCATAGTTCGTTAAATGGAGGTTCCACTGTATATAAGATTAGTAATTCTCATGTCCTTAAGTAAACAAAAACTTCTTCCTCTCAAAATTAAATGACCCAAAATAATTCATACAGGTGAAACATCAAAATGAATGATATAAATTAACTTTTCAAAATAAACTAAAAACTTCTATTATATATTTCTCAGTATTATCTGACCTGGGACACACTAACCACTTGTTTATTTCCTAATATTATATGAACAAATCAACAGGAAGTGCCCTTTAAGTAAATTTTGGTGAACTTATGCATTTAATTGTTCATAAGTCTTCATACAAATTTACAGAGGTTCATGTATACAAAAATAATTATAAACAATAAGTCAATTAACACCAAAAGCAAAAGGATTATATTAAAAGCTATTTATATTGAGACCTTTAAATGGGTGACACCTGAGTTTGACACAAAGGTAGATAACTCGTTATTCTTCAGTCAAATCGTTATTAAGTCCTTCAAATCCCTGTTCAATAATCTTATATTATTTTATTTCAGTGTGTAAATGTTTCTTTTTATATATTACGGTGATAGAGGATGACACACGAGGAACAAGTGTGTAATGTATGAGTCATAACACCGCCTCTCTCGTTATTGCTTAACTGCCCTCAATCTCCTCCTCCCTCTCTCCCTCTCAACTTAATTCATTCTAACAACAATTCTCTCATGAGTAACACAAACATACAAATATATCTTCACAGCTGTCGCTTTTGTCACAACTACGAGACAACATAAAAAAAGTTTGGACTAGAAAAATAAAAAAAACAAAGTTTGGGGGAGTTCTTCCTAAAGTCACCGTAAGGTTCAAGTTTACTTGTCTTTCTAGTAATTTGTGAAATATATTTTATAGTATGTGTTTATTTTCAAACACTTTATTATACTTCACGATGTTTGATTAATATATATTGACACGTTTAAGGAGAGTACACAATACCTATTGCTAAGGGAGAGCGTGGAACAGCACCATACACGGACACACAAACACCTGCACTGAAGTGTTTACAACCTCCCTGCCAGCCAAGTTGACACTGTTGCCACAACCGTTCCACCTTCATACCTTACCCATAATCTCATCGCCTAAAAAGTATTTCTTATATTTAGCTAATATGATATAAATAAACAATATAATCACCTCAGAAATATATTGATTCTTAAATTGACAACAATAAAGTTTAATCGTGAGTGTTATATTTGTGCAAGAAGTAATTCCCTGGTGGAAATAAGATTATAATGACTTTTTGGGAATATCCTTGGTCAGATCGCCTTACTGTTTACAATTGTTTATATACATGCACTGTATATGTATATACTGAGCTAATATGAACTTTTATGATTATTTTATTAAATTAATATATATTAATCTCTATCTATCTACCTATACGCAGGAAATTTCATCAAATGTACTTGGTACCATTGGGTTTGCTCCAAATGTCACTTTCATACAAATTTGTAAAGTTAATGTACTTTATTTAAACTTAAATCGTCTTTGTCAAAGAAAATGAATATGTATTTAAAACACATTTATCTTTTTGATGAATAAAATATGATCTCAACAAGTTAGCCACTCGGTAAATACTTAGCTGACTGTATTTCATATCCCCCATTAGCCAATAATTGGACAGTTACCTGAGAAGTTAATTGAGAGAAAAAATTTTTATACATCGTATTAAATGTGTGCATATAAACCATCCGGGAAATTAAACCAATTTTTACCACTTATTCTGTTATATACAATGACACACACCTGTACAGACTCATGGCAATGGACTCAAGGTGGTCCATGATAAGCAACAAGCTGTTCAAATCGTCTCTTACCTATTCAGGTTGTACAATTAAATGCTTAGCTTCGTTGGATTTCCTGGCTGTCAACTACTAAGGTAATTACGGTGTGAAAACTACTCCCTTTCACACCAGGAAAAGTCAAAGAATTACACGCAGTAAGAAAAACATCCCGAATGGTACTTGGCTTCACTAATATTGTGATGTAAATAGTCAATTAAATATAACTGTCCTTAGATAAAGCTAAATAATCATAAACTGAGGGAATGAATCAAGTATATAACAGGAAAAAAAATAACCTTTCCCGCCACAGTTTAGTTATCGCTCGAACCTTCTACAGAAAACGAAAGAAATTATGTAGTTTAAGAAAATGGTGGTTTGAGGGCTAACGTAATAGAACTTATATTCTTCCATTGAAACAGCTACCTATTGATGTCATATGATTTAAACAAATTTAACGGTGTCTGTCCATGGTAAAAAATACTCAAATCCTAATTTATAATCATGGGCAAAATTGTTATATGCCCTATTTTACTTACAGTAAATATTGGGAATGGTATCCGCTTACAATATTTACTGTGACCATTTACAATATTTACTATAAGTAAAACAAATTAATTACTATGCATTTATTTATTGCAAGTGCACAGGGACTTTTCTAACACCCTGTATTAACTAAACATCGTTATTAGAAGTACAATGAACGCGTGCCTTTTCTCGCAGAATCTGCAACGTGGATCCTGTTGACAGCTCCAGGTCTGGTGTCCCCATTTACAACACTTGAGACACATTACTAGTTCCTCTACATATGGCGCCACCTTCCTGTACCCTGCACCCATGGTGAACACTTTGTCTGGAACCTCTCCTCTCGTTAGAGCAATAACCTGGCTTCCCTCATCGACCCTTATTAAATGCCTCTTGACACAAACAAATCTACCATCATCAAGTAAGAATTCTGGGTCCAGTATTACAGGGTACCTGAAGATTATAACCTTTGTAAGCTTGTCTCTCTCTTATAAGAAATCCATCACTAATTCCTTGTACCCAACAGTCGTCAACATTTCCACAGCCTCCATGGTCCCCAGTGTAAGGTAAGGTTTTTGTGTTCCCGCTTTCAAATGAGTCTCAAAGCTGAGATGCTCCTGTCCTGTCTAAACTGCCTATCTTAATTTTTCAAGGAAGGTCTTCGTGCATGACTGAAAAAAGAAATCAATCAGTTCCTAACATGACCAACTTCTCCGTGTGTGTGTTCTTGTCTTCTTCCTTCACAGTATCTCCTTTCTGTTATTTTAATTATTTTTACCCTTTTTGTCTCTTCTCCTCTCTCTCTATTCTTCACTTTCACTTACCTCCTCTTGTCAACCTGTCCCCTTCAGTCTTTTACAAATTCATTTTTTGTTCACTACCTCTTGTAATAGCTGTATTTCCTCAACTCGTGACTTCTCTCGTGTTTCATCATAAGCATTAAACTTATCATCTTCCAGAACTTCATCCAATACTTTCATACCAACCTCAGAGTTCCCTGACGAGCCTGGGGCACGACCCGTCACCAACCTGGATTGATGAGACCCCGAGCTGTTACTTTCGTGTGGCAAAAACAGCAAAGTTACCAACACCAAAGTTTCTATCTGGTACTCATCTTATCCTTAGGGCTTTATACACATGTAGGTAAGTTTATAAATCCTTCGCATTATCAACTTGCCTTGAAAACATAAAAAATTTGTGAGCTAGCACTCACAGCCGTGTTTACCAATGGCCGTTTTCTATGGAACTCTGATGTTGTAGGTTAGTAATGAAAACTTTCTATGTACAGGTACTATATTATTGGTTAATTACGTGCAGATTTCTGGCGGATTTAGCTGCATCGATGACTCAATAGGTAGTAGCAGTTACGGGATGCAGATGAACAAGAAATATCACTCTCTTAGGCATGTCATCGACAACAGCCACAGATTTTTCATTCCTACTCTACAAGTGAATTGTAAACCTAAAAGTATTAAAAGAATTATAGATTATTCAAACACATTTATTTATTTCACAGAACACAAACAGATACTATCAGTGACGCCAGAGAGCCAGTTACCATTTGTAGGGTAGAGGCAAGGATTGAGGCCAGTCATTGAGTCGGTATATACTCGTATAGGTCAGGAAATACAAACGTCTAATATTTCTGAAGAGTCGAGTGTACGTATAGTGAATGGAGAGAGTGATGAAGGAGGTGGTGGTGTTGAAATTCATGGCTGGCCCTTGCAGTTGGCCTCCCCTTCAAGAGAAACTGGCAGGAGTCACCTTTAGTTGGTGGGATGATGAGTTTATTTACTCTTAAGTCGACATTTAGTTCGGTCAGGATTATCATTCATTCACTTTATTTCCTGGCAAGAACTACGCTGATGGGATAGAAGCTCTGGGGGTTGACCTGCTGCTGTTGTTGTTGTTGTTGTTGAGTGGTGAACTGGACGTTGTCGAGACGGCCTTTAGTGGTCTGGAAATTCTGGAACTGGCGACCTTGCTGGCGGTTGTACTGGTTGGTGTTGGTGTTACGTTCGAAGTCGTCAGCAGAGCCACGGGTGAACTGGTTGTGGTTCTGAGTAAACTGGTTGCGGTCTTGGTTGACCTGGTTTCGGTCCTGGTTGAACTGGTTGCGGTCCTGGTTGAACTGGTTGCGGGCCTGGTTGATCTGGTTGCTGTCCTGGTTGAATTGGTTGCGGTTGCTGCTGTACACACTACCACGGACCTGGGTGAGCCTGTCAGTGTTGTCAACAGAGCTCTTCAGGATCACACCAGACCCAGCAGCCGTACTTAGCTGTGACTGATCCTGTTGGAACAGATTTCTGAGGTTTTGTCGGTCCTGAAACTGGTTGTGGTCAATTTGTTGGTTCTGGAACTCGTTGCGGTTATCTTCCTGACTCTGGAATTCACGGAGGTCATTCTGCTGGTTCTGGAACTGGTTGAAGAGGTTCTGCTGGTTCTGGAACTCGTTGCGGTTATCTTCCTGACTCTGGAATGCACGGCGGCCATTCTGCTGGTTCTGGAACTGGTTGAGGCGGCTCTGCTGGCTCTGGAACTGGTCGCGAGTAGACAGTTGGTTCTGGAGCTGCTTGCGGCGGTTCTGCTGGTTCTGCAACTGGTCGCGGGTAGACAGTTGGTTCTGGAACTGGTTGCGGCGGTTCTGTTGATTCTGGAACTGGTCGCGCCTTTGCTGGTTGTATTGGCTTTGGCTCTGTAAGTCTTCATGGGTGGATTGCTTGGTAACAGTCGCCCGGAAGCCAGTGTCGGGAGCGACAGAGTAGTCGACGACGCGGAAAGAACCATCAGGGTCCATGACGCTGTACTGGCCCACCACTACGTCTCCTCGACGCTCCTCCCTGGCAGACTTTTTGTCCCCTGTCGACTTGGCGTCTACCTCGTAGGCCCACATGTACTCTGGGTCCTGCAGGAAACACAACATTATCTTTAACTGAACCTTAACTATATGTTATACAAGAAATGTTAACTTTTATGACCAATTGTAAACAAATCAAGAGACCTTGAAAACTAACATAGACGAATACAATGTTAGACAATTTTAAGAGGAAAGTTGACTCACGGGGTCGTTGTAGGTGACTTGGTCGTTGCTGTAGGTTCTGGCCAACTCCTCAGAACGGTGCTTGAAGGCCTCGGATAAGACCTGGTGGTTGTCAAGGAGCTCCTGAGGAGGTGTGAGGCCTTGTTCCAGCTGCACCCCTCGTGAGTCTAACATGTAGGAGGCGTCTTGTGCCCACGCCTGGGACCACACGCCCACACACAACACAACCAGTACAACCTGAGGAGAAAAGGTAGAAACTGATACTCTTCTCCCTGAAGGAAGCTGACAAAGCCAAGAAAGTCGTCTGCATACAGTGTGTTTATTGCACTTAAAAATATTTGATAATTTAAAACAAGTAAAAATTCAACTCTTAGGAAATTTGCACTTTATCAAAGAAAGTAGACAAATGATACTTAAAAAAATGTTTGTTTAACAGTAGTGAGACATTTAGACTGAGAAGTAATAAATGATTAGTTTGAGATTGAAGTAAGCACTCGACGAGTCGACTGGATGAGAGCCGTCAAGTGTGTGTGTGTGTGGCACGTGAGCAAGAAAAAATAAATAAAAATGGACGTGCATGTATATACAGTAGTTTAATAATACTAAGACATATCATATGATAACAGAAGCCATTAAGTTATGGGACACCTGTCAAACTATCATGTACAAGCTTAGCAAAGTTTCACACTATATTAATACACCAGAAATTCCACCCACAAACTCTCACCTGGACGAATGGAAGTTGTTTTTAGCAGAAGGATGATTTTTAAGACATCTCAACAGGTGTGAAGCAGAATATTTTATGCTGTAATTGGGTCTTATAGACAGCTAGATGACTTACCTTCATGTTGGGGAGATCAGCAGACAGTGATATTGTGTGGCTGACTGCCTCGACTTATATACCAGACGGTGGTAACCCAACACGCCGCCAACACTGAACCTCACCTGTTTTGGTTCTCACTCTCGACGCTCTTGGTATATTCCTTAATTCCTTCGACTCTTCTGAAACAATAGTACGTGTTTGATTACCTAACATTACATACACTAAACAAAAGATCATTTAACATCTTAAACTACACAACTTCGTTCAGGGAAGAATGACTTATATCGAGGTGTGTTTTGAGAGTAAGAAGAGGGAGAGTACTCTAGTGAGGAAGGTTGAGTTTGGTTCAGGAGGTGGTAGTGGCCTTGAAACACCTCACCTCACCTCACGGGAAGAACCACCTCCCGGGGCCTCAAGTCTGCCGTCTACCCAGGTGTGTTGGCGTCAACCTGTCATGCCTGTTGCCTCTACTGGCTGGTGTAGTGGTAGGCTGGCGTAGTGGTATATAATAAATCTATAACCATCACCACCACCACCACCATCATCACCACCATCACCATCATCACCACCTCCATCACCATCACAACCAGCAGGTTGGGAAACACTAGACACTGGTAGGGTGACAGAAGGTGTTATAATATAAACGTATCAGGTGTTTTTGTTTCTTGTTTCAGTACAAGTTTGTTTATGTTGTGTCGTCCACCTGTGTGACTGATGAGGTAAACGTGAATAACTACTACGACTTTTATTCTTTATAATATGGCCTCGAACCTCCCCTAATTTTACTACTACTACTACTACTACTTTTTTTTTTTTAAACGTGGCCTCCAGCCTCCCCCAATAGCCACACCTTCGCCACCATTTAATTACCTTAATAATAAATATCCTAATAAATAAGTAGCTATCCTATCTGTGTTAAATTAGTTGAGCCGCAGATCTATGCGGCATTTAGTGACAGTAGCCTCATAGTCAATATCTACTACTACTACTACTACTACTAGTCATAGTATCTTACCGTATATCATTATTATTACTACTATGTGTACTAATATTTTTCATATATTATTACCAATATTATTGTTATTATTATGTTCCCGAGCGTGGGTATGGTTGACGCCTTATTGATAAAATCGTGAAGCAGCAGCTGGATTAAGTTCCTCGCTGTCAGTGCCTCACCCTACACTCGTTCTTCGCACCTTCAACACACTCCGTCACTATCAAGTACTGAGGACTGTATTGTATGTCAGTCGACCTTGTATATGTTAGGAGGCTGGTTTATACAGCGGGGTGTTGTGTTGCAGGCAGACTGGTATATAAGGCGGACCAGTAGGGGTATATATGTCATTCTTCTCTCATATCTCCAACATGAAGGTAAGACACCACGAGCTTAAAGTAGCTTTAACAGCGTAAAAGATCTTTATTAAAGAGAAGAGGAACATCTTTATTTAATAATCCTGGACTCAATCAATTACTTTATGTTCTTTTAAGGTGGACCTCTACGTCACACAACACGGATGTCACTCTATATAGACGAAACAGTTAATGATATTGAGAATAATTAAATTTTCAGTCATGCCGAAGTCGATTGAATAACTGACTTATGAATTTAGTAATAGTATTCAGATGTATAATATATATATTCATAAAACACTTCATGCATCAGTTGAAACAATAATCACCATATTTGACAGATACAATTAACTGTTGTGTTGTGTGTGGGCGTGTGGTTCCAGGCGTGGGCACAAGACGCCTCCTACGTGTTAGACTCACGAGGGGTGCAGCTGGAACAAGGCCTCACACCTCCTAAACAGCACCTTGACAACCACCAGGTCTTATCCGAGGCCTTCAAGCACCGTTCTGAGGAGTTGGCCAGAACCTACAGCAACGACCAAGTCGCCTACAACGACCCCGTGAGTCAAATTTCCTCTTAAAATTGCCAAACATTATATTCGTCTATGTTAGTTTTCAAAGTCTCTTGAGTTAGTTTACATTTGGTTATAAACGTTAACATTTCTTGTATAACATATAGTTAAGGTTCAGTTAAAGATAATGTTGTGTTCCCTGCAGGACCCAGAGTACATGTGGGCCTACGAGGTAGACGCTAGGTCAACAGGGGACAAAAAGTCTGCCCGGGAGGAGCGTCGAGGAGACGTAGTGGTGGGCCAGTACAGCGTCATAGACCCTGATGGTTGTCTCCGCGTCGTCGACTACTCTGTAGCTCCCGACACTGGCTTCCAGGCCACTGTTACCAAGCAATCCACCCATGAAAACTTCCAGAGCCAAAGCCAATACAACCAGCAAAGGCGCGACCAGTTCCAGAACCAACAGAACCGCCGCAACCAGTTCCATAACCAACAGAACCGCCGCAACCAGTTGCAGAACCAACAGAACCGTCCCGACCAGTTCCAGAACCAAAAGAGCCGCCTCGACCAGTTCCAGAACCAACAGAACCGGCGCAACCAGTTCCAGAACCAACACAACCGCCCGGACCAGCTTCAAACCCAACTGTCTACCCGTGACCAGTTCCAGAACCAACAGAGCCGCCCCGACCAGTTCCAGAACCAACAGAACCGCCCCGACCAGTTCCAGAACCAACAGAGCCGCCCCGACCAATTCCAGAACCAACAGAACCGCCCCGACCAGTTTCAGAACCAACAAAGCCGCCCCGACCAGTTCCAAAGCCAACAGAACCGCCCCGACCAGCTCCAGAACCAACAGAGCAACCTCAACCAGTTCCAGAACCAACTGTCTACTCGCGACAAGCTCCAGAACCAAGAAAATGTTGTCCAATATTATTCACAGAGTAGACAACAACAGCACCAGTACCAGCAGAACCAGGAAAGCATCAACCAGTTCCAACAGAACCAGAACCAAGAGAACGAAAACCTATACCAGCAGAACCAGCAGGAGGAGAGCCGCAACCAGTATCAACAAAACCAAAACCAATTCCAGCAGAATCAGGAGAACCGAAACCAGTACCAACAGAACCAGGAGAACAGCAACCAGTACCAGTCCAACTATCTCACGAGTACCAACCAATACAACCACAACAACCAGTCCAACAACCTCCACAACAACAGGTACAACTCACAGAGTTACGGCTCCACCAACAACAATCACAACTACAACCAAAACTCACACCTCAACTCCAACCTTTTCAACCTGGAATACAACCAACAACTCTCCCGGTTATCCACCAACAACCACAACCAGTACAGAAGGAGCCAAATTAGTGTGGTTCTTGCCGGAAATCACAAGCATCGACCACAACAAATGAACCACTGGCAACACTAAATGGTTGTGAGAATGTCTTTACTCTGTATATACTGTCAATATAATCCTATGGTACTATATTCTTTATGTATTTCTCGCTAAACAAAGCAGAATGTATTAATGTTTTTTATTTGGTTGACGCTATTGTATGTTTGTGTTGTGTTAGTGAATGATGTTGAAGTGTTGGTGAAAGCAAACACTAATATACAGTATACGTCAAGTGCTGGTGAGAGTAAACATTTATATACAGTATACGTCAAGTGTTGGTGAGAGTAAACACTAATATACAGCATGCATCAAGTGTTGGTGAGAGTAAACACTAATATACAGTATACGTCAAGTGTTGGTGAGAGTAAACACTTATATACAGTATACGTCAAGTGCTGGTGAGAGTAAATACTAATATACAGTATACGTCAAGTGTTGGTGAGAGTAAACACTAATATACAGCATGCATCAAGTGTTGGTGAGAGTAAATACTAATATACAGTATACGTCAAGTGTTGGTGAGAGTAAACACTTATATACAGTATAAGTCAAGTTATGGTGATGTTGGGAACTGGATGAGATATAATATATATTTGGCTCTACACAGCTCTCGACCCTCTCCTGGTCTACCTGCCTTAACGTACCAAATTTCAGGTGTCTATCTGCAAGACTAGAACAATATGTTCACTACAACACTAGTTCTATATGTTCACTACAACACTAGAACTATATGTTCACTACAACACTAGAACTATATGTTCACTACAACACTAGAACTATATGTTCACTACAACACTTGAACTATATGTTCACTACAACACTAGAACTATATGTTTACTACAATACTAGAACTATATGTTCACTACAACACTAGAAATATATGTTCACTACAACACTAGAACTATATGTTCACTACAACACTAGAACTATATGTTCACTACAACACTAGAACTATATGTTCACTACAACACTTGAACTATATGTTCACTACAACACTAGAACTATATGTTTACTACAATACTAGAACTATATGTTCACTACAACTCTCGAAATATATGTTCATTACAACACTAGAACTAAATGTTCACTACAACACTAGAACTATATGTTCACTACAACACTAGAACTATATGTTCACTACAACACTTGAACTATATGTTCACTACAACACTTGAACTAAATGTTCACTACAACACTAGAGCTATATGTTCACTACAACACTAGAACTATATGTTCACTACAACACTTGAACTAAATGTTCACTACAACACTAGTTCTATATGTTCACTACAACACTAGAACTATATGTTCACTACAACACTAGAACTATATGTTCACTACAACACTAGAACTATATGTTCACTACAACACTTGAACTAAATGTTCACTACAACACTAGAACTATATGTTCACTACAACACTTGAACTATATGTTCACTACAACACTTGAACTAAATGTTCACTACAACACTTGAACTATATGTTCACTACAACACTAGAACTATACGTTTACTACAATACTAGAACTATATGTTCACTACAACACTAGAACTATTTGTTCACTGCAAGACTAGAACTATATGTTCACTACAAAACTAGAACTATATGTTCACTACAACACTAGAACTATTTGTTCACTGCAAGACTAGAACTATATGTTCACTACAACACTAGAACTATATGTTCACTACAACACTAGTACTACATGTTCACTACAACACTAGTACTACATGTTCACTACAACACTAGAACTATATGTTCACTACAACACTAGTACTACATGTTCACTCAACACTAGTTCTAGATATTCACTACAACACTTGTACTACATGTTCACTACAACACTAGTTCTATATGTTCACTACAACACTAGTACTACATGTTCATTACACTAGTATTACATGCTCACTACAACACTGGTACTACATGTTCACTACAACACTAGTACTACATATTCATTACAACACTAGTACTACATGTTCACTACAACATTAGTACTACATGTTCACTACAACACTAGTTCTATATGTTCACTACAACACTAGTACTACATATTCACTATAGCACTAGTACTACATGTTCACTACAACACTGATATTACATGTTCACTACAACACTAGTACTACATGTTCATTACACTAGTACTATGCGCTCACTACAACACTAGTACTACATGTTCACTACAACACTAGTACTACATATTCACTACAACACTAGTACTACATGTTCACTACAACACTAGTACTACATGTTCACTGCAACACTAGAACTACATGTTCACTACAACACTAGTACTACATGTTCACTACAACACTAGTACTACATGTTCACTGCAACAATAGTTCTATATGTTCACTACAACACTAGAACTATATGTTCACTACAACACTAGAACTATATGTTCACTACAACACTAGAACTATATGTTCACTACAACACTAGAACTATATGTTCACTACAACACTTGAACTATATGTTCACTACAACACTTGAACTATATGTTCACTACAACACTAGAACTATATGTTCACTACAACACTTGAACTATATGTTCACTACAACACTTGAACAAAATGTTCACTACAACACTAGAACTATATGTTCACTACAACACTTGAACTATATGTTCACTACAACACTTGAACTATATGTTCACTACAACACTAGAACTATATGTTCACTACAACACTTGAACTATATGTTCACTATAACACTTGAAGTAAATGTTCACTGCAACACTTGAACTATATGTTCACTACAACACTAGAACTATATGTTTACTACAATACTAGAACTATATGTTCACTACAACACTAGAACTATATGTTCACTTCAAGACTAGAACTATATGTTCACTGCAAGACTAGAACTATATGTTCACTACAGCACTAGAACTATATGCTCACTGCAAGACTAGAACTATATGTTCACTACAAAACTAGAACTATATGTTCACTACAACACTAGAACTATTTGTTCACTGCAAGACTAGAACTATATGTTCACTACAACACTAGAACTATATGTTCACTACAACACTAGTACTACATGTTCACTACAACACTAGTTCTACATGTTCACTACAACACTAGAACTATATGTTCACTACAACACTAGTACTACACGTTCACTCAACACTAGTTCTAGATATTCACTACAACACTTGTACTACATGATCACTACAACACTAGTTCTATATGTTCACTACAACACTAGTACTACATGTTCATTACACTAGTATTACATGCTCACTGCAACACTGGTACTACATGTTCACTACAACACTAGTACTACATATTCATTACAACACTAGTACTACGTGTTCACTACAACATTAGTACTACATGTTCACTACAACACTAGTTCTATATGTTCACTACAACACTAGTGCTACATATTCACTATAGCACTAGTACTACATGTTCACTACAACACTGATATTACATGCTCACTACAACACTAGTACTACATGTTCATTACACTAGTACTATACGCTCACTACAACACTAGTACTACATGCTCACTACAACACTAGTACTACATATTCACTACAACACTAGTACTACATGTTCACTACAACACTAGTACTACATGTTCACTGCAACACTAGTACTACATGTTCACTACAACACTAGTACTACATGTTCACTACAACACTAGTACTACATGTTCACTGCAACACTAGTACTACATGTTCACTACAACACTAGTACTACATGTTCACTGCAACACTAGTACTACATGTTCACTACAACACTAGTACTACATGTTCACTACAACACTAGTACTACATGTTCACTACAACACTAGTACGACATGTTCACTGCAACACTAGTACTACATGTTCACTACAACACTAGTACTACATGTTCACTACAACACTAGTACTATATGTTCACTACAACACTAGTACTACATGTTCACTCCAACACTAGTACTACATGTTCACTACAACACTAGTACTACATGTTCACTGCAACACTAGTACTACATGTTCACTACAACACTAGTACTACATGTTCACTACAACACTAGTACTACATGTTCACTGCAACACTAGTACTACATGTTCAATACACTAGTACTATACGCTCACTACAACACTAGTACTACATGTTCACTGCAACACTAGTACTACATGTTCACTACAACACTAGTACTTCACTGCAACACTAGTACGACATGTTCACTACAACACTAGTACTACATGTTCACTACAACACTAGTACTTCATGTTCACTACAACACTAGTACTACATGTTCATTACACTAGTACTATACGCTCACTACAACACTAGTACTACATGTTCACTGCAACACTAGTACTACATGTTCACTACAACACTAGTACTTCACTGCAACACTAGTACTACATGTTCACTACAACACTAGTACTACATGTTCACTGCAACACTAGTACTACATGTTCACTACAACACTAGTACTACATGTTCACTACAACACTAGTACTACATGTTCACTACAACACTAGTACGACATGTTCACTGCAACACTAGTACTACATGTTCACTACAACACTAGTACTACATGTTCACTACAACACTAGTACTATATGTTCACTACAACACTAGTACTACATGTTCACTCCAACACTAGTACTACATGTTCACTACAACACTAGTACTACATGTTCACTGCAACACTAGTACTACATGTTCACTACAACACTAGTACTACATGTTCACTACAACACTAGTACTACATGTTCACTGCAACACTAGTACTACATGTTCAATACACTAGTACTATACGCTCACTACAACACTAGTACTGCATGTTCACTGCAACACTAGTACTACATGTTCACTACAACACTAGTACTTCACTGCAACACTAGTACTACATGTTCACTACAACACTAGTACTACATGTTCACTACAACACTAGTACTACATGTTCACTACAACACTAGTACTTCATGTTCACTACAACACTAGTACTACATGTTCATTACACTAGTACTATACGCTCACTACAACACTAGTACTACATGTTCACTGCAACACTAGTACTACATGTTCACTACAACACTAGTACTTCACTGCAACACTAGTACTACATGTTCACTACAACACTAGTACTACATGTTCACTACAACACTAGTACTTCATGTTCACTACACTAGTATTACATGCTCATTACACGAGTGCTATATGTTCACTACACTAGTATTACATGTTCATTACACTAGTACTAAATGTTCACATAACCTCCTACTACATAAATATATAGTGTATAGTATACGATAAAGTTATTGAAATTGTACTTCATAAAATTTTGCGTTTGGTTAAAACAAGATGGAAAGTTATACAAGCAAATAACTCTTAAGCGTTGTAAAAATCCAGAAAAAACTGGGTAGCGGGGCATTTGCGTTCAGCCTCCTGGCCGAATTCAATGGGGAACTCGTGTGCATAAAAAAAGGCTTGAAAACGGAATATCTGAAGTATTTCAACATAGAAAGGGAGATAACCCAAAAAGTAAACGGTGCCGGCGGTGCTCCCCTCATCATAACGTGGGCCACGGATGAGCCCATACTTGTTATGTCGTTTTGCAAGGGAAGGACGTTCATTGATATACTCAATCACCCTAAGTTGCTTACCGCGGCCAACATTATTCAAATCTACATCGCCGTGGCGCGAAGCCTTGACGAAATTCACGGTCAGGGCGTTGTCCATAACGATTTTAAGGAAGATAATGTGTTAATAGAAGAGAACACAGCCGATGGTATCTTCACGGCCCACATCATCGATTTTGGGCTTTCTACAGTCGTGGGAGAGTTGACAAATATCTCTGGATCACCAAGTGATTTTCCATTTTATGCCCCAGAGATACTTGCTGGTCACCCATGTCACCCCAAGGCTGATGTTTTCTCTTTGGGGTTCACCCTTAATTTTGTTACTGAGACATTGTTGAGTGACCGACACCTAAAGGCGTGGCCGCCCGGCACCAGACAATTATTTTTAGATATGCTACAGCAGAACCCAGTAGATCGGCCTGATCTCTGTGAAGTTATTAGACGTTTAGAGTCTTCCCTCCAGCAGCTTTCTTTCCCAACTGTCACTGAAAGGAAGACTGTCATGCAGAGTCCTCCTTACATCCCCTCGCAAGGGAAAAGCTGTGTCGCCCCTAAGGTGACATCTGCTGTCATGCAGAGTCCTCCTTACATCCCCTGCCAAGGGAAAAGCTGTGTCGCCCCTAAGGTGACATCTGCTGTCATGCAGAGTCCTCCTTACATCCCCTCGCAAGGGAAGAGCTGTGTCGCCCCTAAGGTGACATCTGCTGTCATGCAGAGTCCTCCTTACATCCCCTCGCAAGGGAAGAGCTGTGTCGCCCCTAAGGTGACATCTGCTGTCATGCAGAGTCCTCCTTACATCCCCTCGCAAGGGAGGAGCTGTGTCGCCCCTAAGGTGACATCTGCTGTCATGCAGAGTCCTCCTTACATCCCCTCGCAAGGGAAGTGCTGTGTCGCCCCTAAGGTGACATCTGCTGTCATGCAGAGTCCTCCTTACATCCCCTCCCAAGGGAAGAGCTGTGTCGCCCCTAAGGTGACATCTGCTGTCATGCAGAGTCCTCCTTACATCCCCTCGCAAGGGAGGAGCTGTGTCGCCCCTAAGGTGACATCTGCTGTCATGCAGAGTCCTCCTTAAATCCCATCGCAAGGGAGGAGCTGTGTCGCCCCTAAGGTGAAATCTGCTGTCACACAGAGTCCTCCTTGCGAGGGCTCGGAAGGGACGGCACAATCGACCAGCATTATGTCGAAAGTAATAAAATTCATCGTAGTGTCAGGACTACGGTTAGGGACGGCTTATCTCAAGGGGTCTGATCTCATCTTCTCCCCCGATGAATATTATTGAAAAAAAAGATTTTGTATGTTTTTTTTTTAATAATGTGATAACATGTCGTTTTTTGTTTGTTTGTGTTAATCATTATATAAAGCCTAATAAAGTAGATAGATATATACTTAGATGGACAAATGAATTAGGTTATATAGGTAGATCAGCATATATAGTAACTATAGGTATTGGTACAAGTAATACAAAAGGGTAGAGATACAGGTACAGTTAAGAGACAGATACAGGTACAGTTAAGAGACAGACACAGGTACAGTTAAGAGACAGATACAGGTACAGTTGAGAGACAGATACAGTTACAGTTAAGAGACAGATACAGGTACAGTTAAGAGACAGAGACAGATACAGGTACAGTTAAGAGACAGATACAGGTACAGTTGAGAGACAGATGCAGGTACAGTTAAAAGACAGATACAGGTACAGTTAAGAGACAGATACAGGTAGAGTTAAGAGACAGATACAGGTTCAGTTAAGAGACAGATACAGGTAGAATTGAGAGACAGATACAGGCAGAGTTAAAAGACAGATACACGTACAGTTAAGAGACAGATGCAGGTACAGTTAAGAGACAGATACAGATAGAGTTTAGAGACAGATACAGGTATAGTTGAGAGACGGATACAGTTAAGAGATAGATACAGGTACAGTTGAAAGATACACACACACACACACACACACATAAAACTACCTCGGTACTACGTTACCTAAGTCTCTCTATGTGTACCGGTATGTGCACCTATATGTGTACATGTATGTGCACCTGTATATGTACCTGTATGTGTACCGGTATGTGTACCTGTATGTGTACCGGTATGTGAACCTGTATGTGTACCTGTATGTGTACCTGTATGTGTACCGGTATGTGAAGCTGTATGTGTACCGGTATCATATCTATTACTAAAACAGTCAAGTATACATCCCATCTAGTCCCCAATATCACCATGCCTTGACCTATACTGTATATTAGTGTTTACTCTCACCAACACATGACGTATACTGTATATTTGTGTTTACTCTCACAAACACTTGACGTATACTGTATATTAGTGTTTACTGTCACCAACATTTGACGTATACTGTTTATTAGTGTTTATTTTCACCAACACTTGACGTATACTGTATATTAGTGTTTACTCTCAGCAACACTTGACGTACTCTGTATATTAGTGTTTACTCTCACCAACACTTGACCTATACTGCATATTAGTGTTTACTCTCACCAACACTTTAACATCATTCATTAACACAACACAAACATACAATAGCGTCTTTCAGATAAAAAACTTTAATACATTCTGCGTTGTTTAGCGAGAAATACATAATAATACAGTACCATAGGATAATATTGACAGTATATACAGAGTAAAGACATTCTCACAACCATTTAGTGTTGCCAGTGGTTCATTTGTTGTGGTCGATGCTTGTGATTTCCGGCAAGAACCACACTAACTTGGCTCCTTCCGTACTGGTTGTGGTTGTTGGTGGATAACCGGGAGAGTTGTTGGTTGTATTCCAGGTTGAAAAGGTTGTAGTTGAGGTGGGAGTTTTGGTTGTAGTTGTGGTTGTTGTTGGTGGAGCCGCAACTCTGTGAGTTGTACCTGTTGTTGTGGAGGTTGTTGGGCTGGATGTTGTGGTTGTATTGGTTGGTACTCGTACGATGGTTGGACTGGCACTGGTTGCTGTTCTCCTGGTACTAGTTGCGGTTCTGTTGGTAATGATTCAGCTGGTACTGGTTACGGTTGTGTTGATACTGGTTGCGGTCTTGTTGATACTGGTTGCGTTTCTGTTGATACTGGTTGTCTCTCTGTGATTACTGTTTAATATTCAGAGAAGATTGATCTCGGTTCACTTGATTCTGGAACTGGTTGCGGGTAGACAGTTGGTTTTGGAACTGGTGGGGGAGGTTCTGTTGGTTCAGGAACTGGTCGCCGCGGCTTTGTTAGTTTTGGAACTGGTCGCGGGTAGACAGTTGGTTCTGGAACTGGTCGGGGCGGCTTTGTTGGTTCTGGAACTGGTCGCGGCGGCTTTGTTGGTTCTGGAACTGGTCGCGAGTAGACAGTTGGTTCTGGAACTGGTCGGGGCGGCTCTGTTGGCTCTGGAACTGGTCGCGAGTACACAGTTGGTTCTTGAACGGGTCGCGGGTAGACAGTTGGTTCTGGAACTGGCCTGGTGGCTCTGTTGGTTCTGGAACTGATCACGGGTAGACAGTTGGTTCTGGAACTGGTCCGGGCGGCTTTGTTGGTTCTGGAACTGGTCGCGGCGGCTTTGTTGGTTCTGGAACTGGTCACGAGTAGACAGTTGGTTCTGGAACTGGTTGGGGCGGCTCTGTTGGCTCTGGAACTGGTCGCGAGTACACAGTTGGTTCTGGAACGGGTCGCGGGTAGACAGTTGGTTCTGGAACTGGCCTGGTGGCTCTGTTGGTTCTGGAACTGGTCGCGGGTAGACAGTTGATTCTGGAACTGGTTGCGGCGGGTCTGTTGATTCTGGAACTGGTTGCGCCTTTGCTGGTGCTATTGGCTTTGGCTCTGGAAGTTTTCATGGGTGGATTGCTTGGTAACAGTGGCCTGGAAGTCAGTGTCGGGAGCTACAGAGTAGTCGACGACGCAGAGAGAACCATCAGGGTCCATGGCGCTGTACAGGCCCACCACTACGTCTCCTCGACGCTCCTCCCGGGCAGACTTTTTGTCCCCTGTCGACCTGGCGTCTACCTCGTAGGCCCACATGTTCTCTGGGTCCTGCAGGGAACACAACATTATCTTTAACTGAACCTTAACGATATGTTATACAAGAAATGTTAACTTTTATGACCATGTTCACTACAACACTAGTACTACATGTTAACTACAACAATGGTATTCCACGTTCACTACAACAATAATAATACATGTTCACTACAACACTATTACTACATGTTAACTACAACACTGGTATTCCATGTTCACTACAGCACTAGTAGTACATGTTCACTACAACACTAGTACTACATGTTCACTACAACACTAGTACTACATGTTCAATACAGCACTAGTCCTACATGTTCACTACAACACTAGTGCTTCATGTTCACTGCAACACCGGTATTATATGTTCACCACAACACTAGTACGACATGTTCATTACAACACTAGTACTACATGTTCACTACAACACTAGTGCTACATGTTCACTACATCACTAGTGCTACATGTTCACTACAACACTAGTACTACATGTTTACTACAACACTGGTATTATATGTACACCACAACACTAGTACTAAATGTTTATTACAACACTAGTACTACATGTTCACTCCAACACTAGTGCTACATGTTCACTACAACACTAGTATTACCATGTTCGCTACAACACTGTTCCTACATCTTTACTAAAACACTAGCAATTCATGTTCAATGCAACTCTAGTGGTACATGTTCACTACAACACTAGTAGTACATGTTCACTACAACACTAGTACTACCTGTTCACTACAACACTGGTATTACATGTTTACTACAACACTAGTAGTCAATGTTCACTACAACACTAGTACTACATGTTCACTACAACACTAGTACTACATGTTAACTACAACACTCGTAGTACATGTTCACTACAACACTGGTATAATGTGTACACCACAACACTGGTACTACATTTTCACTACAACACTGGTATTACATGTTCACTACAACAGTAGTACTACATGTTCACTACAACACTAGTACTACATGTTCACTACAACACTAGTACTACATGTTCACTAGAACACTAGTACTGCATCCTCACTACAACACTAGCACTACATGTTCAGTAGAACACTAGTACTACATGCTCACTACAACACTAGTACTACATGTTCACTACAACACTGGCACTACGTATTCACTACAACACTAGTCCTACATGTTCACTACAACACTGGTACTACGTATTCACTACAACACTAGTACTACATGCTCACGACAATACTAGTACTACGTGTTCCTTACAGCATTGGTATTACATGTTCACTACAACACTAGTTTTACATGTTCACTACAACATTGGTACTACGTATTCACTACAACACTAGTTCTACATGCTCACTACAATACTAGTACTACGTGTTCCCTACAGCATTGGTATTACATGTTCACTACAACACTTGTTTTACATGTTCATTACAACATTGGTATTACATGTTCACTACAACACGAGCACTACATCTTCACTACAACACAGGTATTACATGTTCATTACATCACTAGTACTACATGTTCATTACAACACTAGTACTACATGTTCACTACAATAGTAGTAATACATGTTCACTACAACACTAGTACTACATGTTCACTACAACACTAGTTCTATATGTTCACTAAAACAATGAGACTACATGTTGACTACAACATTAGTACTACATGTTGACTAGAACACTGGTATTACATGTACACTACAGAACTAGTACTACATGTTCACTACAACACTAGTACTACATGTTCAATACAGCACTAGTACTACATGTTCACTACAACACTAGTACTTCATGTTCACTGCAACACCGGTATTATATGTTCACCACAACACTAGTACGACATGTTCATTACAACACTAGTACTACATGTTCACCACAACACTAGTGCTACATGTTCACTACAACACTAGTGCTACATGTTCACTACAACACTAGTACTACATGTTCACTACAACACTGGTATTATATGTACACCACAACACTAGTACTAAATGTTTTTTACAACACTAGTACTACATGTTCACTACAACACTAGTGCTACATGTTCACTACAACACTAGTATTACCATGTTCGCTACAACACTGTTCCTACATCTTTACTAAAACACTAGCAATTCATGTTCAATGCAACTCTAGTGGTACATGTTCACTACAACACTAGTAGTACATGTTCACTACAACACTAGTACTACCTGTTCACTACAACACTGGTACTACGTATTCACTACAACACTAGATCTACATGTTCACTACAACACTGGTATTACATGTTTACTACAACACTAGTAGTCAATGTTCACTACAACACTAGTACTACATGTTCACTACAACACTAGTACTACATGTTAACTACAACACTCGTAGTACATGTTCACTACAACACTGGTATAATGTGTTCACCACAACACTGGTACTACATTTTCACTACAACACTGGTATTACATGTTCACTACAACAGTAGTACTACATGTTCACTACAACACTAGTACTACATGTTCACTAGAACACTAGTACTACATGTTCACTAGAACACTAGTACTGCATCCTCACTACAACACTAGCACTACATGTTCAGTAGAACACTAGTACTACATGCTCACTACAAAACTAGTACTACATGTTCACTACAACACTGGCACTACGTATTCACTACAACACTAGTCCTACATGTTCACTTCAACACTGGTACTACGTATTCACTACAACACTAGTACTACATGCTCACTACAATACTAGTACTACGTGTTCCCTACAGCATTGGTATTACATGTTCACTACAACACTAGTTTTACATGTTCACTACAACACTGGTACTACGTATTCACTACAACACTAGTTCTACATGCTCACTACAATACTAGTACTACGTGTTCCCTACAGCATTGGTATTACATGTTCACTACAACACTTGTTTTACATGTTCATTACAACATTGGTATTACATGTTCACTACAACACGAGTACTACATCTTCACTGCAACACAGGTATTACATGTTCATTACATCACTAGTGCTACATGTTCATTACAACACTAGTACTACATGTTCACTACAATAGTAGTAATACATGTTCACTACAACACTAGTACTACATGTTCACTACAACACTAGTTCTATATGTTCACTAAAACAATGAGACTACATGTTGACTACAACATTAGTACTACATGTTGACTACAACACTGGTATTACATGTACACTACAGAACTAGTACTACATGTTCACTACAACACTAGGACTACATGTTCAATACAACACTAGTATTTATATGTTCAATACAGCACTAGTACTACATGCTCACTATAACACTAGTACTACATGTTCACTACACGAGTATTACATGTTCATTACACTAGTACTACATGTTCACTTCACCACAAGTCCTACATGTTCACAACTACACTTGTGTTACATGCTCATTACGCTAGTACTACATGTTCAATAGAATACTAGCACGATATGTTCACTACAATACTAGTACTACATGTTCATTACACTAGTACTACATGTTCACTACAACACTAGCAATACATGTTCACTACAACACTAGTATTACATGCTAATTACACTAGTACTACATGTTCACTTCAACACTAGTACGACATGTTCATTACACTAGTATTTATATGCTCACTACACTAGTATTACATGTTCATTACATTAGTACTATATGTTTACTACAACACTAGCACTGTATATTCATTACAATAGTACTATATGTTCACTACACCAGTATTACATGTTCATTACACAAGTACTATATATTCACTACAAAAGAAGCACTATATGTTCGTTACACGAGTACTATATGTTCACTACACTAGTATTACATTTTCATTACACAGGTACTATATGTTCACTATAACACTAGTACTACATGTTCATTACACAAGTACTCTATGCTTAATACAACTCTAGTACTACATGTTCATTACAGTAGTACTATTTGTTCACTACACAAGTATTACATGTTCATTACACAAGGACTATATGTTCACTATAACACTAGTACTACATGTTCATTGCACAAGTACTATATGTTCACTACAACACTAGCACTATATGCTCATTATACAAGTAGTATATGTTCAATACACTAGTATTACCTGTTCATTACACAAGTACTATATGCTCACTACACTAGTATTACATGTTCATTACACGAGTGCTATATGTTCACTACACTAGTATTACATGTTCATTACACTAGTACTAAATGTTCACATAACCTCCTACTACATAAATATATAGTGTATAGTATACAATAAAGATATTGAAATTGTACTTCATAAGATTTTGCGTTTGGTTAAAACAAGATGGAAAGTTATACAAGCAAATAACTCTTAAGCGTTGTAAAAATCCAGAAAAAATTGGGTTGCGGGGCATTTGCGTTCAGCCTCCTGGCCGAATTCAATGGGGAACTCGTGTGCATAAAAAAAGGCTTGAAAACGGAATATCTGAAGTATTTTAACATAGAAAGGGAGATAACCCAAAAAGTAAACGGTGCCGGCGGTGCTCCCCTCATCATAACGTGGGCCACGGATGAGCCCATACTTGTTATGTCGTTTTGCAAGGGAAGGACGTTCATTGATATACTCAATCACCCTAAGTTGCTTACCGCGGCCAACATTATTCAAATCTACATCGCCGTGGCGCGAAGCCTTGACGAAATTCACGGTCAGGGCGTTGTCCATAACGATTTTAAGGAAGATAATGTGTTAATAGAAGAGAACACAGCCGATGGTATCTTCACGGCCCACATCATCGATTTTGGGCTTTCTACAGCCGTGGGAGAGTTGACAAATATCTCTGGATCACCAAGTGATTTTCCATTTTATGCCCCAGAGATACTTGCTGGTCACCCATGTCACCCCAAGGCTGATGTTTTCTCTTTGGGGTTCACCCTTAATTTTGTTACTGAGACATTATTGAGTGACCGACACCTAAAGGCGTGGCCGCCCGGCACCAGACAATTATTTTTAGATATGCTACAGCAGAACCCAGTAGATCGGCCTGATCTCTGTGAAGTTATTAGACGTTTAGAGTCTTCCCTCCAGCAGCTTTCTTTCCCAAATGTCACTGAAAGGAAGACTGTCATGCAGAGTCCTCCTTACATCCCCTCGCAAGGGAAAAGCTGTGTCGCCCCTAAGGTGACATCTGCTGTCATGCAGAGTCCTCCTTACATCCCCTGCCAAGGGAAGAGCTGTGTCGCCCCTAAGGTGAAATCTGCTGTCATGCAGAGTCCTCCTTACATCCCCTCGCAAGGGAGGAGCTGTGTCGCCCCTAAGGTGACATCTGCTGTCATGCAGAGTCCTCCTTACATCCCCTCGCAAGGGAAGTGCTGTGTCGCCCCTAAGGTGACATCTGCTGTCATGCAGAGTCCTCCTTACATCCCCTCCCAAAGGAAGAGCTGTGTCGCCCCTAAGGTGACATCTGCTGTCATGCAGAGTCCTCCTTAAATCCCATCGCAAGGGAGGAGCTGTGTCGCCCCTAAGGTGAAATCTGCTGTCACGCAGAGTCCTCCTTGCGAGGGCTCGGAAGGGACGGCACAATCGACCAGCATTATGTCGAAAGTAATAAAATTCATCGTAGTGTCAGGACTACGGTTAGGGACGGCTTATCTCAAGGGGTCTGATCTCATCTTCTCCCCCGATGAATATTATTGAAAAAAAAGATTTTGTATGTTTTTTTTTTAATAATGTGATAACATGTCGTTTTTTGTTTGTTTGTGTTAATCATTATATAAAGCCTAATAAAGTAGATAGATATATAATTAGATGGACAAATGAATTAGGTTATATAGGTAGATCAGCATATATAGTAACTATAGATATTGGTACAAGTAATACATAAGGGTTGAGATACAGGTACAGTTAAGAGACAGATACAGGTACAGTTAAGAGACAGACACAGGTACAGTTAAGAGACAGATACAGGTACAGTTGAGAGACAGATACAGTTACAGTTAAGAGACAGATACAGGTACAGTTAAGAGACAGAGACAGATACAGGTACAGTTAAGAGACAGATACAGGTACAGTTGAGAGACAGATACAGGTACAGTTAAAAGACAGATAGAGGTACAGTTAAGAAACAGATACAGGTAGAGTTAAGAGACAGATACAGGTTCAGTTAAGAGGCAGATACAGTTAGAATTGAGAGACAGATACAGGCAGAGTTAAAAGACAGATACACGTACAGTTAAGAGACAGATGCAGGTACAGTTAAGAGACAGATACAGATAGAGTTTAGAGACAGATACAGGTATAGTTGAGAGACGGATACAGTTAAGAGATAGATACAGGTACAGTTGAAAGATACACACACACACACACACACACATAAAACTACCTCGGTACTACGTTACCTAAGTCTCTGTATGTGTACCGGTATGTGCACCTATATGTGTACATGTATGTGCGCCTGTATATGTACCTGTATGTGTACTGGTATGTGTACCTGTATGTGTACCGGTATGTGTACCTGTATGTGTACCGGTATGTGTACCTGTATGTGTACCTGTATGTGTACCGGTATGTGAACCTGTATGTGTACCGGTATCATATCTATTACTAAAACAGTCAAGTATACATCCCATCTAGTCCCCAATATCACCATGCCTTGACCTATACTGTATATTAGTGTTTACTCTCACCAACACATGACGTATACTGTATATTTGTGTTTACTCTCACAAACACTTGACGTATACTGTATATTAGTGTTTACTGTCACCAACATTTGACGTATACTGTATATTAGTGTTTATTTTCACCAACACTTGACGTATACTGTATATTAGTGTTTACTCTCAGCAACACTTGACGTACTCTGTATATTAGTGTTTACTCTCACCAACACTTGACCTATACTGCATATTAGTGTTTACTCTCACCAACACTTTAACATCATTCATTAACACAACACAAACATACAATAGCGTCTTTCAGATAAACAACATTAATACATTCTGCGTTGTTTAGCTAGAAATACATAATAATACAGTACCATAGGATTATATTGACAGTATATACAGAGTAAAGACATTCTCACAACCATTTAGTGTTGCCAGTGGTTCATTTGTTGTGGTCGATGCTTGTGATTTCCGGCAAGAACCACACTAACTTGGCTCCTTCCGTACTGGTTGTGGTTGTTGGTGGATAACCAGGAGAGTTGTTGGTTGTATTCCAGGTTGAAACGGTTGTAGTTGAGGTGGGAGTTTTGGTTGTAGTTGTGGTTGTTGTTGGTGGAGCCGCAACTCTGTGAGTTGTACCTGTTGTTGTGGAGGTTGTTGGGCTGGATGTTGTGGTTGTATTGGTTGGTACTCGTACGATGGTTGGACTGGCACTGGTTGCTGTTCTCCTGGTACTAGTTGCGGTTCTGTTGGTAATGATTCAGCTGGTACTGGTTACGGTTGTGTTGATACTGGTTGCGGTCTTGTTGATACTGGTTGCGTTTCTGTTGATACTGGTTGTCTCTCTGTGATTACTGTTTAATATTCAGAGAAGATTGATCTCGGTTCACTTGATTCTGGAACTGGTTGCGGGTAGACAGTTGGTTTTGGAACTGGTGGGGGAGGTTCTGTTGGTTCTGGAACTGGTCGCCGCGGCTTTGTTAGTTTTGGAACTGGTCGCGGGTAGACAGTTGGTTCTGGAACTGGTCGGGGCGGCTTTGTTGGTTCTGGAACTGGTCGCGGCGGCTTTGTTGGTTCTGGAACTGGTCGCGAGTAGACAGTTGGTTCTGGAACTGGCCTGGTGGCTCTGTTGGTTCTGGAACTGGTCGCGGGTAGACAGTTGATTCTGGAACTGGTTGCGGCGGGTCTGTTGATTCTGGAACTGGTTGCGCCTTTGCTGGTGCTATTGGCTTTGGCTCTGGAAGTTTTCATGGGTGGATTGCTTGGTAACAGTGGCCTGGAAGTCAGTGTCGGGAGCTACAGAGTAGTCGACGACGCAGAGAGAACCATCAGGGTCCATGGCGCTGTACAGGCCCACCACTACGTCTCCTCGACGCTCCTCCCGGGCAGACTTTTTGTCCCCTGTCGACCTGGCGTCTACCTCGTAGGCCCACATGTTCTCTGGGTCCTGCAGGGAACACAACATTATCTTTAACTGAACCTTAACGATATGTTATACAAGAAATGTTAACTTTTATGACCATGTTCACTACAACACTAGTACTACATGTTAACTACAACAATGGTATTCCACGTTCACTACAACAATAATAATACATGTTCACTACAACACTATTACTACATGTTAACTACAACACTGGTATTCCATGTTCACTACAGCGCTAGTAGTACATGTTCACTACAACACTAGTACTACATGTTCACTACAACACTAGTACTACATGTTCAATACAGCACTAGTACTACATGTTCACTACAACACTAGTACTTCATGTTCACTGTAACACCGGTATTATATGTTCACCACAACACTAGTACTACATGTTCATTACAACACTAGTACTACATGTTCACTACAACACTAGTGCTACATGTTCACTACAACACTAGTGCTACATGTTCACTACAACACTAGTACTACATGTTCACTACAACACTGGTATTATATGTACACCACAACACTAGTACTAAATGTTCATTACAACACTAGTACTACATGTTCACTACAACACTACTGCTACATGTTCACTACAACACTGGTACTACGTATTCACTACAACACTAGATCTACATGTTCACTACAACACTGGTATTACATGTTTACTACAACACTAGTAGTCAATGTTCACTACAAAACTAGTACTACATGTTCACTACAACACTAGTACTACATGTTAACTACAACACTCGTTGTACATGTTCACTACAACACTGGTATGATGTGTTCACCACAACACTGGTACTACATGTTCACTACAACACTGGTATTACATGTTCACTACAACAGTAGTACTACATGTTCACTACAACACTAGTACTACATGTTCACTACAACACTAGTACTACATGTTCACTAAAACACTAGTACTGCATCCTCACTACAACACTAGCACTACATGTTCAGTAGAACACTAGTAGTACATGCTCACTACAACACTAGTACTACATGTTCACTACAACACTGGCACTACGTATTCAGTACAACACTAGTCCTACATGTTTACTACAACACTGGTACTACGTATTCACTACAACACTAGTACTACATGCTCACTACAATACTAGTACTACGTGTTCCCTACAGCATTGGTATTACATGTTCACTACAACACTAGTTTTACATGTTCACTACAACACTGGTACTACGTATTCACTACAACACTAGTTCTACATGCTCACTACAATACTAGTACTACGTGTTCCCTACAGCATTGGTATTACATGTTCACTACAACACTAGTTTTACATGTTCATTACAACATTGGTATTACATGTTCACTACAACACGAGTACTACATCTTCACTACAACACAGGTATTACATGTTCATTACATCACTAGTACTACATGTTCATTACAACACTAGTACTACATGTTCACTACAATAGTAGTAATACATGTTCACTACAACACTAGTACTACATGTTCACTACAACACTAGTTCTATATGTTCACTAAAACAATGAGACTACATGTTGACTACAACATTAGTACTACATGTTGACTACAACACTGGTATTACATGTACACTACAGAACTAGTACTACATGTTCACTACAACACTAGGACTACATGTTCAATACAACACTAGTATTCATATGTTCAATACAGCACTAGTACCACATGCTCACTATAACACTAGTACTACATGTTCACTACACGAGTATTACATGTTCATTACACTAGTACGACATGTTCACTTCACCACTAGTCCTACATGTTCACAACTACACTTGTGCTACATGCTCATTACGCTAGTACTACATGTTCAATAGAATACTAGCACGATATGTTCACTACAATGCTAGTACTACATGTTCATTACACTAGTACTACATGTTCACTACAACACTAGCAATACATGTTCACTACAACACTAGTATTACATGCTAATTACACTAGTACTACATGTTCACTACAACACTAGTACGACATGTTCATTACACTAGTATTTATATGCTCACTACACTAGTATTAAATGTTCATTACATTAGTACTATATGTTTACTACAACACTAGTGTATGTATATTATGTATGCTGGATTATATATCATGTATGTATGTTGTGTATGTGCTCCATTTATGTATTATTTATTCAGCCTAGCTAGCAGCGTGTGGCAATGTTATTACCATATCCCACATGCTTAATTAATGTGCCTGGCGACGTATGGAAGCTGCTAATGTATCACTTGCCATACGTCGTCTATAGCAGTTGACCGGGAGCCTAGTCAAGAGAGAGTGCTGCTCTCCTTTGTGTACATACTCTTATCCAGTAAACCGAACCTACGAAACTATTTAACCAAGCCCCTGGCTCTAACACTGCCTCGGTACTGACTGGTTCAGATACCTCATCCATGCTTCCTTCACACCCCCCAGCCCCACCTAAAGCAGCAGCTCAAACACCGCCCATCTTGAAGCCTGATGTGAATTTCCAGACCTTTCGTGAATGGCGGCGACGGTGGACTGATTATTCTACAATGGTGGATCTCCAGAGTTTGTCACAGCCTAAACAACTCATCCAGCTGCGTATGTGCCTGTCCTTGGAAATTCAGCGTGTCTTGGAACATACGTTGCAGGTACCCCCAACCTCTTCGCTGTCTGTAGAGGAGGTACTGGACGTTCTACAACGGCACATCAAAGGACAGCAGAATGAAGCTCTGCGCAGGAGGGAATTGTTTAGCTGCAGACAGTTGGAGGGTGAGTCTTTTGATGCCTTTTACGTGCGTCTTAAGAGAGCCTCGGAAGAGGTAGATATATGTCCAGGCCACCACCAGCAGTGCGAGGAGACCCAGTTGAAGCAGGTGATCCTGATGGGTGTTAAGGACGAGGAACTTGTCCAACGCCTCACCTCCCTCGACTCTTCCTCTTCTCTTAAGGATGTGTTGACGATATGTCGCTCCTATGAGGCTGCCAGGTGTGCCACCTCTGCCATCCGTGCTCCCCCTACAGCTGTACGCGCTGTGTCCCGGTACAAGAAGGACAAGAAGTCTGTTCCTACGCCTTCGCCCACCACGTCGACGCCCGGTTTATTTTGCAACAACTGTGGTAAGCAGCACGGAACACAGGTGTGTCCAGCTGCTCAGTCTACCTGCAACAGTTGTGACCGTAAGGGCCACTGGTCACTCACAGTACGGTGCCCAGCCAAACGCGTCCAGTGCAATGTGTGTGGTCGTCTGGGCCACTATGACAAGTGTTGCCCTTCCAACATACCCAAGGGACCGTGTCGGCGGAAGCTTCAGCCCCCTTCCACCAGAGAGGGCCGCCCACAGTCTTCCAATCAGAGGTACGACGACTCTTGACAACGCTCGAGCCACATTAGGAATGTGTGCTCCCCCCAGCGTCCCAGGACCAAAGTCCCCCAGTACATCAGCGTCATCATGACCTACGGCGGTGTGTCATCCCGTCTTCAGATGTTGCCCGACACCGGCGCTGATGCTACAGTCATCGGTCCCCAGCATTTGCAACGCTTGGGGCTCTCTCCAAGTGATCTAGGACCGCCCCCCAAGGATCTCCGCTTTATGGCAGATGGTTCACAGATGACCCCGGCCCTGGGTTCACTCCAAGCACACGTCACCTTTGGCAACAGGTCGTGTCAAGCCTGGATTGATGTGCATAATGGCGTCCCGACTCCTTTGCTGTCCTACAGACATTGCCAAGAGTTGGCCATCATCTCCCAGGACTTCCCAACACCGATTCTCGAGGTAAAACACGCCAACAGGGTGCGCGAAGGGAGCAGCAACTACCCTGCTGCCGCCCTACCCCTACCTCTGGCCAGTGACACCTCTCCCGCGGTAGTTGTCCCTGCTGCTTCAAGTCTCCACGCCTTGGCTCGCCTCCACGACAGTCACTGTGGAGCCGAGGCCACCAAACGGCGTGTAAGACAGATTGTGTTCCGGCCTGGCATCGACCCCGACATCTCCAATGCTGTCCAGGTGTGTAAGCCCCGCCACGTATTACAACCCAGCCAGCAGCAGGAACCCTTTATGAGTGACGACAACCCCACCCGCCCCTTTGAGTCTGTGTCGGCCGACTTTTTCTGTGTGTCAGGAAAGTCCTTCCTTGTTATCGTCGACCGTCTCTCTGGTTGGCCGGTTGTCATCAAGTGCGGTAATGACACGACGTCTGCCGCCACCATCAGCAAGTTCCGCCACTACTTCCGTGACGTGGGCGTTCCTGTACGCCTGCGAACCGACGGAGGGCCTCAGTTCACAAGCCGGGACTTTGCTGTGTTCCTTGACCGATGGGGAGTCCGGCATGTGTTGTCATCGCCCCATTACCCGCAGTCCAACGGCCACGCTGAGGCTGCTGTCAAATCCCTGAAGCACCTCATCCTTAAGGTGGCCCCTTCTGGGAACATTGACTGCGAGGCCTTCGACAGGGGTCTTCTTGAACTCCGCAACACACCTAACTACACCGGACGCTCCCCTGCCCAGGTCTTGTATGGACGCCCCCTTCGTTCTTGTGTCCCTGCTCACCCTCAATCCTTCTCCAAGGAGTGGCAGGCCAAGACAGAGGATTGTGATCGCCGAGCCGCCGAACGTGTTCAGGACGTCGTCGCCCGCTACAATGACCACGCCCGTTCTCTCCCCAGGTTGAGTGTCGGCACCCAAGTCCGTGTTCAGGACCCGACCTCCCTACGTTGGGACAAAGTAGGCGTAGTCATGGGTCTCGGCAGGTCACGGGACTACCAGGTGCGGTTACCCAGTGGTCGTGTGTGGTGGAGGAACCGCCGTTTCCTCCGACCCGTAACAATGCCGTCTGCTGGCCCCGCCACCAGTGTTGAGTCCCATACCCTTCCCAGTGATGAAGTCCCTCGACGCTCAGAACGGATCCAAAAGAAAAGGTCCGCTCAAGACTTTGCTATGAGCGTATAGGGGGGAGGGAGGTGTATGTATATTATGTATGCTGGATTATATATCATGTATGTATATTATGTATGTGCTCCATTTATGTATTATTTATTCAGCCTAGCTAGCAGCGTGTGGCAATGTTATTACCATATCCCACATGCTTAATTAATGTGCCTGGCGACGTATGGAAGCTGCTAATGTATCACTTGCCATACGTCGCCTATAGCAGTTGACCGGGAGCCTAGTCAAGAGAGAGTGCTGCTCTCCTTTGTGTACATACTCTTATCCAGTAAACCGAACCTACAAAACTATACAGGTGTTTGTGTTCTCTCCTGTATATAGAACTTATTATTCAGAACCTAACAACTAGCACTGTATATTCATTACAATAGTACTATATGTTCACTACACCAGTATTACATGTTCATTACACAAGTACTATATCTTCACTACAAAAGTAGCACTATATGTTCGTTACACGAGTACTATATGTTCACTACACTAGTATTACATGTTCATTACACAGGTACTATATGTTCACTATAACACTAGTACTACATGTTCATTACACAAGTACTCTATGTTTAATACAACTCTAGTACTACATGTTCATTACAGTAGTACTATTTGTTCACTACACTAGTATTACATGTTCATTACACAAGGACTATATGTTCACTATAACACTAGTACTACATGTTCATTGCACAAGTACTATATGTTCACTACAACACTAGCACTATATGCTCATTATACAAGTAGTATATGTTCAATACACTAGTATTACATGTTCATTACACAAGTACTATATGTTCACTACACTAGTATTACATGTTCATTACACGAGTGCTATATGTTCACTACACTAGTATTACATGTTCATTACACTAGTACTAAATGTTCACATAACCTCCTACTACATAAATATATAGTGTATAGTATACGATAAAGTTATTGAAATTGTACTTCATAAAATTTTGCGTTTGGTTAAAACAAGATGGAAAGTTATACAAGCAAATAACTCTTAAGCGTTGTAAAAATCCAGAAAAAATTGGGTAGCGGGGCATTTGCGTTCAGCCTCCTGGCCGAATTCAATGGGGAACTCGTGTGCATAAAAAAAGGCTTGAAAACGGAATATCTGAAGTATTTCAACATAGAAAGGGAGATAACCCAAAAAGTAAACGGTGCCGGCGGTGCTCCCCTCATCATAACGTGGGCCACGGATGAGCCCATACTTGTTATGTCGTTTTGCAAGGGAAGGACGTTCATTGATATACTCAATCACCCTAAGTTGCTTACCGCGGCCAACATTATTCAAATCTACATCGCCGTGGCGCGAAGCCTTGACGAAATTCACGGTCAGGGCGTTGTCCATAACGATTTTAAGGAAGATAATGTGTTAATAGAAGAGAACACAGCCGATGGTATCTTCACGGCCCACATCATCGATTTTGGGCTTTCTACAGCCGTGGGAGAGTTGACAAATATCTCTGGATCACCAAGTGATTTTCCATTTTATGCCCCAGAGATACTTGCTGGTCACCCATGTCACCCCAAGGCTGATGTTTTCTCTTTGGGGTTCACCCTTAATTTTGTTACTGAGACATTGTTGAGTGACCGACACCTAAAGGCGTGGCCGCCCGGCACCAGACAATTATTTTTGGATATGCTACAGCAGAACCCAGTAGATCGGCCTGATCTCTGTGAAGTTATTAGACGTTTAGAGTCTTCCCTCCAGCAGCTTTCTTTCCCAACTGTCACTGAAAGGAAGACTGTCATGCAGAGTCCTCCTTACATCCCCTCGCAAGGGAAAAGCTGTGTCGCCCCTAAGGTGACATCTGCTGTCATGCAGAGTCCTCCTTACATCCCCTGCCAAGGGAAAAGCTGTGTCGCCCCTAAGGTGACATCTGCTGTCATGCAGAGTCCTCCTTACATCCCCTCGCAAGGGAAGAGCTGTGTCGCCCCTAAGGTGACATCTGCTGTCATGCAGAGTCCTCCTTACATCCCCTCGCAAGGGAAGAGCTGTGTCGCCCCTAAGGTGACATCTGCTGTCATGCAGAGTCCTCCTTACATCCCCTCGCAAGGGACGAGCTGTGTCGCCCCTAAGGTGACATCTGCTGTCATGCAGAGTCCTCCTTAAATCCCATCGCAAGGGAGGAGCTGTGTCGCCCCTAAGGTGAAATCTGCTGTCACGCAGAGTCCTCCTTGCGAGGGCTCGGAAGGGACGGCACAATCGACCAGCATTATGTCGAAAGTAATAAAATTCATCGTAGTGTCAGGACTACGGTTAGGGACGGCTTATCTCAAGGGGTCTGATCTCATCTTCTCCCCCGATGAATATTATTGAAAAAAAAGATTTTGTATGTTTTTTTTTTAATAATGTGATAACATGTCGTTTTTTGTTTGTTTGTGTTAATCATTATATAAAGCCTAATAAAGTAGATAGATATATAATTAGATGGACAAATGAATTAGGTTATATAGGTAGATCAGCATATATAGTAACTATAGGTATTGGTACAAGTAATACATAAGGGTAGAGATACAGGTACAGTTAAGAGACAGATACAGGTACAGTTAAGAGACAGACACAGGTACAGTTAAGAGACAGATACAGGTACAGTTGAGAGACAGATACAGTTACAGTTAAGAGACAGATACAGGTACAGTTAAGAGACAGAGACAGATACAGGTACAGTTAAGAGACAGATACAGGTACAGTTGAGAGACAGATACAGGTACAGTTAAAAGACAGATACAGGTACAGTTAAGAGACAGATACAGGTAGAGTTAAGAGACAGATACAGGTTCAGTTAAGAGACAGATACAGGTAGAATTGAGAGACAGATACAGGCAGAGTTAAAAGACAGATACACGTACAGTTAAGAGACAGATGCAGGTACAGTTAAGAGACAGATACAGATAGAGTTTAGAGACAGATACAGGTATAGTTGAGAGACGGATACAGTTAAGAGATAGATACAGGTACAGTTGAAAGATACACACACACACACACACACACATAAAACTACCTCGGTACTACGTTACCTAAGTCTCTCTATGTGTACCGGTATGTGCACCTATATGTGTACATGTATGTGCACCTGTATATGTACCTGTATGTGTACCGGTATGTGTACCTGTATGTGTACCGGTATGTGTACCTGTATGTGTACCGGTATGTGTACCTGTATGTGTACCTGTATGTGTACCGGTATGTGAACCTGTATGTGTACCGGTATCATATCTATTACTAAAACAGTCAAGTATACATCCCATCTAGTCCCCAATATCACCATGCCTTGACCTATACTGTATATTAGTGTTTACTCTCACCAACACATGACGTATACTGTATATTTGTGTTTACTCTCACAAACACTTGACGTATACTGTATATTAGTGTTTACTGTCACCAACATTTGACGTATACTGTATATTAGTGTTTATTTTCACCAACACTTGACGTATACTGTATATTAGTGTTTACTCTCAGCAACACTTGACGTACTCTGTATATTAGTGTTTACTCTCACCAACACTTTAACATCATTCATTAACACAACACAAACATACAATAGCGTCTTTCAGATAAAAAACATTAATACATTCTGCGTTGTTTAGCGAGAAATACATAATAATACAGTACCATAGGATTATATTGACAGTATATACAGAGTAAAGACATTCTCACAACCATTTAGTGTTGCCAGTGGTTCATTTGTTGTGGTCGATGCTTGTGATTTCCGGCAAGAACCACACTAACTTGGCTCCTTCCGTACTGGTTGTGGTTGTTGGTGGATAACCGGGAGAGTTGTTGGTTGTATTCCAGGTTGAAAAGGTTGTAGTTGAGGTGGGAGTTTTGGTTGTAGTTGTGGTTGTTGTTGGTGGAGCCGCAACTCTGTGAGTTGTACCTGTTGTTGTGGAGGTTGTTGGGCTGGATGTTGTGGTTGTATTGGTTGGTACTCGTACGATGGTTGGACTGGCACTGGTTGCTGTTCTCCTGGTACTAGTTGCGGTTCTGTTGGTAATGATTCAGCTGGTACTGGTTACGGTTGTGTTGATACTGGTTGCGGTCTTGTTGATACTGGTTGCGTTTCTGTTGATACTGGTTGTCTCTCTGTGATTACTGTTTAATATTCAGAGAAGATTGATCTCGGTTCACTTGATTCTGGAACTGGTTGCATGTAGACAGTTGGTTTTGGAACTGGTGGGGGAGGTTCTGTTGGTTCTGGAACTGGTCGCCGCGGCTTTGTTAGTTTTGGAACTGGTCGCGGGTAGACAGTTGGTTCTGGAACTGGTCGGGGCGGCTTTGTTGGTTCTGGAACTGGTCGCGGCGGCTTTGTTGGTTCTGGAACTGGTCGCGAGTAGACAGTTGGTTCTGGAACTGGTCGGGGCGGCTCTGTTGGCTCTGGAACTGGTCGCGAGTACACAGTTGGTTCTGGAACGGGTCGCGGGTAGACAGTTGGTTCTGGAACTGGCCTGGTGGCTCTGTTGGTTCTGGAACTGGTCGCGGGTAGACAGTTGATTCTGGAACTGGTTGCGGCGGGTCTGTTGATTCTGGAACTGGTTGCGCCTTTGCTGGTGCTATTGGCTTTGGCTCTGGAAGTTTTCATGGGTGGATTGCTTGGTAACAGTGGCCTGGAAGTCAGTGTCGGGAGCTACAGAGTAGTCGACGACGCAGAGAGAACCATCAGGGTCCATGGCGCTGTACAGGCCCACCACTACGTCTCCTCGACGCTCCTCCCGGGCAGACTTTTTGTCCCCTGTCGACCTGGCGTCTACCTCGTAGGCCCACATGTTCTCTGGGTCCTGCAGGGAACACAACATTATCTTTAACTGAACCTTAACGATATGTTATACAAGAAATGTTAACTTTTATGACCATGTTCACTACAACACTAGTACTACATGTTAACTACAACAATGGTATTCCACGTTCACTACAACAATAATAATACATGTTCACTACAACACTATTACTACATGTTAACTACAACACTGGTATTCCATGTTCACTACAGCACTAGTAGTACATGTTCACTACAACACTAGTACTACATGTTCACTACAACACTAGTACTACATGTTCAATACAGCACTAGTACTACATGTTCACTACAACACTAGTACTTCATGTTCACTGCAACACCGGTATTATATGTTCACCACAACACTAGTACTACATGTTCATTACAACACTAGTACTACATGTTCACTACAACACTAGTGCTACATGTTCACTACAACACTAGTGCTACATGTTCACTACAACACTAGTACTACATGTTCACTACAACACTGGTATTATATGTACACCACAACACTAGTACTAAATGTTCATTACAACACTAGTACTACATGTTCACTACAACACTACTGCTACATGTTCACTACAACACTAGTATTACCATGTTCGCTACAACACTGTTCCTACATCTTTACTAAAACACTAGCAATTCATGTTCAATGCAACTCTAGTGGTACATGTTCACTACAACACTAGTAGTACATGTTCACTACAACACTAGTACTACCTGTTCACTACAACACTGGTACTACGTATTCACTACAACACTAGATCTACATGTTCACTACAACACTGGTATTACATGTTTACTACAACACTAGTAGTCAATGTTCACTACAACACTAGTACTACATGTTCACTACAACACTAGTACTACATGTTAACTACAACACTCGTTGTACATGTTCACTACAACACTGGTATGATGTGTTCACCACAACACTGGTACTACATGTTCACTACAACACTGGTATTACATGTTCACTACAACAGTAGTACTACATGTTCACTACAACACTAGTACTACATGTTCACTACAACACTAGTACTACATGTTCACTAGAACACTAGTACTGCATCCTCACTACAACACTAGCACTACATGTTCAGTAGAACACTAGTACTACATGCTCACTACAACACTAGTACTACATGTTCACTACAACACTGGCACTACGTATTCACTACAACACTAGTCCTACATGTTCACTACAACACTGGTACTACGTATTCACTACAACACTAGTACTACATGCTCACTACAATACTAGTACTACGTGTTCCCTACAGCATTGGTATTACATGTTCACTACAACACTAGTTTTACATGTTCACTACAACACTGGTACTACGTATTCACTACAACACTAGTTCTACATGCTCACTACAATACTAGTACTACGTGTTCCCTACAGCATTGGTATTACATGTTCACTACAACACTAGTTTTACATGTTCATTACAACATTGGTATTACATGTTCACTACAACACGAGTACTACATCTTCACTACAACACAGGTATTACATGTTCATTACATCACTAGTACTACATGTTCATTACAACACTAGTACTACATGTTCACTACAATAGTAGTAATACATGTTCACTACAACACTAGTACTACATGTTCACTACAACACTAGTTCTATATGTTCACTAAAACAATGAGACTACATGTTGACTACAACATTAGTACTACATGTTGACTACAACACTGGTATTACATGTACACTACAGAACTAGTACTACATGTTCACTACAACACTAGGACTACATGTTCAATACAACACTAGTATTTATATGTTCAATACAGCACTAGTACTACATGCTCACTATAACACTAGTACTACATGTTCACTACACGAGTATTACATGTTCATTACACTAGTACTACATGTTCACTTCACCACTAGTCCTACATGTTCACAACTACACTTGTGTTACATGCTCATTACGCTAGTACTACATGTTCAATAGAATACTAGCACGATATGTTCACTACAATACTAGTACTACATGTTCATTACACTAGTACTACATGTTCACTACAACACTAGCAATACATGTTCACTACAACACTAGTATTACATGCTAATTACACTAGTACTACATGTTCACTACAACACTAGTACGACATGTTCATTACACTAGTATTTATATGCTCACTACACTAGTATTACATGTTCATTACATTAGTACTATATGTTTACTACAACACTAGCACTGTATATTCATTACAATAGTACTATATGTTCACTACACCAGTATTACATGTTCATTACACAAGTACTATATCTTCACTACAAAAGTAGCACTATATGTTCGTTACACGAGTACTATATGTTCACTACACTAGTATTACATGTTCATTACACAGGTACTATATGTTCACTATAACACTAGTACTACATGTTCATTACACAAGTACTCTATGTTTAATACAACTCTAGTACTACATGTTCATTACAGTAGTACTATTTGTTCACTACACTAGTATTACATGTTCATTACACAAGGACTATATGTTCACTATAACACTAGTACTACATGTTCATTGCACAAGTACTATATGTTCACTACAACACTAGCACTATATGCTCATTATACAAGTAGTATATGTTCAATACACTAGTATTACATGTTCATTACACAAGTACTATATGTTCACTACACTAGTATTACATGTTCATTACACGAGTGCTATATGTTCACTACACTAGTATTACATGTTCATTACACTAGTACTAAATGTTCACATAACCTCCTACTACATAAATATATAGTGTATAGTATACGATAAAGTTATTGAAATTGTACTTCATAAAATTTTGCGTTTGGTTAAAACAAGATGGAAAGTTATACAAGCAAATAACTCTTAAGCGTTGTAAAAATCCAGAAAAAATTGGGTAGCGGGGCATTTGCGTTCAGCCTCCTGGCCGAATTCAATGGGGAACTCGTGTGCATAAAAAAAGGCTTGAAAACGGAATATCTGAAGTATTTCAACATAGAAAGGGAGATAACCCAAAAAGTAAACGGTGCCGGCGGTGCTCCCCTCATCATAACGTGGGCCACGGATGAGCCCATACTTGTTATGTCGTTTTGCAAGGGAAGGACGTTCATTGATATACTCAATCACCCTAAGTTGCTTACCGCGGCCAACATTATTCAAATCTACATCGCCGTGGCGCGAAGCCTTGACGAAATTCACGGTCAGGGCGTTGTCCATAACGATTTTAAGGAAGATAATGTGTTAATAGAAGAGAACACAGCCGATGGTATCTTCACGGCCCACATCATCGATTTTGGGCTTTCTACAGCCGTGGGAGAGTTGACAAATATCTCTGGATCACCAAGTGATTTTCCATTTTATGCCCCAGAGATACTTGCTGGTCACCCATGTCACCCCAAGGCTGATGTTTTCTCTTTGGGGTTCACCCTTAATTTTGTTACTGAGACATTGTTGAGTGACCGACACCTAAAGGCGTGGCCGCCCGGCACCAGACAATTATTTTTGGATATGCTACAGCAGAACCCAGTAGATCGGCCTGATCTCTGTGAAGTTATTAGACGTTTAGAGTCTTCCCTCCAGCAGCTTTCTTTCCCAACTGTCACTGAAAGGAAGACTGTCATGCAGAGTCCTCCTTACATCCCCTCGCAAGGGAAAAGCTGTGTCGCCCCTAAGGTGACATCTGCTGTCATGCAGAGTCCTCCTTACATCCCCTGCCAAGGGAAAAGCTGTGTCGCCCCTAAGGTGACATCTGCTGTCATGCAGAGTCCTCCTTACATCCCCTCGCAAGGGAAGAGCTGTGTCGCCCCTAAGGTGACATCTGCTGTCATGCAGAGTCCTCCTTACATCCCCTCGCAAGGGAAGAGCTGTGTCGCCCCTAAGGTGACATCTGCTGTCATGCAGAGTCCTCCTTACATCCCCTCCCAAGGGAAGAGCTGTGTCGCCCCTAAGGTGACATCTGCTGTCATGCAGAGTCCTCCTTACATCCCCTCGCAAGGGACGAGCTGTGTCGCCCCTAAGGTGACATCTGCTGTCATGCAGAGTCCTCCTTAAATCCCATCGCAAGGGAGGAGCTGTGTCGCCCCTAAGGTGAAATCTGCTGTCACGCAGGAGGGCTCGGAAGGGACGGCACAATCGACCAGCATTATGTCGAAAGTAATAAAATTCATCGTAGTGTCAGGACTACGGTTAGGGACGGCTTATCTCAAGGGGTCTGATCTCATCTTCTCCCCCGATGAATATTATTGAAAAAAAAGATTTTGTATGTTTTTTTTTTAATAATGTGATAACATGTCGTTTTTTATTTGTTTGTGTTAATCATTATATAAAGCCTAATAAAGTAGATAGATATATAATTAGATGGACAAATGAATTAGGTTATATAGGTAGATCAGCATATATAGTAACTATAGGTATTGGTACAAGTAATACATAAGGGTAGAGATACAGGTACAGTTAAGAGACAGATACAGGTACAGTTAAGAGACAGACACAGGTACAGTTAAGAGACAGATACAGGTACAGTTGAGAGACAGATACAGTTACAGTTAAGAGACAGATACAGGTACAGTTAAGAGACAGAGACAGATACAGGTACAGTTAAGAGACAGATACAGGTACAGTTGAGAGACAGATACAGGTACAGTTAAAAGACAGATACAGGTACAGTTAAGAGACAGATACAGGTAGAGTTAAGAGACAGATACAGGTTCAGTTAAGAGACAGATACAGGTAGAATTGAGAGACAGATACAGGCAGAGTTAAAAGACAGATACACGTACAGTTAAGAGACAGATGCAGGTACAGTTAAGAGACAGATACAGATAGAGTTTAGAGACAGATACAGGTATAGTTGAGAGACGGATACAGTTAAGAGATAGATACAGGTACAGTTGAAAGATACACACACACACACACACACACATAAAACTACCTCGGTACTACGTTACCTAAGTCTCTCTATGTGTACCGGTATGTGCACCTATATAATAATAATAATAATAATAATAATTAACGGTTTATTGAAAGAGCTTGGCAGCCAGAAGGCTGAAAATATACAGTTACATATTTGGGGAATGGGTTACGAATTACAAATAATATACAAGAAACATAAGTGACACAAATAAGACATATAATAACTAGATGGGGAAAAGCTCAAACTACAGTTCATTTCAACATAGTGACAGTGTTACAGTATTACAAGTTATTGATAATTTTTACAATGGTTGGGACTGGGCTGTTCTTATAGCGATCAGTTCGTGCACGTATGGGCTGGATGCGGTTGTGGTGTCGCACAGCAATTCTCGGACAAGGGATCTCAGGTGGTAGTAGGAGCCGGTGTCGGGGATGGTGTAGAAGCTTCTTACCAAATTTGCAGATGAGGTCGTGGTGATGGTCAGTGAGAGTCGAAAGGGTCAGTGTGTTGAGCGCTTCTTGATATGTGGAGTAGGAGGGGGAGAGAATAATCTTGCATGCCCTCTTTTGCACTTTTTCTAGGTGTTTACGTTGTGTGGCATTCAGGGAGGAAGACCAGGTGGGGGAGGCATAGGTGAGCTTGGGAAGAATGAATGTTGTGTAAACACTGAGGAGCTCGTGTGCAGGAACTCCGAGGGACTTGAGTCGGCGGAGGAGGTGGAGACGGAAACTGGAGGATTTGACAACTTCATTGACGTGTGGTTTCCAATTTAGTTTGTTGTCTATGGTGACGCCGAGGAGCTTCGTGGAATCTACAACCTGGAGTGTGTTCGGACCTAGAGTAATGGAAGGAGGTGGGACAATGTCGGAGGAGAGGTTGATGTGCATAACCATGGTCTTGGTATGGTTGATGGTGACATGGTTGTTGGTGGCCCAGTTTTGGAGACTGTTCAATAAATCCTGAAGGGCGGTATAGTTGGGAGCAGAATTGTTGACGCTGATCCCAATGGTGGAGTCGTCGACATATTTCCAGCGAGCAGGGGTTTCTCTTAGGGCATCATTGATGAGCATAAGGAAGCAGAGTGGTCCCATCTTGGTGCCTTGGGGGACGCCACAGGTGAGTGACTGAGAGGTGGAGACAGCCCCTCGGAAGCGTACAGCTTGGCGTCGGTCACTGAGGAAGTCTGTAAGCCATGGTATGAGGCTTCTTCGAAGCCCGAGGTCAATAGCTTTGTTGATGATTATATTGTGGTCGACTAGGTCGAACGCTTTAGTGAAATCAATGAAGGCGACAGCTACAGACGTTTTTCGTTTCTCGAGATGGCGGTATATGTAATCGAGAAAGCTGACAAGACAGTGAGTGGTGGAGGAAGTTTTCATGTTGCCAAATTGCTGAGGGTCTACGACTCCTGCAATATCAGCATAAGCCCAGTCGAACACAAAACTTTCACAGATTAGGCTGGGTATTGGGGTGATTGCAATAGGTCGTAGCTGATTTAAGGATTGTGGGCTGGTTGACTTGGGCACTGGTGATACATAAGAGGTTTTCCAGTCAGCTGGGCATCTGGCTTGACTGAGAGAAGCATTGATGATGGAGCAGAGGGGTTTAGCAAGCTCCGGGGAGAACTCCTTGAAGAGTTTCATTGGTAAGTCAATGGGGGTGGTAGAGCGTTTTAATTTTAGTTTGTCCAGGCGTTTTGCTACGTCAAATTCTTCTACTAAGTCAGTGGGAAGGGGGGCTGGTAGGTAAGCAGGGAGAGTGGTTGTGTCAAGCCGTGGGAGCGTCTGGCATATAGTAGCGAAATGGTTATTTGTTTGCTCAGCTGCGTCAACACTAGTGAGATGGCTAAGGAAGGGGAGGGGGTGTGTCTTATTGTTTAGTCCACAGAGTTCTTTAAGCTTACCATACCATTGACTGATGTTGGTCTGCTTCAGGTGTTGTAATTTGGTTGGGTAGTGGGACTTCTTTGCAGTGCGTATTTCGCGGATGACTCGGTTGCGAAGTGACCTGTAGCGGATGTGGTCATATATGTGCACCTGTATATGTACCTGTATGTGTACCGGTATGTGTACCTGTATGTGTACCGGTATGTGTACCTGTATGTGTACCGGTATGTGTACCTGTATGTGTACCTGTATGTGTACCGGTATGTGAACCTGTATGTGTACCGGTATCATATCTATTACTAAAACAGTCAAGTATACATCCCATCTAGTCCCCAATATCACCATGCCTTGACCTATACTGTATATTAGTGTTTACTCTCACCAACACATGACGTATACTGTATATTTGTGTTTACTCTCACAAACACTTGACGTATACTGTATATTAGTGTTTACTGTCACCAACATTTGACGTATACTGTATATTAGTGTTTATTTTCACCAACACTTGACGTATACTGTATATTAGTGTTTACTCTCAGCAACACTTGACGTAATCTGTATATTAGTGTTTACTCTCACCAACACTTGACCTATACTGCATATTAGTGTTTACTCTCACCAACACTTTAACATCATTCATTAACACAACACAAACATACAATAGCGTCTTTCAGATAAAAAACATTAATACATTCTGCGTTGTTTAGCGAGAAATACATAATAATACAGTACCATAGGATTATATTGACAGTATATACAGAGTAAAGACATTCTCACAACCATTTAGTGTTGCCAGTGGTTCATTTGTTGTGGTCGATGCTTGTGATTTCCGGCAAGAACCACACTAACTTGGCTCCTTCCGTACTGGTTGTGGTTGTTGGTGGATAACCGGGAGAGTTGTTGGTTGTATTCCAGGTTGAAAAGGTTGTAGTTGAGGTGGGAGTTTTGGTTGTAGTTGTGGTTGTTGTTGGTGGAGCCGCAACTCTGTGAGTTGTACCTGTTGTTGTGGAGGTTGTTGGGCTGGATGTTGTGGTTGTATTGGTTGGTACTCGTACGATGGTTGGACTGGCACTGGTTGCTGTTCTCCTGGTACTAGTTGCGGTTCTGTTGGTAATGATTCAGCTGGTACTGGTTACGGTTGTGTTGATACTGGTTGCGGTCTTGTTGATACTGGTTGCGTTTCTGTTGATACTGGTTGTCTCTCTGTGATTACTGTTTAATATTCAGAGAAGATTGATCTCGGTTCACTTGATTCTGGAACTGGTTGCCGGTAGACAGTTGGTTTTGGAACTGGTGGGGGAGGTTCTGTTGGTTCTGGAACTGGTCGCCGCGGCTTTGTTAGTTTTGGAACTGGTCGCGGGTAGACAGTTGGTTCTGGAACTGGTCGGGGCGGCTTTGTTGGTTCTGGAACTGGTCGCGGCGGCTTTGTTGGTTCTGGAACCGGTCGCGAGTAGACAGTTGGTTCTGGAACTGGTCGGGGCGGCTCTGTTGGCTCTGGAACTGGTCGCGAGTACACAGTTGGTTCTGGAACGGGTCGCGGGTAGACAGTTGGTTCTGGAACTGGCCTGGTGGCTCTGTTGGTTCTGGAACTGGTCGCGGGTAGACAGTTGATTCTGGAACTGGTTGCGGCGGGTCTGTTGATTCTGGAACTGGTTGCGCCTTTGCTGGTGCTATTGGCTTTGGCTCTGGAAGTTTTCATGGGTGGATTGCTTGGTAACAGTGGCCTGGAAGTCAGTGTCGGGAGCTACAGAGTAGTCGACGACGCAGAGAGAACCATCAGGGTCCATGGCGCTGTACAGGCCCACCACTACGTCTCCTCGACGCTCCTCCCGGGCAGACTTTTTGTCCCCTGTCGACCTGGCGTCTACCTCGTAGGCCCACATGTTCTCTGGGTCCTGCAGGGAACACAACATTATCTTTAACTGAACCTTAACGATATGTTATACAAGAAATGTTAACTTTTATGACCATGTTCACTACAACACTAGTACTACATGTTAACTACAACAATGGTATTCCACGTTCACTACAACAATAATAATACATGTTCACTACAACACTATTACTACATGTTAACTACAACACTGGTATTCCATGTTCACTACAGCGCTAGTAGTACATGTTCACTACAACACTAGTACTACATGTTCACTACAACACTAGTACTACATGTTCAATACAGCACTAGTACTACATGTTCACTACAACACTAGTACTTCATGTTCACTGCAACACCGGTATTATATGTTCACCACAACACTAGTACTACATGTTCATTACAACACTAGTACTACATGTTCACTACAACACTAGTGCTACATGTTCACTACAACACTAGTGCTACATGTTCACTACAACACTAGTACTACATGTTCACTACAACACTGGTATTATATGTACACCACAACACTAGTACTAAATGTTCATTACAACACTAGTACTACATGTTCACTACAACACTACTGCTACATGTTCACTACAACACTAGTATTACCATGTTCGCTACAACACTGTTCCTACATCTTTACTAAAACACTAGCAATTCATGTTCAATGCAACTCTAGTGGTACATGTTCACTACAACACTAGTAGTACATGTTCACTACAACACTAGTACTACCTGTTCACTACAACACTGGTACTACGTATTCACTACAACACTAGATCTACATGTTCACTACAACACTGGTATTACATGTTTACTACAACACTAGTAGTCAATGTTCACTACAACACTAGTACTACATGTTCACTACAACACTAGTACTACATGTTAACTACAACACTCGTTGTACATGTTCACTACAACACTGGTATGATGTGTTCACCACAACACTGGTACTACATGTTCACTACAACACTGGTATTACATGTTCACTACAACAGTAGTACTACATGTTCACAACAACACTAGTACTACATGTTCACTACAACACTAGTACTACATGTTCACTAGAACACTAGTACTGCATCCTCACTACAACACTAGTACTACATGTTCAGTAGAACACTAGTAGTACATGCTCACTACAACACTAGTACTACATGTTCACTACAACACTGGCACTACGTATTCACTACAACACTAGTCCTACATGTTCACTACAACACTGGTACTACGTATTCACTACAACACTAGTACTACATGCTCACTACAATACTAGTACTACGTGTTCCCTACAGCATTGGTATTACATGTTCACTACAACACTAGTTTTACATGTTCACTACAACACTGGTACTACGTATTCACTACAACACTAGTTCTACATGCTCACTACAATACTAGTACTACGTGTTCCCTACAGCATTGGTATTACATGTTCACTACAACACTAGTTTTACATGTTCATTACAACATTGGTATTACATGTTCACTACAACACGAGTACTACATCTTCACTACAACACAGGTATTACATGTTCATTACATCACTAGTACTACATGTTCATTACAACACTAGTACTACATGTTCACTACAATAGTAGTAATACATGTTCACTACAACACTAGTACTACATGTTCACTACAACACTAGTTCTATATGTTCACTAAAACAATGAGACTACATGTTGACTACAACATTAGTTCTACATGTTGACTACAACACTGGTATTACATGTACACTACAGAACTAGTACTACATGTTCACTACAACACTAGGACTACATGTTCAATACAACACTAGTATTTATATGCTCAATACAGCACTAGTACCACATGCTCACTATAACACTAGTACTACATGTTCACTACACGAGTATTACATGTTCATTACACTAGTACTACATGTTCACTTCACCACTAGTCCTACATATTCACAACTACACTTGTGTTACATGCTCATTACGCTAGTACTACATGTTCAATAGAATACTAGCACGATATGTTCACTAAAATACTAGTACTACATGTTCATTACACTAGTACTACATGTTCACTACAACACTAGCAATACATGTTCACTACAACACTAGTATTACATGCTAATTACAATAGTACTACATGTTCACTACAACACTAGTACGACATGTTCATTACACTAGTATTTATATGCTCACTACACTAGTATTACATGTTCATTACATTAGTACTATATGTTTACTACAACACTAGCACTGTATATTCATTACAATAGTACTATATGTTCACTACACCAGTATTACATGTTCATTACACAAGTACTATATCTTCACTACAAAAGTAGCACTATATGTTCGTTACACGAGTACTATATGTTCACTACACTAGTATTACATGTTCATTACACAGGTACTATATGTTCACTATAACACTAGTACTACATGTTCATTACACAGGTACTATATGTTCACTATAACACTAGTACTACATGTTCATTACACAAGTACTCTATGTTTAATACAACTCTAGTACTACATGTTCATTACAGTAGTACTATTTGTTCACTACACTAGTATTACATGTTCATTACACAAGGACTATATGATCACTATAACACTAGTACTACATGTTCATTGCACAAGTACTATATGTTCACTACAACACTAGCACTATATGCTCATTATACAAGTAGTATATGTTCAATACACTAGTATTACATGTTCATTACACAAGTACTATATGTTCACCACACTAGTATTACATGTTCATTACACGAGTGCCATATGTTCACTACACTAGTATTACATGTTCATTACACTAGTACTAAATGTTCACATAACCTCCTACTACATAAATATATAGTGTATAGTATACGATAAAGTTATTGAAATTGTACTTCATAAAATTTTGCGTTTGGTTAAAACAAGATGGAAAGTTATACAAGCAAATAACTCTTAAGCGTTGTAAAAATCCAGAAAAAATTGGGTAGCGGGGCATTTGCGTTCAGCCTCCTGGCCGAATTCAATGGGGAACTCGTGTGCATAAAAAAAGGCTTGAAAACGGAATATCTGAAGTATTTCAACATAGAAAGGGAGATAACCCAAAAAGTAAACGGTGCCGGCGGTGCTCCCTTCATCATAACGTGGGCCACGGATGAGCCCATACTTGTTATGTCGTTTTGCAAGGGAAGGACGTTCATTGATATACTCAATCACCCTAAGTTGCTTACCGCGGCCAACATTATTCAAATCTACATCGCCGTGGCGCGAAGCCTTGACGAAATTCACGGTCAGGGCGTTGTCCATAACGATTTTAAGGAAGATAATGTGTTAATAGAAGAGAACACAGCCGATGGTATCTTCACGGCCCACGTCATCGATTTTGGGCTTTCTACAGCCGTGGGAGAGTTGACAAATATCTCTGGATCACCAAGTGATTTTCCATTTTATGCCCCAGAGATACTTGCTGGTCACCCATGTCACCCCAAGGCTGATGTTTTCTCTTTGGGGTTCACCCTTAATTTTGTTACTGAGACATTGTTGAGTGACCGACACCTAAAGGCGTGGCCGCCCGGCACCAGACAATTATTTTTGGATATGCTACAGCAGAACCCAGTAGATCGGCCTGATCTCTGTGAAGTTATTAGACGTTTAGAGTCATCCCTCCAGCAGCTTTCTTTCCCAACTGTCACTGAAAGGAAGACTGTCATGCAGAGTCCTCCTTACATCCCCTCGCAAGGGAAAAGCTGTGTCGCCCCTAAGGTGACATCTGCTGTCATGCAGAGTCCTCCTTACATCCCCTGCCAAGGGAAAAGCTGTGTCGCCCCAAAGGTGACATCTGCTGTCATGCAGAGTCCTCCTTACATCCCCTCGCAAGGGAAGAGCTGTGTCGCCCCTAAGGTGACATCTGCTGTCATGCAGAGTCCTCCTTACATCCCCTACCAAGGGAAGTGCTGTGTCGCCCCTAAGGTGACATCTGCTGTCATGCAGAGTCCTCCTTACATCCCCTCGCAAGGGAAGAGCTGTGTCGCCCCTAAGGTGACATCTGCTGTCATGCAGAGTCCTCCTTACATCCCCTCGAAAGGGAGGAGCTGTGTCGCCCCTAAGGTGACATCTGCTGTCATGCAGAGTCCTCCTTACATCCCCTCGCAAGGGAAGTGCTGTGTCGCCCCTAAGGTGACATCTGCTGTCATGCAGAGTCCTCCTTACATCCCCTCCCAAGGGAAGAGCTGTGTCGCCCCTAAGGTGACATCTGCTGTCATGCAGAGTCCTCCTTACATCCCCTCGCAAGGGAGGAGCTGTGTCGCCCCTAAGGTGACATCTGCTGTCATGCAGAGTCCTCCTTAAATCCCATCGCAAGGGAGGAGCTGTGTCGCCCCTAAGGTGAAATCTGCTGTCACACAGAGTCCTCCTTGCGAGGGCTCGGAAGGGACGGCACAATCGACCAGCATTATGTCGAAAGTAATAAAATTCATCGTAGTGTCAGGACTACGGTTAGGGACGGCTTATCTCAAGGGGTCTGATCTCATCTTCTCCCCCGATGAATATTATTGAAAAAAAAGATTTTGTATGTTTTTTTTTTAATAATGTGATAACATGTCGTTTTTTGTTTGTTTGTGTTAATCATTATATAAAGCCTAATAAAGTAGATAGATATATAATTAGATGGACAAATGAATTAGGTTATATAGGTAGATCAGCATATATAGTAACTATAGGTATTGGTACAAGTAATACATAAGGGTAGAGATACAGGTACAGTTAAGAGACAGATACAGGTACAGTTAAGAGACAGACACAGGTACAGTTAAGAGACAGATACAGGTACAGTTGAGAGACAGATACAGTTACAGTTAAGAGACAGATACAGGTACAGTTAAGAGACAGAGACAGATACAGGTACAGTTAAGAGACAGATACAGGTACAGTTGAGAGACAGATACAGGTACAGTTAAAAGACAGATACAGGTACAGTTAAGAGACAGATACAGGTAGAGTTAAGAGACAGATACAGGTTCAGTTAAGAGACAGATACAAGTAGAATTGAGAGACAGATACAGGCAGAGTTAAAAGACAGATACACGTACAGTTAAGAGACAGATGCAGGTACAGTTAAGAGACAGATACAGATAGAGTTTAGAGACAGATACAGGTATAGTTGAGAGACGGATACAGTTAAGAGATAGATACAGGTACAGTTGAAAGATACACACACACACACACACACACATAAAACTACCTCGGTACTACGTTACCTAAGTCTCTCTATGTGTACCGGTATGTGCACCTATATGTGTACATGTATGTGCACCTGTATATGTACCTGTATGTGTACCGGTATGTGTACCTGTATGTGTACCGGTATGTGTACCTGTATGTGTACCGGTATGTGTACCTGTATGCGTACCTGTATGTGTACCGGTATGTGAACCTGTATGTGTACCGGTATCATATCTATTACTAAAACAGTCAAGTATACATCCCATCTAGTCCACAATATCACCATGCCTTGACCTATACTGTATATTAGTGTTTACTCTCACCAACACATGACGTATACTGTATATTTGTGTTTACTCTCACAAACACTTGACGTATACTGTATATTAGTGTTTACTGTCACCAACATTTGACGTATACTGTATATTAGTGTTTATTTTCACCAACACTTGACGTATACTGTATATTAGTGTTTACTCTCAGCAACACTTGACGTACTCTGTATATTAGTGTTTACTCTCACCAACACTTGACCTACACTGCATATTAGTGTTTACTCTCACCAACACTTTAACATCATTCATTAACACAACACAAACATACAATAGCGTCTTTCAGATAAAAAACTTTAATACATTCTGCGTTGTTTAGCGAGAAATACATAATAATACAGTACCATAGGATAATATTGACAGTATATACAGAGTAAAGACATTCTCACAACCATTTAGTGTTGCCAGTGGTTCATTTGTTGTGATCGATGCTTGTGATTTCCGGCAAGAACCACACTAACTTGGCTCCTTCCGTACTGGTTGTGGTTGTTGGTGGATAACCGGGAGAGTTGTTGGTTGTATTCCAGGTTGAAAAGGTTGTAGTTGAGGTGGGAGTTTTGGTTGTAGTTGTGGTTGTTGTTGGTGGAGCCGCAACTCTGTGAGTTGTACCTGTTGTTGTGGAGGTTGTTGGGCTGGATGTTGTGGTTGTATTGGTTGGTACTCGTACGATGGTTGGACTGGCACTGGTTGCTGTTCTCCTGGTACTAGTTACGGTTCTGTTGGTAATGATTCAGCTGGTACTGGTTACGGTTGTGTTGATACTGGTTGCGGTCTTGTTGATACTGGTTGCGTTTCTGTTGATACTGGTTGTCTCTCTGTGATTACTGTTTAATATTCAGAGAAGATTGATCTCGGTTCACTTGATTCTGGAACTGGTTGCGGGTAGACAGTTGGTTTTGGAACTGGTGGGGGAGGTTCTGTTGGTTCTGGAACTGGTCGCCGCGGCTTTGTTAGTTTTGGAACTGGTCGCGGGTAGACAGTTGGTTCTGGAACTGGTCGGGGCGGCTTTGTTGGTTCTGGAACTGGTCGCGGCGGCTTTGTTGGTTCTGGAACTGGTCGCGAGTAGACAGTTGGTTCTGGAACTGGTCGGGGCGGCTCTGTTGGCTCTGGAACTGGTCGCGAGTACACAGTTGGTTCTGGAACGTGTCGCTGGTAGACAGTTGGTTCTGGAACTGGCCTGGTGGCTCTGTTGGTTCTGGAACTGGTCACGGGTAGACAGTTGGTTCTGGAACTGGTCCGGGCGGCTTTGTTGGTTCTGGAACTGGTCGCGGCGGCTTTGTTGGTTCTGGAACTGGTCGCGAGTAGACAGTTGGTTCTGGAACTGGTCGGGGCGGCTCTGTTGGCTCTGGAACTGGTCGCGAGTACACAGTTGGTTCTGGAACGGGTCGCGGGTAGACAGTTGGTTCTGGAACTGGCCTGGTGGCTCTGTTGGTTCTGGAACTGGTCGCGGGTAGACAGTTGATTCTGGAACTGGTTGCGGCGGGTCTGTTGATTCTGGAACTGGTTGCGCCTTTGCTGGTGCTATTGGCTTTGGCTCTGGAAGTTTTCATGGGTGGATTGCTTGGTAACAGTGGCCTGGAAGTCAGTGTCGGGAGCTACAGAGTAGTCGACGACGCAGAGAGAACCATCAGGGTCCATGGCGCTGTACAGGCCCACCACTACGTCTCCTCGACGCTCCTCCCGGGCAGACTTTTTGTCCCCTGTCGACCTGGCGTCTACCTCGTAGGCCCACATGTTCTCTGGGTCCTGCAGGGAACACAACATTATCTTTAACTGAACCTTAACGATATGTTATACAAGAAATGTTAACTTTTATGACCATGTTCACTACAACACTAGTACTACATGTTAACTACAACAATGGTATTCCACGTTCACTACAACAATAATAATAGATGTTCACTACAACACTATTACTACATGTTAACTACAACACTGGTATTCCATGTTCACTACAGCACTAGTAGTACATGTTTACTACAACACTAGTACTACATGTTCACTGCAACACTAGAACTACATGTTCACTACAACACTAGTACTACATGTTCACTACAACACTAGTACTACATGTTCACTGCAACACTAGTTCTATATGTTCACTACAACACTAGAACACTAGAACTAGATGTTCACTACAACACTAGAACTATATGTTCATTACAACACTAGAACTATATGTTCACTACAACACTAGAACTATATGTTCACTTCAACACTTGAACTATATGTTCACTAAAACACTTGAACTAAATGTTCACTACAACACTAGAACTATATGTTCACTACAACACTTGAACTATATGTTCACTACACCACTTGAACTATATGTTCACTACAACACTAGAACTATATGTTCACTACAACACTTGAACTATATGTTCACTATAACACTTGAACTAAATGTTCACTACAACACTTGAACTATATGTTCACTACAACACTAGAACTATATGTTTACTACAATACTAGAACTATATGTTCACTGCAAGACTAGAACTATATGTTCACTACAGCACTAGAACTATATGTTCACTGCAAGACTAGAACTATATGTTCACTACAAAACTAGAACTATATGTTCACTAAAACACTAGAACTATTTGTTCACTGCAAGACTAGAACTATATGTTCACTACAACACTAGAACTATATGTTCACTACAACACTAGTACTACATGTTCACTACAACACTAGTACTACATGTTCACTACAACACTAGAACTATATGTTCACTACAACACTAGTACTACACGTTCACTCAACACTAGTTCTAGATATTCACTACAACACTTGTACTACATGATCACTACAACACTAGTTCTATATGTTCACTACAACACTAGTACTACATGTTCATTACACTAGTATTACATGCTCACTGCAACACTGGTACTACATGTTCACTACAACACTAGTACTACATATTCATTACAACACTAGTACTACATGTTCACTACAACATTAGTACTACATGTTCACTACAACACTAGTTCTATATGTTCACTACAACACTAGTACTACATATTCACTATAGCACTAGTACTACATGTTCACTACAACACTGATATTACATGTTCACTACAACACTAGTACTACATGTTCATTACACTAGTACTATACGCTCACTACAACACTAGTACTACATGCTCACTACAACACTAGTACTACATATTCACTACAACACTAGTACTACATGTTCACTACAACACTAGTACTACATGTTCACTGCAACATTAGTACTACATGTTCACTACAACACTAGTACTACATGTTCACTACAACACTAGTGTCACATGTCTGTGGCGCTCGGGAACTCACACAGTGGAGGCTTGTGTTCACGTTTCCATTTCATGCAAGCTATTAATAATTTGTTTATTGTACTTATTATATTATTATTGCTCTTAGTTACTTAGGTTAATTGTATAATTATGTATGCTATTAATATGCATCATTGTCTTACTCTGTTAAGTTCAAATCAAGAGAGTATTAATTAATTATATAGAAAATCTAGCAAATGTCTGGATCACGCGAGTTGGGCGCGCTCCTCTGCTCCTTTGTGCGTACCCACGCCACGCCAGTAGTGAAAAAAACGTGGCATAGCATAGACCTAGGTAGACGTGTCCACTCATTCTCCAGCCTTGGCCCTTGTTTAATGCATTATCCAGTCTCTGCAATGCCCTAGGGGTATCAGGTATTAGTGACACGTTTAGTTAGGCCTAGGAAGGAATCCTGGTGGTAAGGAATCTCCTGTTTGGTAGGGATAATCATTTTGTAGTGATTGATGTATGTATGTATTTCGTATGTCTTGTGTAATATAATAATGCTAAGTAATATTTGTTTGGTCTAACTCCTTACAGTATATTTTTGTCCTTCCGGCATCACTCTTATTTTATTATACAAGTACTTATTCCCTTAAATTCAGGTTTGCTAATCCTTACTCCATTTAAAACATAAATTGAATTAATTAATTATCTTCCCTTTTGTGATTCACTTATTTCAACTGTTCTTACTTTTCAAGTACACTTGGTTGAGTAGGTTTTTTGGTGAGGATAATTATTGCCGTGTTCCCTATTTGCTCCTTTATTTGTTAATAACTTGGGGTAGGGTTCACTCCCCAAGTATAAAGGATAGTGGGATCACGACAAGTGGGGGCCTGTGTCCGGGAGTTAACCGCCATTGTTGTCATATCAAGTGTTGTTACTCGCCAGGTGTTGTTTCATCGCTAAGTATTTTTGGATGCAAGTTGCTGTGTTCACAGTGTTCATTTATATTGCTCCTGTTATTGCTTAAGCTACTGGTGAGTTAACCCTTATCTTGTGTACCAGGTGTTTGGTTAATCCCTTGCTGTGTTTCACAGTTTATTGCATTTTGATATTATTAATTAGCTAGCTAGTTAGCTTAGCTGCCACGGTTATTTTTTTCGCTACTCGATTTTGAGTTCAACATGTTTGACCTGGAAAGCTTTTTGGCTTCACCTTCAGCCGAAGTACTGAAGGGGCTTACTAAGGCAGAGTGGCAATCCCTCGCTGATTTTTATGAAGTAGAAGGCCGCTCTTCCATGAATAAGTCTAGGTTAGAAGAGGCTGTCCTCAAGTACCTTATTGACAATGAAATCATAGCCCAACCGTCGGGAAATTCAGAGGAAATTGTTACACCAAGTAATTTGGCCTTACAAGTTGAACTCAAAAGACTCGAGGTGGAGCTGGAAACTCTCAAACAACGAGGTTTGGCTCAAGGTAGTAATACTTCAACATTCAGTTTAGACAAATGTCTCAACAGTGTTCCTAAATTTAATGAGGAAGAACCAGACAAATTCTTCTCTCTTTTTGAGAAAATTGCCCGACTTAACAAGTGGCCTGTTTCTCAATGGTCTCAACTTATTTATAGATCTTTCACTGGTAAGGCATTAGATGTGTTTTCTGCCCTCTCTGAGGATCAATGTCTAGACTATGCCCTTGTTAAGTCTGCGGTTTTGAGCGCTTACAAACTTGTTCCTGAAGCCTACCGGCAACAGTTCCGTAACTGCCGGAAGACTGACAAACAAACATTTGTGGAGTTCTTCAGGCAGAAACAGGTTCTTTGTCGGAGGTGGATTGAAAGTCAGTCTGCCCATGAGGAACATGACAAGCTTGTTGAACTAATCCTGCTAGAGGAGGTGAAAAAGTGTATCCCAGGCGACATTCGAGCACACTTGGATCAGAGAGGTATCTGTACCCTGGCTGATGCTGGTCCAGTGGCTGACCATTATTCCTTAACTAATAGAAATGTAAATTCCAGGTCTTATGCTCCCATGTCCCAGTCCTTCACTTCCTTCAAGCGGCCCACACCAACATCTACATCGGGGTCCCTGCCTCTTGTCATACCGACCCGACCCTCAGGTTCTGCATCATCTACCCCGGGTGAGCCCATGGTCCATGGGACAGGTGGATCCACTCCTACTGGTGAGAGAAACTCTAGTTGCAGGTACTGTAAGAAGCCAGGACATGTCATCAGCGACTGTCTCAAGTTAAAGAAAAGAAATCCCTCTCACCAAGGATCCCCCACTCTTTTGGTCAGGGTGGCCGAGCAATCTGAGGAATTATTGGAGCCCTGTGTCACTGCCCTCAGTCAGACTGTTGCCCTGAATGCTTCCCCCTCTTCTATGATATCAACCTTTGAACCATTTTGTTCTCCTGGTTCCTTAGCTTTGGATCAATTCAGTCAATCCACTTCTGTTAAACTCTTGAGAGACACAGGCTCAGCCTTATCTCTTGTTACTAAAGAAGCTGCTCCATTCCTGGATTCATGCTATACTGGTAGCTGGGTGCTTGTGAACGGTTTGACCGGTGGGTCGCGTATTCCCCTTTGTCAAGTGTACTTGCGGTCATCCATAAAGTCAGGTTATGTCACGTTAGGAGTAGTAGATAGCTTACCTGTAGAAGGGGTCTCTCTATTGATAGGAAATGACCTCGTTGGCGACATGATGTTCCCTAATGTTGTGATCTCATCTTGTCCCACTGCCGAGAATAATACTGTGCAGTTAGAAGTAGACCTTCCAGGGTTGTTCCCTGCGTGTGCTGTGACCCGTAGCATGAGCCGCAGTACAGAGGTAGAAGAGACTAGTGAAGTTGATGAAGTTTCCCTTCAGGACTGTGAGAAGTCCGAGGATAATCTTATCCAGTCGGACCATACTGATCTTGGTCTCAGTGAATTTTTTGAGGATTCCCCACAACCAGATAACCTCCAGAGTAGTTCTGATGGAGATAGGAACCCAGATGTCACTAGTTTTGGTTCCTCTCCCATCACTAGGAGTAAGCTTATTGAGCTACAAGCAGGGGATCCTGAGCTAGTAGGTTTTCTCAATAGGTCAGTTACTGAGACCGAAGCCGAGCAAGAATCAAATTGCTACTACACTAGGTCTGGTGTATTAATGCGGAAGTTCCGTCCCTCCAATTCTCCTGCCAATCACCCTTGGTTAGTTCATCATCAAGTTGTTATTCCCAAACCTTTGCGGCAGGACATACTTAGTATCGCTCATGATGGGGTGGGTGGTCATTTAGGAGTTAGGAAGACTTATGCAAAAATTTTATCCCAGTTCTTTTGGCCTAGGATGAAGAAAGACGTCAGCTCTTACTGTCGCACTTGCCATGATTGTCAGGTAGCGGGGAAACCGAACCCCAGTGTTAAACCATTCCCTCTGCAGCCTATCCCAGTCATTGAAGAGCCCTTTAGTAAGGTGGTCATAGATTGTGTCGGTCCCTTACCTAAGACCCCTCGTGGTCATCAGTTCTTGCTAACCATTATTGATTGTGCAACCCGTTATCCTGAAGCCATTCCCTTGCGCCGCATCACAGCGAAGAATGTTATCAAAGCCTTAACCCACTTCTTCACTCAAGTAGGCCTTCCTACAGTGGTGCAATCAGATCAGGGTTCCAATTTTACTTCCCGGTTGTTTAATCAGGTAATGCAAACCCTGGGAGTCCGGCAGTCGAGGTCTTCGGCCTATCACCCTCAGTCACAGGGGGTGGTAGAGAGGTTTCACCAGACACTAAAACTCATGTTGCGCACCTTCTGTCTGGAGACTGGGAAGGATTGGGACGAGGGAGTTGACCTGCTTTTGTTTGCTGTTCGGGACAGTAAACAAGAGTCGCTAGGATTCTCGCCCTTCCAGCTCGTCTATGGACATGAGGCGCGAGGGCCTCTTAAGGTGTTAAAAGAGTGTTGGTTGAGTGATCAGAGCGCGACGCCCTTAGCTTCATATGTGGTCCAATTCAAGGAGAAGTTGCGTCTGGCTGTAGAACTTGCCCAGTCCAACTTAAGGTGTGCTCAGGTGAAAATGAAACTGCATTTTGATAAGGCCCATAAGGCAAAACCTAGAGAATTCCAAGTGGGGGAGCAGGTGTTGGCCTTCCTGCCCTTACATGATCACCCTTTTAAATCCAATTATAGTGGTCCATATGAAGTACTAGAAAAACAGGGGTCCGTGAATTATGTGATTAGCACCCCTGAACGGCGTAAGAAAAAACGCCTTATCCATGTCAATCTCTTAAAGTCATATCATGTTCGTGACGAAACCCTGGGAAAAGCAGTTGCTTGTGTTGATCAATCCTTGCCAAATTGTATCATTGTGCCAGAGTGTCCAGATGATAAGGATCAGTGTTTTTCTGAAATAATGAATGGGTCTAGTGTAAAAGTTGAAAACTCGACTATCTTGGAGGACCCCAGTGCTAAGTTGTGCCATCTCTCTAGTGACCAAGCCAATAATATAAGGTCTCTATTACAGGAGTATCCTGTTATAGTTGGTGATTACCCACTCTCTTGTTCAGTACTGGAGCATGACGTTGAGACCAGGGGAGCCAAGCCAATCCGACAGCGTCCCTACCGTCTTAACGCCTTCAAGCGGGAGTGTGTGCGAGCCGAGGTACAGCGTCTTCTAGAGCTAGGCCTCGTCGAACCCAGCATCAGTCCATGGGCATCCCCTGTTGTTCTAGTTCCAAAGCCAAGTGGGTCAATGCGGATGTGTGTGGATTATCGCAAGGTGAATGCTGTCACTGAACCCGATGGTTATCCCTTGCCACGCATTGACGACGTGATCGACGATCTTGGACAGGCAAGGTACGTGACCAAATTGGATCTCCTCCAGGGCTACTACCAGATAAGACTGACTGAACGCTCCAGGGCCATCTCTGCTTTTGTCACTCCTGAGGGGCTGTACCAATTCACAGTCCTTCCGTTTGGCATGCGGAACGCCCCTGCAACCTTTCAACGCCTCATGAATTTCATCACGTCTGGTCTGGAAGGTGTCCGCTGTTACCTAGACGACCTTATCGTCTTCAGCAGTTCCTGGGAAGATCACATGAGTCGTCTACAAGCCCTCTTCTCCGTACTGGCTGCAAGCAAGCTGACGGTGAACCTTGTCAAAACTGAGTTCGGCCATGCCCACGTCACTTTCTTGGGGCATGTGGTCGGACAAGGGGAAGTCCAGCCTATAGCAGCCAAAATTGAGGCAATTCAACAGTATCCGGTGCCCGGCGATAAGAAGAGTGTGATGAGGTTGCTGGGTATGGCGGGGTACTACCGCCGTTTTTGTCCAAACTTCTCCTCCGTTGCCTCTCCCATGACTGACCTGCTGCGTGGCAAGAAAACCTTCAAGTGGACTACGGCTTGCCAGAAATCTTTTGAGAATCTTAAATCCCTGCTGGCAAATGCTCCTGTACTACTTGCACCTGACCTCCAGAAACAGTTCACTCTCCATGTCGACGCCAGTGAAATTGGCGCCGGTGCGGTGCTTATGCAAGAGGGTGAGAGTGATCAAGTGCTTCATCCGTTGTGCTATTTTTCTAGAAAATTTAACAAATATCAGAGAAACTATGCCACCATTGAAAAGGAGGCTTTATCACTGATCATGGCACTAGAAAACTTCAAAGTATATATTGGCAGCACTGCTTATCCCATTCAAGTGTTCACTGATCATAACCCACTTACTTTTGTTGACAAGATGAAACATACCAACCAAAGACTTTTGAGGTGGGCTCTATCACTTCAGCCCTATAACTTGAACATTTCCCATATCCGCGGAAAGGAGAACGTGTTGGCTGATGCACTTTCTCGAGTCTGATTATTTAGTAACTATGTCTATATGCAAATTACTTTTTTTTTGTTTTATTGTCATTGAGTACCTTCTGTTATATTATGAATTATTTTGCTTCATATTGATTTGAACCAATTGTGTTAGTTATTACTTTCACTGTGTAGCTGTATATCAATTTTCGCTTCCAGTTAGTTGTAAGCTCACTTTTTTGGGGGAGGTGTCACATGCCTGTGGCGCTCGGGAACTCACACAGTGGAGGCTTGTGTTCACGTTTCCATTTCACGCAAGCTATTAATAATTTGTTTATTGTACTTATTATATTATTATTGCTCTTAGTTACTTAGGTTAATTGTATAATTATGTATGCTATTAATATGCATCATTGTCTTACTCTGTTAAGTTCAAATCAAGAGAGTATTAATTAATTATATAGAAAATCTAGCAAATGTCTGGATCACGCGAGTTGGGCGCGCTCCTCTGCTCCTTTGTGCGTACCCACGCCACGCCAGTAGTGAAAAAAACGTGGCATAGCATAGACCTAGGTAGACGTGTCCACTCATTCTCCAGCCTTGGCCCTTGTTTAATGCATTATCCAGTCTCTGCAATGCCCTAGGGGTATCAGGTATTAGTGACACGTTTAGTTAGGCCTAGGAAGGAATCCTGGTGGTAAGGAATCTCCTGTTTGGTAGGGATAATCATTTTGTAGTGATTGATGTATGTATGTATTTCGTATGTCTTGTGTAATATAATAATGCTAAGTAATATTTGTTTGGTCTAACTCCTTACAGTATATTTTTGTCCTTCCGGCATCACTCTTATTTTATTATACAAGTACTTATTCCCTTAAATTCAGGTTTGCTAATCCTTACTCCATTTAAAACATAAATTGAATTAATTAATTATCTTCCCTTTTGTGATTCACTTATTTCAACTGTTCTTACTTTTCAAGTACACTTGGTTGAGTAGGTTTTTTGGTGAGGATAATTATTGCCGTGTTCCCTATTTGCTCCTTTATTTGTTAATAACTTGGGGTAGGGTTCACTCCCCAAGTATAAAGGATAGTGGGATCACGACACTAGTACTACATGTTCACTGCAACACTAGTACTACATGTTCACTACAACACTAGTACTACATGTTCACTGCAACACTAGTACTACATGTTCACTACAACACTAGTACTACATGTTCACTACAACACTAGTACTACATGTTCACTACAACACTAGTACGACATGTTCACTGCAACACTAGTACTACATGTTCAATACACTAGAACTATACGCTCACTGCAACACTAGTACTACATGTTCACTGCAACACTAGTACTACATGTTCACTACAACACTAGTACTTCACTGCAACACTAGTACTACATGTTCACTACAACACTAGTACAACATGTTCACTACAACACTAGTACTTCATGTTCACTACAACACTAGTACTACATGTTCATTACACTAGTACTATACGCTCACTACAACACTAGTACTACATGTTCACTGCAACACTAGTACTACATGTTCACTACAACACTAGTACTTCACTGCAACACTAGTACTACATGTTCACTACAACACTAGTACTACATGTTCACTACAACACTAGTACTTCATGTTCACTACACTAGTATTACATGCTCATTACACGAGTGCTATATGTTCACTACACTAATATTACATGTTCATTACACTAGTACTAAATGTTCACATAACCTCCTACTACATAAATATATAGTGTATAGTATACGATAAAGTTATTGAAATTGTACTTCATAAAATTTTGCGTTTGGTTAAAACAAGATGGAAAGTTATACAAGCAAATAACTCTTAAGCGTTGTAAAAATCCAGAAAAAACTGGGTAGCGGGGCATTTGCGTTCAGCCTCCTGGCCGAATTCAATGGGGAACTCGTGTGCATAAAAAAAGGCTTGAAAACGGAATATCTGAAGTATTTCAACATAGAAAGGGAGATAACCCAAAAAGTAAACGGTGCCGGCGGTGCTCCCCTCATCATAACGTGGGCCACGGATGAGCCCATACTTGTTATGTCGTTTTGCAAGGGAAGGACGTTCATTGATATACTCAATCACCCTAAGTTGCTTACCGCGGCCAACATTATTCAAATCTACATCGCCGTGGCGCGAAGCCTTGACGAAATTCACGGTCAGGGCGTTGTCCATAACGATTTTAAGGAAGATAATGTGTTAATAGAAGAGAACACAGCCGATGGCATCTTCACGGCCCACATCATCGATTTTGGGCTTTCTACAGCCGTGGGAGAGTTGACAAATATCTCTGGATCACCAAGTGATTTTCCATTTTATGCCCCAGAGATACTTGCTGGTCACCCATGTCACCCCAAGGCTGATGTTTTCTCTTTGGGGTTCACCCTTAATTCTGTTACTGAGACATTGTTGAGTGACCGACACCTAAAGGCGTGGCCGCCCGGCACCAGACAATTATTTTTAGATATGCTACAGCAGAACCCAGTAGATCGGCCTGATCTCTGTGAAGTTATTAGACGTTTAGAGTCTTCCCTCCAGCAGCTTTCTTTCCCAACTGTCACTGAAAGGAAGACTGTCATGCAGAGTCCTCCTTACATCCCCTCGCAAGGGAAAAGCTGTGTCGCCCCTAAGGTGACATCTGCTGTCATGCAGAGTCCTCCTTACATCCCCTGCCAAGGGAAAAGCTGTGTCGCCCCTAAGGTGACATCTGCTGTCATGCAGAGTCCTCCTTACATCCCCTCGCAAGGGAAGAGCTGTGTCGCCCCTAAGGTGACATCTGCTGTCATGCAGAGTCCTCCTTACATCCCCTCGCAAGGGAAGAGCTGTGTCGCCCCTAAGGTGACATCTGCTGTCATGCAGAGTCCTCCTTACATCCCCTCGCAAGGGAGGAGCTGTGTCGCCCCTAAGGTGACATCTGCTGTCATGCAGAGTCCTCCTTACATCCCCTCGCAAGGGAAGTACTGTGTCGCCCCTAAGGTGACATCTGCTGTCATGCAGAGTCCTCCTTACATCCCCTCCCAAGGGAAGAGCTGTGTCGCCCCTAAGGTGACATCTGCTGTCATGCAGAGTCCTCCTTAAATCCCATCGCAAGGGAGGAGCTGTGTCGCCCCTAAGGTGAAATCTGCTGTCACACAGAGTCCTCCTTGCGAGGGCTCGGAAGGGACGGCACAATCGACCAGCATTATGTCGAAAGTAATAAAATTTATCGTAGTGTCAGGACTACGGTTAGGGACGGCTTATCTCAAGGGGTCTGATCTCATCTTCTCCCCCGATGAATATTATTGAAAAAAAAGATTTTGTATGTTTTTTTTTTAATAATGTGATAACATGTCGTTTTTTGTTTGTTTGTGTTAATCATTATATAAAGCCTAATAAAGTAGATAGATATATAATTAGATGGACAAATGAATTAGGTTATATAGGTAGATCATCATATATAGTAACTATAGGTATTGGTACAAGTAATACATAAGGGTAGAGATACAGGTACAGTTAAGAGACAGATACAGGTACAGTTAAGAGACAGACACAGGTACAGTTAAGAGACAGATACAGGTACAGTTGAGAGACAGATGCAGGTACAGTTAAAAGACAGATACAGGTACAGTTAAGAGACAGATACAGGTAGAGTTAAGAGACAGATACAGGTTCAGTTAAGAGACAGATACAGGTAGAATTGAGAGACAGATACAGGCAGAGTTAAAAGACAGATACACGTACAGTTAAGAGACAGATGCAGGTACAGTTAAGAGACAGATACAGATAGAGTTTAGAGACAGATACAGGTATAGTTGAGAGACGGATACAGTTAAGAGATAGATACAGGTACAGTTGAAAGATACACACACACACACACACACATAAAACTACCTCGGTACTACGTTACCTAAGTCTCTCTATGTGTACCGGTATGTGCACCTATATGTGTACATGTATGTGCACCTGTATATGTACCTGTATGTGTACCGGTATGTGTACCTGTATGTGTACCGGTATGTGTACCTGTATGTGTACCGGTATGTGTACCTGTATGCGTACCTGTATGTGTACCGGTATGTGAACCTGTATGTGTACCGGTATCATATCTATTACTAAAACAGTCAAGTATACATCCCATCTAGTCCACAATATCACCATGCCTTGACCTATACTGTATATTAGTGTTTACTCTCACCAACACATGACGTATACTGTATATTTGTGTTTACTCTCACAAACACTTGACGTATACTGTATATTAGTGTTTACTGTCACCAACATTTGACGTATACTGTATATTAGTGTTTATTTTCACCAACACTTGACGTATACTGTATATTAGTGTTTACTCTCAGCAACACTTGACGTACTCTGTATATTAGTGTTTACTCTCACCAACACTTGACCTATACTGCATATTAGTGTTTACTCTCACCAACACCTTAACATCATTCATTAACACAACACAAACATACAATAGCGTCTTTCAGATAAAAAACTTTAATACATTCTGCGTTGTTTAGCGAGAAATACATAATAATACAGTACCATAGGATAATATTGACAGTATATACAGAGTAAAGACATTCTCACAACCATTTAGTGTTGCCAGTGGTTCATTTGTTGTGATCGATGCTTGTGATTTCCGGCAAGAACCACACTAACTTGGCTCCTTCCGTACTGGTTGTGGTTGTTGGTGGATAACCGGGAGAGTTGTTGGTTGTATTCCAGGTTGAAAAGGTTGTAGTTGAGGTGGGAGTTTTGGTTGTAGTTGTGGTTGTTGTTGGTGGAGCCGCAACTCTGTGAGTTGTACCTGTTGTTGTGGAGGTTGTTGGGCTGGATGTTGTGGTTGTATTGGTTGGTACTCGTACGATGGTTGGACTGGCACTGGTTGCTGTTCTCCTGGTACTAGTTGCGGTTCTGTTGGTAATGATTCAGCTGGTACTGGTTACGGTTGTGTTGATACTGGTTGCGGTCTTGTTGATACTGGTTGCGTTTCTGTTGATACTGGTTGTCTCTCTGTGATTACTGTTTAATATTCAGAGAAGATTGATCTCGGTTCACTTGATTCTGGAACTGGTTGCATGTAGACAGTTGGTTTTGGAACTGGTGGGGGAGGTTCTGTTGGTTCTGGAACTGGTCGCCGCGGCTTTGTTAGTTTTGGAACTGGTCGCGGGTAGACAGTTGGTTCTGGAACTGGTCGGGGCGGCTTTGTTGGTTCTGGAACTGGTCGCGGCGGCTTTGTTGGTTCTGGAACTGGTCGCGAGTAGACAGTTGGTTCTGGAACTGGTCGGGGCGGCTCTGTTGGCTCTGGAACTGGTCGCGAGTACACAGTTGGTTCTGGAACGGGTCGCGGGTAGACAGTTGGTTCTGGAACTGGCCTGGTGGCTCTGTTGGTTCTGGAACTGGTCGCGGGTAGACAGTTGATTCTGGAACTGGTTGCGGCGGGTCTGTTGATTCTGGAACTGGTTGCGCCTTTGCTGGTGCTATTGGCTTTGGCTCTGGAAGTTTTCATGGGTGGATTGCTTGGTAACAGTGGCCTGGAAGTCAGTGTCGGGAGCTACAGAGTAGTCGACGACGCAGAGAGAACCATCAGGGTCCATGGCGCTGTACAGGCCCACCACTACGTCTCCTCGACGCTCCTCCCGGGCAGACTTTTTGTCCCCTGTCGACCTGGCGTCTACCTCGTAGGCCCACATGTTCTCTGGGTCCTGCAGGGAACACAACATTATCTTTAACTGAACCTTAACGATATGTTATACAAGAAATGTTAACTTTTATGACCATGTTCACTACAACACTAGTACTACATGTTAACTACAACAATGGTATTCCACGTTCACTACAACAATAATAATACATGTTCACTACAACACTATTACTACATGTTAACTACAACACTGGTATTCCATGTTCACTACAGCACTAGTAGTACATGTTCACTACAACACTAGTACTACATGTTCACTGCAACACTAGAACTACATGTTCACTACAACACTAGTACTACATGTTCACTACAACACTAGTACTACATGTTCACTGCAACACTAGTTCTATATGTTCACTACAACACTAGAACTATATGTTCACTACAACACTAGAACTATATGTTCACTACAACACTAGAACTATATGTTCACTACAACACTAGAACTATATGTTCACTACAACACTAGAACTATATGTTCACTACAACACTTGAACTATATGTTCACTACAACACTTGAACTAAATGTTCACTACAACACTAGAACTATATGTTCACTACAACACTTGAACTATATGTTCACTACAACACTTGAACTATATGTTCACTACAACACTAGAACTATATGTTCACTACAACACTTGAACTATATGTTCACTATAACACTTGAACTAAATGTTCACTACAACACTTGAACTATATGTTCACTACAACACTAGAACTATATGTTTACTACAATACTAGAACTATATGTTCACTACAACACTAGAACTATATGTTCACTTCAAGACTAGAACTATATGTTCACTGCAAGACTAGAACTATATGTTCACTACAGCACTAGAACTATATGTTCACTGCAAGACTAGAACTACATGTTCACTACAAAACTAGAACTATATGTTCACTAAAACACTAGAACTATTTGTTCACTGCAAGACTAGAACTATATGTTCACTACAACACTAGAACTATATGTTCACTACAACACTAGTACTACATGTTCACTACAACACTAGTACTACATGTTCACTACAACACTAGATCTATATGTTCACTACAACACTAGTACTACACGTTCACTCAACACTAGTTCTAGATATTCACTACAACACTTGTACTACATGATCACTACAACACTAGTTCTATATGTTCACTACAACACTAGTACTACATGTTCATTACACTAGTATTACATGCTCACTGCAACACTGGTACTACATGTTCACTACAACACTAGTACTACATATTCATTACAACACTAGTACTACATGTTCACTACAACATTAGTACTACATGTTCACTACAACACTAGTTCTATATGTTCACTACAACACTAGTACTACATATTCACTATAGCACTAATACTACATGTTCACTACAACACTGATATTACATGTTCACTACAACACTAGTACTACATGTTCATTACACTAGTACTATACGCTCACTACAACACTAGTACTACATGCTCACTACAACACTAGTACTACATCTTCACTACAACACTAGTACTACATCTTCACTACAACACTAGTACTACATGTTCACTGCAACACTAGTACTACATGTTCACTACAACACTAGTACTACATGTTCACTACAACACTAGTACTACATGTTCACTGCAACACTAGTACTACATGTTCACTACAACACTAGTACTACATGTTCACTGCAACACTAGTACTACATGTTCACTACAACACTAGTACTACATGTTCACTACAACACTAGTACTACATGTTCACTACAACACTAGTACGACATGTTCACTGCAACACTAGTACTACATGTTCACTACAACACTAGTACTACATGTTCACTACAACACTAGTACTATATGTTCACTACAACACTAGTACTACATGTTCACTCCAACACTAGTACTACATGTTCACTACAACACTAGTACTACATGTTCACTGCAACACTAGTACTACATGTTCACTACAACACTAGTACTACATGTTCACTACAACACTAGTACTACATGTTCACTGCATTACTAGTACTACATGTTCAATACACTAGAACTATACGCTCACTGCAACACTAGTACTACATGTTTACTGCAACACTAGTACTACATGTTCACTACAACACTAGTACTTCAATGCAACTCTAGTACTACATGTTCACTACAACACTAGTACAACATGTTCACTACAACACTAGTATTTCATGTTCACTACAACACTAGTACTACATGTTCATTACACTAGTACTATACGCTCACTACAACACTAGTACTACATGTTCACTGCAACACTAGTACTACATGTTCACTACAACACTAGTACTACATGTTCACTGCAACACTAGTACTACATGTTCACTACAACACTAGTACTACATGTTCACTGCAACACTAGTACTACATGTTCACTACAACACTAGTACTACATGTTCACTACAACACTAGTACTACATGTTCACTACAACACTAGTACTACATGTTCACTACAACACTAGTACTACATGTTCTCTGCAACACTAGTACTATATGTTCACTACAACACTAGTACTACATGTTCACTCCAAAACTAGTACTACATGTTCACTACAACACTAGTACTACATGTTCACTGCAACACTAGTACTACATGTTCACTACAACACTAGTACTACATGTTCACTACAACACTAGTACTACATGTTCACTGCAACACTAGTACTACATGTTCAATACACTAGAACTATACGCTCACTGCAACACTAGTACTACATGTTCACTGCAACACTAGTACTACATGTTCACTACAACACTAGTACTTCACTGCAACACTAGTACTACATGTTCACTACACCACTAGTACTACATGTTCACTACAACACTAGTACTTCATGTTCACTACACTAGTATTACATGCTCATTACACGAGTGCTATTTGTTCACTACACTAGTATTACATGTTCATTACACTAGTACTAATTGTTCACATAACCTCCTACTACATAAATATATAGTGTATAGTATACGATAAAGTTATTGAAATTGTACTTCATAAAATTTTGCGTTTGGTTAAAACAAGATGGAAAGTTATACAAGCAAATAACTCTTAAGCGTTGTAAAAATCCAGAAAAAACTGGGTAGCGGGGCATTTGCGTTCAGCCTCCTGGCCGAATTCAATGGGGAACTCGTGTGCATAAAAAAAGGCTTGAAAACGGAATATCTGAAGTATTTCAACATAGAAAGGGAGATAACCCAAAAAGTAAACGGTGCCGGCGGTGCTCCCCTCATCATAACGTGGGCCACGGATGAGCCCATACTTGTTATGTCGTTTTGCAAGGGAAGGACGTTCATTGATATACTCAATCACCCTAAGTTGCTTACCGCGGCCAACATTATTCAAATCTACATCGCCGTGGCGCGAAGCCTTGACGAAATTCACGGTCAGGGCGTTGTCCATAACGATTTTAAGGAAGATAATGTGTTAATAGAAGAGAACACAGCCGATGGCATCTTCACGGCCCACATCATCGATTTTGGGCTTTCTACAGCCGTGGGAGAGTTGACAAATATCTCTGGATCACCAAGTGATTTTCCATTTTATGCCCCAGAGATACTTGCTGGTCACCCATGTCACCCCAAGGCTGATGTTTTCTCTTTGGGGTTCACCCTTAATTTTGTTACTGAGACATTGTTGAGTGACCGACACCTAAAGGCGTGGCCGCCCGGCACCAGACAATTATTTTTAGATATGCTACAGCAGAACCCAGTAGATCGGCCTGATCTCTGTGAAGTTATTAGACGTTTAGAGTCTTCCCTCCAGCAGCTTTCTTTCCCAACTGTCACTGAAAGGAAGACTGTCATGCAGAGTCCTCCTTACATCACCTCGCAAGGGAAAAGCTGTGTCGCCCCTAAGGTGACATCTGCTGTCATGCAGAGTCCTCCTTACATCCCCTGCCAAGGGAAAAGCTGTGTCGCCCCTAAGGTGACATCTGCTGTCATGCAGAGTCCTCCTTACATCCCCTCGCAAGGGAAGAGCTGTGTCGCCCCTAAGGTGACATCTGCTGTCATGCAGAGTCCTCCTTACATCCCCTCGCAAGGGAAGAGCTGTGTCGCTCCTAAGGTGACATCTGCTGTCATGCAGAGTCCTCCTTACATCCCCTCGCAAGGGAGGAGCTGTGTCGCCCCTAAGGTGACATCTGCTGTCATGCAGAGTCCTCCTTACATCCCCTCGCAAGGGAAGTACTGTGTCGCCCCTAAGGTGACATCTGCTGTCATGCAGAGTCCTCCTTACATCCCCTCCCAAGGGAAGAGCTGTGTCGCCCCTAAGGTGACATCTTCTGTCATGCAGAGTCCTCCTTAAATCCCATCGCAAGGGAGGAGCTGTGTCGCCCCTAAGGTGAAATCTGCTGTCACACAGAGTCCTCCTTGCGAGGGCTCGGAAGGGACGGCACAATCGACCAGCATTATGTCGAAAGTAATAAAATTTATCGTAGTGTCAGGACTACGGTTAGGGGCGGCTTATCTCAAGGGGTCTGATCTCATCTTCTCCCCCGATGAATATTATTGAAAAAAAAGATTTTGTATGTTTTTTTTTTAATAATGTGATAACATGTCGTTTTTTGTTTGTTTGTGTTAATCATTATATAAAGCCTAATAAAGTAGATAGATATATAACTAGATGGACAAATGAATTAGGTTATATAGGTAGATCAGCATATATAGTAACTATAGGTATTGGTACAAGTAATACATAAGGGTAGAGATGCAGGTACAGTTAAGAGACAGATACAGGTACAGTTAAGAGACAGACACAGGTACAATTAAGCGACAGATACAGGTACAGTTGAGAGACAGATACAGTTACAGTTAAGAGACAGATACAGGTACAGTTAAGAGACAGAGACAGATACAGGTACAGTTAAGAGACAGATACAGGTACAGTTGAGAGACAGATACAGGTAGAGTTAAGAGACAGATACAGGTTCAGTTAAGAGACAGATACAGGTAGAATTGAGAGACAGATACAGGTACAGTTGAGAGACAGATACAGTTACAGTTAATAGACAGATACAGTTACAGTTAAGAGACAGACACAGGTACAGTTAAGAGACAGATACAGGTACAGTTGAGAGACAGATACAGTTACAGTTAATACACAGATACAGGTAGAATTGAGAGACAGATACAGGCAATGTTAAAAGACAGATACACGTACAGTTAAGAGACAGATGCAGGTACAGTTAAGAGACAGATACAGATAGAGTTTAGAGACAGATACAGGTATAGTTGAGAGACGGATACAGTTAAGAGATAGATACAGGTACAGTTGAAAGATACACACACACACACACACACATAAAACTACCTCGGTACTACGTTACCTAAGTCTCTCTATGTGTACCGGTATGTGCATCTATATGTGTACATGTATGTGCACCTGTATATGTACCTGTATGTGTACCGGTATGTGTACCTGTATGTGTACCGGTATGTGTACCTGTATGTGTACCGGTATGTGTACCTGTATGTGTACCTGTATGTGTACCGGTATGTGAACCTGTATGTGTACCGGTATCATATCTATTACTAAAACAGTCAAGTATACATCCCATCTAGTCCCCAATATCACCATGCCTTGACCTATACTGTATATTAGTGTTTACTCTCACCAACACATGACGTATACTGTATATTTGTGTTTACTCTCACAAACACTTGACGTATACTGTATATTAGTGTTTACTGTCACCAACATTTGACGTATACTGTATATTAGTGTATATTTTCACCAACACTTGACGTATACTGTATATTAGTGTTTACTCTCAGCAACACTTGACGTACTCTGTATATTAGTGTTTACTCTCACCAACACTTGACCTTTACTGCATATTAGTGTTTACTCTCACCAACACTTTAACATCATTCATTAACACAACACAAACATACAATAGCGTCTTTCAGATAAAAAACATTTATACATTCTGCGTTGTTTAGCGAGAAATACATAATAATACAGTACCATAGGATTATATTGACAGTATATACAGAGTAAAGACATTCTCACAACCATTTAGTGTTGCCAGTGGTTCATTTGTTGTGGTCGATGCTTGTGATTTCCGGCAAGAACCTCACTAACTTGGCTCCTTCCGTACTGGTTGTGGTTGTTGGTGGATAACCGGGAGAGTTGTTGGTTGTATTCCAGGTTGAAAAGGTTGTAGTTGAGGTGGGAGTTTTGGTTGTAGTTGTGGTTGTTGTTGGTGGAGCCGCAACTCTGTGAGTTGTACCTGTTGTTGTGGAGGTTGTTGGGCTGGATGTTGTGGTTGTATTGGTTGGTACTCGTACGATGGTTGGACTGGCACTGGTTGCTGTTCTCCTGGTACTAGTTGCGGTTCTGTTGGTAATGATTCAGCTGGTACTGGTTACGGTTGTGTTGATACTGGTTGCGGTCTTGTTGATACTGGTTGCGTTTCTGTTGATACTGGTTGTCTCTCTGTGATTACTGTTTAATATTCAGAGAAGATTGATCTCGGTTCACTTGATTCTGGAACTGGTTGCGGGTAGACAGTTGGTTTTGGAACTGGTGGGGGAGGTTCTGTTGGTTCTGGAACTGGTCGCCGCGGCTTTGTTAGTTTTGGAACTGGTCGCGGGAAGACAGTTGGTTCTGGAACTGGTCGGGGCGGCTTTGTTGGTTCTGGAACTGGTCGCGAGTAGACAGTTGGTTCTGGAACTGGTCGGGGCGGCTCTGTTGGCTCTGGAACTGGTCGCGAGTACACAGTTGGTTCTGGAACGGGTCGCGGGTAGACAGTTGGTTCTGGAACTGGCCTGGTGGCTCTGTTGGTTCTGGAACTGGTCGCGGGTAGACAGTTGATTCTGGAACTGGTTGCGGCGGGTCTGTTGATTCTGGAACTGGTTGCGCCTTTGCTGGTGCTATTGGCTTTGGCTCTGGAAGTTTTCATGGGTGGATTGCTTGGTAACAGTGGCCTGGAAGTCAGTGTCGGGAGCTACAGAGTAGTCGACGACGCAGAGAGAACCATCAGGGTCCATGGCGCTGTACAGGCCCACCACTACGTCTCCTCGACGCTCCTCCCGGGCAGACTTTTTGTCCCCTGTCGACCTGGCGTCTACCTCGTAGGCCCACATGTTCTCTGGGTCCTGCAGGGAACACAACATTATCTTTAACTGAACCTTAACGATATGTTATACAAGAAATGTTAACTTTTATGACCATGTTCACTACAACACTAGTACTACATGTTAACTACAACAATGGTATTCCACGTTCACTACAACAATAATAATACATGTTCACTACAACACTATTACTACATGTTAACTACAACACTGGTATTCCATGTTCACTACAGCACTAGTAGTACATGTTCACTACAACACTAGTACTACATGTTCACTAAAACACTAGTACTACATGTTCAATACAGCACTAGTACTACATGTTCACTACAACACTAGTACTTCATGTTCACTGCAACACCGGTATTATATGTTCACCACAACACTAGTACTACATGTTCATTACAACACTAGTATTACATGTTCACTACAACACTAGTGCTACAAGTTCACTACAACACTAGTGCTACATGTTCACTACAACACTAGTACTACATGTTCACTACAACACTGGTATTATATGTACACCACAACACTAGTACTAAATGTTCATTACAACACTAGTACTACATGTTCACTACAACACTACTGCTACATGTTCACTACAACACTATTATTACCATGTTCGCTACAACACTGTTCCTACATCTTTACTAAAACACTAGCAATTCATGTTCAATACAACTCTAGTGGTACATGTTCACTACAACACTAGTAGTACATGTTCACTACAACACTAGTACTACCTGTTCACTACAACACTGGTACTACGTATTCACTACAACACTAGATCTACATGTTCACTACAACACTGGTATTACATGTTTACTACAACACTAGTAGTCAATGTTCACTACAACACTAGTACTACATGTTCACTACAACACTAGTACTACATGTTAACTACAACACTCGTAGTACATGTTCACTACAACACTGGTATAATGTGTTCACCACAACACTGGTACTACATGTTCACTACAACACTGGTATTACATGTTCACTACAGCAGTAGTACTACATGTTCACTACAACACTAGTACTACATGTTCACTACAACACTAGTACTACATGTTCACTAGAACACTAGTACTGCATCCTCACTACAACACTGGCACTACATGTTCAGTAGAACACTAGTACTACATGCTCACTACAACACTAGTACTACATGTTCACTACAACACTGGCACTACGTATTCACTACAACACTAGTCCTACATGTTCACTACAACACTGGTACTACGTATTCACTACAACACTAGTACTACATGCTCACTACAATACTAGTACTACGTGTTCCCTACAGCATTGGTATTACATGTTCACTACAACACTAGTTTTACATGTTCACTACAACACTGGTACTACGTATTCACTACAACACTAGTTCTACATGCTCACTACAATACTAGTACTACGTGTTCCCTACAGCATTGGTATTACATGTTCACTACAACACTAGTTTTGCATGTTCATTACAACATTGGTATTACATGTTCACTACAACACGAGTACTACATCTTCACTACAACACAGGTATTACATGTTCATTACATCACTAGTACTACATGTTCATTACAACACTAGTACTACATGTTCACTACAATAGTAGTAATACATGTTCACTACAACACTAGTACTACATGTTCACTGCAACACTAGTACTACATGTTCACTACAACACTAGTACTACATGTTCACTACAACACTAGTACTACATGTTCACTACAACACTAGTACGACATGTTCACTGCAACACTAGTACTACATGTTCACTACAACACTAGTACTACATGTTCACTACAACACTAGTACTATATGTTCACTACAACACTAGTACTACATGTTCACTCCAACACTATTACTACATGTTCACTACAACACTAGTACTACATGTTCACTGCAACACTAGTACTACATGTTCACTACAACACTAGTACTACATGTTCACTACAACACTAGTACTACATGTTTACTGCAACACTAGTACTACATGTTCAATACACTAGAACTATACGCTCACTGCAACACTAGTACTACATGTTCACTGCAACACTAGTACTACATGTTCACTACAACACTAGTACTTCACTGCAACACTAGTACTACATGTTCACTACAACACTAGTACAACATGTTCACTACAACACTAGTACTTCATGTTCACTACAACACTAGTACTACATGTTCATTACACTAGTACTATACGCTCACTACAACACTAGTACTACATGTTCACTGCAACACTAGTACTACATGTTCACTACAACACTAGTACTTCACTGCAACACTAGTACTACATGTTCACTACAACACTAGTACTACATGTTCACTACAACACTAGTACTTCATGTTCACTACACTAGTATTACATGCTCATTACACGAGTGCTATGTGTTCACTACACTAGTATTATATGTTCATTACACTAGTACTAAATGTTCACATAACCTCCTACTACATAAATATATAGTGTATAGTATACGATAAAGTTATTGAAATTGTACTTCATAAAATTTTGCGTTTGGTTAAAACAAGATGGAAAGTTATACAAGCAAATAACTCTTAAGCGTTGTTAAAATCCAGAAAAAACTGGGTAGCGGGGCATTTGCGTTCAGCCTCCTGGCCGAATTCAATGGGGAACTCGTGTGCATAAAAAAAGGCTTGAAAACGGAATATCTGAAGTATTTCAACATAGAAAGGGAGATAACCCAAAAAGTAAACGGTGCCGGCGGTGCTCCCCTCATCATAACGTGGGCCACGGATGAGCCCATACTTGTTATGTCGTTTTGCAAGGGAAGGACGTTCATTGATATACTCAATCACCCTAAGTTGCTTACCGCGGCCAACATTATTCAAATCTACATCGCCGTGGCGCGAAGCCTTGACGAAATTCACGGTCAGGGCGTTGTCCATAACGATTTTAAGGAAGATAATGTGTTAATAGAAGAGAACACAGCCGATGGCATCTTCACGGCCCACATCATCGATTTTGGGCTTTCTACAGCCGTGGGAGAGTTGACAAATATCTCTGGATCACCAAGTGATTTTCCATTTTATGCCCCAGAGATACTTGCTGGTCACCCATGTCACCCCAAGGCTGATGTTTTCTCTTTGGGGTTCACCCTTAATTTTGTTACTGAGACATTGTTGAGTGACCGACACCTAAAGGCGTGGCCGCCCGGCACCAGACAATTATTTTTAGATATGCTACAGCAGAACCCAGTAGATCGGCCTGATCTCTGTGAAGTTATTAGACGTTTAGAGTCTTCCCTCCAGCAGCTTTCTTTCCCAACTGTCACTGAAAGGAAGACTGTCATGCAGAGTCCTCCTTACATCCCCTCGCAAAGGAAAAGCTGTGTCGCCCCTAAGGTGACATCTGCTGTCATGCAGAGTCCTCCTTACATCCCCTGCCAAGGGAAAAGCTGTGTCGCCCCTAAGGTGACATCTGCTGTCATGCAGAGTCCTCCTTACATCCCCTCGCAAGGGAAGAGCTGTGTCGCCCCTAAGGTGACATCTGCTGTCATGCAGAGTCCTCCTTACATCCCCTCGCAAGGGAAGAGCTGTGTCGCCCCTAAGGTGACATCTGCTGTCATGCAGAGTCCTCCTTACATCCCCTCGCAAGGGAGGAGCTGTGTCGCCCCTAAGGTGAAATCTGCTGTCACACAGAGTCCTCCTTGCGAGGGCTCGGAAGGGACGGCACAATCGACCAGCATTATGTCGAAAGTAATAAAATTTATCGTAGTGTCAGGACTACGGTTAGGGACGGCTTATCTCAAGGGGTCTGATCTCATCTTCTCCCCCGATGAATATTATTGAAAAAAAAGATTTTGTATGTTTTTTTTTTAATAATGTGATAACATGTCGTTTTTTGTTTGTTTGTGTTAATCATTATATAAAGCCTAATAAAGTAGATAGATATATAATTAGATGGACAAATGAATTAGGTTATATAGGTAGATCAGCATATATAGTAACTATAGGTATTGGTACAAGTAATACAAAAGGGTAGAGATACAGGTACAGTTAAGAGACAGATACAGGTACAGTTAAGAGAGAGACACAGGTACAGTTAAGAGACAGATACAGGTACAGTTGAGAGACAGATACAGTTACAGTTAAGAGACAGATACAGGTACAGTTAAGAGACAGAGACAGATACAGGTACAGTTAAGAGACAGATACAGGTACAGTTGAGAGACAGATACAGGTACAGTTAAAAGACAGATACAGGTACAGTTAAGAGACAGATACAGGTAGAGTTAAGAGACAGATACAGGTTCAGTTAAGAGACAGATACAGGTAGAATTGAGAGACAGATACAGGCAGAGTTAAAAGACAGATACACGTACAGTTAAGAGACAGATGCAGGTACAGTTAAGAGACAGATACAGATAGAGTTTAGAGACAGATACAGGTATAGTTGAGAGACGGATACAGTTAAGAGATAGATACAGGTACAGTTGAAAGATACACACACACACACACACACACATAAAACTACCTCGGTACTACGTTACCTAAGTCTTTCTATGTGTACCGGTATGTGCACCTATATGTGTACATGTATGTGCACCTGTATATGTACCTGTATGTGTACCGGTATGTGTACCTGTATGTGTACCGGTATGTGTACCTGTATGTGTACCGGTATGTGTACCTGTATGCGAACCTGTATGTGTACCGGTATGTGAACCTGTATGTGTACCGGTATCATATCTATTACTAAAACAGTCAAGTATACATCCCATCTAGTCCGCAATATCACCATGCCTTGACCTATACTGTATATTAGTGTTTACTCTCACCAACACATGACGTATACTGTATATTTGTGTTTACTCTCACAAACACTTGACGTATACTGTATATTAGTGTTTACTGTCACCAACATTTGACGTATACTGTATATTAGTGTTTATTTTCACCAGCACTTGACGTATACTGTATATTAGTGTTTACTCTCAGCAACACTTGACGTACTCTGTATATTAGTGTTTACTCTCACCAACACTTGACCTATACTGCATATTAGTGTTTACTCTCACCAACACTTTAACATCATTCATTAACACAACACAAACATACAATAGCGTCTTTCAGATAAAAAACTTTAATACATTCTGCGTTGTTTAGCGAGAAATACATAATAATACAGTACCATAGGATAATATTGACAGTATATACAGAGTAAAGACATTCTCACAACCATTTAGTGTTGCCAGTGGTTCATTTGTTGTGGTCGATGCTTGTGATTTCCGGCAAGAACCACACTAACTTGGCTCCTTCCGTACTGGTTGTGGTTGTTGGTGGATAACCGGGAGAGTTGTTGGTTGTATTCCAGGTTGAAAAGGTTGTAGTTGAGGTGGGAGTTTTGGTTGTAGTTGTGGTTGTTGTTGGTGGAGCCGCAACTCTGTGAGTTGTACCTGTTGTTGTGGAGGTTGTTGGGCTGGATGTTGTGGTTGTATTGGTTGGTACTCGTACGATGGTTGGACTGGCACTGGTTGCTGTTCTCCTGGTACTAGTTGCGGTTCTGTTGGTAATGATTCAGCTGGTACTGGTTACGGTTGTGTTGATACTGGTTGCGGTCTTGTTGATACTGGTTGCGTTTCTGTTGATACTGGTTGTCTCTCTGTGATTACTGTTTAATATTCAGAGAAGATTGATCTCGGTTCACTTGATTCTGGAACTGGTTGCGGGTAGACAGTTGGTTTTGGAACTGGTGGGGGAGGTTCTGTTGGTTCTGGAACTGGTCGCCGCGGCTTTGTTAGTTTTGGAACTGGTCGCGGGTAGACAGTTGGTTCTGGAACTGGTCGGGGCGGCTTTGTTGGTTCTGGAACTGGTCGCGGCGGCTTTGTTTGTTCTGGAACTGGTCGCGAGTAGACAGTTGGTTCTGGAACTGGTCGGGGCGGCTCTGTTGGCTCTGGAACTGGTCGCGAGTACACAGTTGGTTCTGGAACGGGTCACGAGTAGACAGTTGGTTCTGGAACTGGCCTGGTGGCTCTGTTGGTTCTGGAACTGGTCGCGGGTAGAGAGTTGATTCTGGAACTGGTTGCGGCGGGTCTGTTGATTCTGGAACTGGTTGCGCCTTTGCTGGTGCTATTGGCTTTGGCTCTGGAAGTTTTCATGGGTGGATTGCTTGGTAACAGTGGCCTGGAAGTCAGTGTCGGGAGCTACAGAGTAGTCGACGATGCAGAGAGAACCATCAGGGTCCATGGCGCTGTACAGGCCCACCACTACGTCTCCTCGACGCTCCTCCCGGGCAGACTTTTTGTCCCCTGTCGACCTGGCGTCTACCTCGTAGGCCCACATGTTCTCTGGGTCCTGCAGGGAACACAACATTATCTTTAACTGAACCTTAACGATATGTTATACAAGAAATGTTAACTTTTATGACCATGTTCACTACAACACTAGTACTACATGTTAACTACAACAATGGTATTCCACGTTCACTACAACAATAATAATGCATGTTCACTACAACACTATTACTACATGTTAACTACAACACTGGTATTCCATGTTCACTACAGCACTAGTAGTACATGTTCACTACAACACTAGTACTACATGTTCACTACAACACTAGTACTACATTTTCAATACAGCACTAGTACTACATGTTCACTACAACACTAGTACTTCATGTTCACTGCAACACCGGTATTATATGTTCACCACAACACTAGTACGACATGTTCATTACAACACTAGTACTACATGTTCACTACAACACTAGTGCTACATGTTCACTACAACTCTAGTGCTACATGTTCACTACAACACTAGTACTACATGTTCACTACAACACTGGTATTATATGTACACCACAACACTAGTACTAAATGTTTATTACAACACTAGTACTACATGTTCACTACAACACTAGTGCTACATGTTCACTACAACACTAGTATTACCATGTTCGCTACAACACTGTTCCTACATCTTTACTAAAACACTAGCAATTCATGTTCAATGCAACTCTAGTGGTACATGTTCACTACAACACTAGTAGTACATGTTCACTACAACACTAGTACTACCTGTTCACTACAACACTGGTACTACGTATTCACTACAACACTAGATCTACATGTTCACTACAACACTGGTATTACATGTTTACTACAACACTAGTAGTCAATGTTCACTACAACACTAGTACTACATGTTCACTACAACACTAGTACTACATGTTAACTACAACACTCGTAGTACATGTTCACTACAACACTGGTATAATGTGTTCACCACAACACTGGTACTACATTTTCACTACAACACTGGTATTACATGTTCACTACAACACTAGTACTACATGTTCACTACAACACTAGTGCTACATGTTCACTAGAACACTAGTACTGCATCCTCACTACAACACTAGCACTACATGTTCAGTAGAACACTAGTACTACATGCTCACTACAACACTAGTACTACATGTTCACTAAAACACTAGCACTACATGTTCAATACAGCACTAGTACTACATGTTCACTACAACACTAGTACTTCATGTTCACTGCAACACCGGTATTATATGTTCACCACAACACTAGTACTACATGTTCATTACAACACTAGTATTACATGTTCACTACAACACTAGTGC